>CM046387.1:2435358-2516867 GCA_025413485.1 Ficus microcarpa
CCCGTTACGGGTTTGTGTCGTGTTCGTGTCACGGTTTCGAGTTATTTTCGGGTCGCGGGTCGTGTTTGGATCCGGAGAAAAAAAATTTCGACACAGCTTTAACACGACACGAATACGACACGCGACACGAATTGCCACTCCTATTCAAAACATTTTTCTGTTGCAACAGAACATTTTTTTGTCAACGAGAAGGCGAAAAAACTTTTAACCCCACTTTAAACCCCTTGAGCGATTTTGTGAATGCCTATTAAAAAAAAAAAAAAAAAAAAAAAGGCCAGCAACACGAAAATCAAGGCACGATGGTTCTGCATAGTTCATATGTGTGATCGCTAAAAGGTTGCTAAATTTCTCAATTTGGCACGACAACAAATGTCATTTGTGAATGTGTGACACATTTAGCAGCGACATACTTATTTTCGTTGCTTTTATTCACCGGCTAAAAAGAGAGAACCCTTCCAAACAACAAATATATATATTTTTTTTTTCAACTTTTCACTAGTCCCAAATTTCTTGTCCTTCTCATTCTCCTCCTCACCCCACCCCACCACCACCATTCTCCTCCTCAACCCACCCCCACCACCCACCCACCCCAAACCCCCCCCCCCCCCCCCCCCCGGGCAAAACCAAAAAAAAAAAGAAAAAGGAAAGAGGGGTGTTCTCTTGTTTCGTTAAGAAGCTTTTTGTGAGTTCTTTAGAGCTTTAAATAAATGTAACAGTGAAGAATCCATAGTATCACCACGAAAATGAACAATCACCTGCCAGAAAGCGCTTTTGTACCAGACTTCAGCAGCTCCACAACAATCAATCAAAGCATGAAAAGTTGTTCCTCCGGAGCAATTAATTCCCCGTCTAGCCAAGTTAGCATAAACAGGCAAAATGTTCTGAAAAAGTCCTCCAAATAAAATCTTCACCTTTGGAGGAATGGATAAATTCCATAGAAACTGCCACCATCTCCTATTAGAGCTCCCAGTCGAGAAACTGCCACCATCTCCTATCAGAGCTCCCAGTCGAGAAACTGCCAAAGCTCCCAGTCGAAGAACTTGTTGTACATCTATCATTCATTGCCACATGATAACCAGACTTCACAGTGAATTTTCCTTTTGCATTAAAATGTCAGATCAGACTATCATCCTTCCCAAAAACACCTACCAGAATGCTTAAGATAGTCCCTACATCTATAGCATTAAAAACTGATTTGAGCAACTGTGTATTCTAACCTGGCGATGAATTCGAAGGCAGATTTGGAGATCAGCAACTAAGAGGTTACTCATGACATCGTTCCGCTGGGAAATAGGCCTGAAAGAGACTGGTCGTAGAAGCCATGGATCCTTGAACACCCAAATTGACTTGCCATCTCCCACACGCCACCTTAACCCCATATCCAAAACTTCTCGCCCCCAAAGAGGACTTTGAAAAATGTGCGACGGATTGCTTCCTAGCTATGCCTACAAAAAGGAATTAGTTGAAAAATATCTAGCTTTAAGCACCTGCAGCCGAGCATGTTTAGCAAGTAGAGACTGATTGAACACGCTGAGACCCCAGAATCCAATCCCGCCGTCCATCTTTGGGTGACAAAGATCCAAGAGCAGCACAAGTGCATCTGTCTACTATCCACATCACCTCCCTACCAAAACCGAGCTATCAATTTTTGGAGATCGTCACACAACATACACGGAATTCTGAACATGCTCATGGTGTAAGATGGAATAGCTAAAGCTATAGCCTTAATCAAAACCTTCCCCTCTCGAGAAAACATCTTCCCCTTCTAAGTTTGCAACTTTTTCCACACCTTTTCCTTAATTGCCTTGAAGGTTTGTTTTTTTATTTTTTCCAACCAAAGTTGGAAGCCCCAAATAGCGCTCATGGGCCAAAGCTGCATCTAGCCCCAAGACTTCTTGAATATCCCGTCTGAAATCCTCTCCCACATTTGGGCTATAGGTAACAGCCGATTTCTCATAAAGTTGCAACAAATCCTTCACCTTCCTGCACTCATCAACAGTAGTTAGCAAAAAATAAATGGGTTACTCCAGGCCCATAGCGAGAATAAGCCAATCCAGTAATACAACCATCCCTATCAGCCTTCTTGATTAAGGCAGATAAACATTCAGCACTAATCACAAATAAATAGGGCGACAAAGGACATCCTTGTCGCAGACCTTGCTGAGAGCGCACCTTCCCCACTGGTTCACCATTGACAAGAAAAGCAAACTTAGGAGTGGAAATACACTGCATTACTAGTAATATCCATCTATTCCCAAATCCCATCTTCCTCATCATACCCGTTAAAAACTCCCATTCAACTCCATCATAGGCTTTGCTTATATTAAGTTTGAGCGCAAGCCAACCTCCCCTTCCGTTTCCCTTTCTACACAAACAATGCAAATAGCTCGAAAGCTACTATCACATTATCTGTAATGAGTCGACCCGGAACAAAAGCACTTTGGGAAGGCGAAATCACCTCATTAAGTACCTTTTTAAGCCTATTGGCATGTGTTTTTGTGACAATTTTATAAATCACATTACACAAACTAATAGGCCTAAAATCACTAACCTTCTTATGAGCTTTAATCTAAGGGATACGACATACATATGTTTAATTCCATGCCGCCACATCAGCCCCATTATTCAGAACTCCAAGACAGGCTTTAGAAACTGCAAGCCCTACCACATCCCAATTGCGCTGAAAGAAAGCCGCATGGAAACCATCAGGCCCGGGAGCTTTCCCTCCCATATCAAAAAGAGCTTGTTTGACCTCATCGTCAGTGAAAGGCTCATCCAAATAATTATTCATCTCTTGTGAGATACAAGGATCAACACCTGAGAAATATCATCCTGCACAGGGTCAGAAGAGGTAAAAATCTCACAAAAAGTCTTCCACAATGTCTCCAACATCATTATCATCTGCCTTCCAAGAGCCACTAGCATCTTCTAATCCATCAATCTCTTTCTTAACACGCCTCTGTGATGCCTTACTATAGATGAACTTTGTATTTTTGTCCCCCGCCTTTATCCAATCAGCCCGCACCCACTGGCGCCAATAATGTTCCTCCAACACCAATAGCTGGTCCATTTCTTTCTCCAAGCTTCTGATTATTCCTAATCTTCGCTAGTAGAGGCACGGTGGTACAATTTCTCTAGCTACTCCTGCACTTTCCTGAGTCTTCCGGGAAGCCTGCCAAACCTGCCCCAAACCCTTAATTCAGTTGCGCATTTAGCAAAACCCATTAAAATAGGTGA
Organism: Ficus microcarpa; assembly: GCA_025413485.1. Lineage (NCBI taxonomy): Eukaryota > Viridiplantae > Streptophyta > Magnoliopsida > Rosales > Moraceae > Ficus > Ficus microcarpa. The sequence goes on from CM046387.1 coordinate 2,438,596, forward strand.
TCGGTAAAAGTGAATAGAAAAGGAGAATAAGTAAATAGTAAAATTATTTGGTGTGTTTAATAAAAATCGTATTGAAATTCAACATATGGTGAATTAAATGCATATTCCATTGTGATTCGAACACACTATTAAAAATATATATTAACTTGTAAATGTATATTCTAATTGTAAAAAATATTGTGGTCCAACTGACCTGAATTCTAGAGTACAGGTTGATGTATATATTAATTAGCATGCATATATATCCTTACTACTGTATGTCCTGTCTTTTCATTTATTTAATACCCATATATATATATATATAACTTGCATACATATATTATATATATATATATACATATTCTGATTGTCAAGCTAAAAACCTTACGCTTCTCTTATTTTTTTAAATTCGGATTGGAGAGCTTCAACACTGGTCTTTTTCCCATGGGTCTTTTTTTTTCGATAAAGATATCAACTATTAATTTACAAACAACACAAACTTCAATATTAAAAAAAGAGAATAAGAGAATAAGTAAAAAGTATTGGTGTGTTTAAATAAAATTGTATTGAAATTCAATATATGGTGAACTAAATGCATATTCCATTGTATTGGAATACAATATCAAGTGAATGTTTAATTCAAATACACTAATAATAGATAGGGATTTATATTTAAATAGTCTTTCTTTTTTCTTTTCTTTGATCCTGAGCATGATTGATAATATTGGAGGGTTTAGTATTGGGATTTGGGAGGAGGATGTCACTTGTTATTCAATTTTAGGATGCATATCTCTAATGTAATAGTACTACGTATCCTTTCTTTTTCATTTATTTAAAATATATGTACATCTATAACACTTGTAATTGCATATTCTGATTGTCAACCTAGAAACCGTGAGTTCTTTTTTTCTTCCTCTTCCAATCGGATTGGAGAGCTTCAACACTGGTCTTTTTCCCAAGGACCATTTTCTTTTGATAAAAACATCAATAATCAATGTACAAACGATACAAACTCTGATATTAAAATATGTGATTGGTAAAAATAAAATTAAAAAAGAATAGATAAATAATAAAATTAGTTAGTATATAGTTAAAAATAGAGTTGTTCTTAAATATAATATACGAGATTCCAATGTGCATATTTCATTATGTTAGAATATAACATCAAATGAATTTGTGATTCGAACACTACACACTATTAAAAATATATATTAACTTGTAAATGTATATTCTAATTGCAAAAAATATTGTGGTCCAACTGAACTGAATTCTAGAGTACAGGTTGATTTTCATTGTGGTCCAACTGCTCTTCGGATTCAGCAAATAAATAGTCTGTGTGGTTTTCTCAAACATCTTAAATCATAAGTTGTAATGATTAGGTCAATGGATGTAGAAATCATTAATAACAAATACAGCACTTACATTTTCTTCTTGCCTTGCGGGACGTGGTTCAGTTGGTACATTTGGCTCTTCCGAAATCATAATGTGTTTTCCTCTTTTGGTACCTTTTTGCCCATTCTTGCAATTTACCTTCAAAACAACATTAACATAATAAAAAATACTAATAAAGTGCTCAAAAACCAACAAAATGCCTAAGAATAAATATCGATAAAATCACTATATCAAATACCCCCAAACTTTAGAATTTTGCTAGTCCTCAAGCCAAAATAAAACAAGGAAAAAGCTAAGAGAACAATAAAAACACAGTGTGAGTTTAAGCAACAAAATTGACGACCATGAATTTTACTTCAAAATCTACAAATGTCTTAAGCTCGAAAGGAAAATCAAGCATTGTGATTATCTAGAATTTCAACACTTAATACTAGCACAAATCCACTCAAGACTCTTGTGTGTGTGTGTGTGAAGACCAAAACCACCCAAGCGATCAAACATCGGATTGATTTATGCATTCAGAAAGTTCATGGACTTATCGCTAAATGACGAACTTAAGAACTACCATAGGCCCAAGTTAGTGTTACTCTCCACTAATGTAGGTTAGCGTAACACCGAAGATCAATAGGACTTTGCAAGGCTTGTAACGTAAGGTTAGGGTAAAAGGTAGGTGAAAAAGGAAATTTTTAAACTCAAATCACCCTAGGCACACCTTGCACTTCACCGACTTCACATACATTCAATGGAAAACCCCAAAATACCCAATTTTGGCATCAAATCAATCAATCACCCTTTCATTCCATAAAAGCGATATAAAAGCAAACAAACTCAAAAAAAATTTTCATGCCTTCTTCTCTTCTTTTCTCTGTTTTATTTTTTTCCTTTTTTTTTTTACTTTTTTTTTACACCCCCAAACTTATTTATTTACATGAATACTTAGTTTCTTTTTCTTTTTTTTTTTTTTTTTGTATTCAAGTGACAACGAAAATAGATAAAATACAACCAGCAAAGAATGATTCAAACCCCAATCCCAAGCTCATGTTGAACCAAAATACACTCGAATACAACGTGGAATGCAATTCGTGCCTAAAGTGATGGGTTAAGTGTTTGGTGAATTCTTTGCTTGGTTAAGTTATACTAGAGTGGGTGAAAAAGAAATTGGCTCAAAGCCTAAAAAAGGGACAACGAAGGATAATTTCTAAAGGTTGGCTAGAACGGCTCAAACGGTCGAAAAAAAATTTTCCTAAATCCTTTCTCCATGTTACCTAACCTAGGATTTCGCTTTGAGTTTCACCAACTTGGGTTCTAGAGCCCTTGATAGACCATGAACATAGCTAAATGCATAAATGTTCTCTAGTTATTTAAAAAGAGTGAGTGGCTAAGATTTTGGTGCTCAAGTGATTAAGAGTCAACAGTGTCTCTAGCTAGCATAAGTGTCAAGCACACAAAAATCACAATTGAAAGACGTTACAAACGACCTCAAGAGAACAATTTATAGTTGTCACTGTAATCGATTCATGGTCATCTTTTGCCAACAAAAAACTCAAAACTTTTTTTTTTTACGCTGCAGCGCATGTCCCCGCCCCACCCACCCACCCACCCACCCACCCACAACACAAAAAACAAAAATAATAACGTAAAAAGAAACAATTAACACACAAACCACAAAGAAGATTATAAACAAAAAAAAAAAAACAAAAAAAAAAAACCATAGAAATCATGAGCAACTGAGTACCAAAACAACAAGACCACCAAACAATAAGAACAATAAGACCAACTAAGTGTCTCACCCCCAAAATTAAAGTAAAACATTGTCCATAATATTTAAGGAATGAGAACATTTACCTGGGAGGCAAGACATAATGTCTCACCTCCTACTCGTTATCATCTTGAATATTGGTTTGGCTATCCTCTTGTGGCTGAGAGTCGCTGATAAGGCTGGTGGAGGCGGTCGGGGAAAGGCAGCATCTAAGGAAATCTAGTCCTGGCTTGGCCTAAACTGAGCCAAAATGGTAGAACATTTTTTCCAGGTGTTGAAACAAGAGGTTTGATATTCTGCATGCTCTAGATACCATTGACGATCATAAGCAAGTTGAGATTGAATATCATCGAGTCGCTCGTCATGATGCTGATACATCTCATGAAGGTCCGAGATTGAGGCTTTACTTTTTCGCCTAGCCGACGCTTTTGAAGGTCTCACTTCGTCCTCTCCCTCTTCCGGATGGTTATTCCAAATGCGAATTATGCTATTGGGATCAAGGACCCAGATGGGTTTGCAAACGGAATTGTCCTTCGTGTTGATTCCTGCCTTCTCGAACAATGCAGTGAGATGATGGAAATGGCAATGTAACATTGTCGATGTTAACGGCGTGGAGAATAGAGGCATTGATAATTTCCCCAACATTCATTCTCATTCCCTTAGCAATGGCAAAAAGAGCTAAAGCTCTCTCTCTTGAACATTCAAACACATGCGTTGTCGAGTACAATCTTACGTTGATCAAGTTGAACCACACCTTCATGTTCTTCTCCAAATATTTGGAATCAAAAGATGCCTGAACACCATTTGAAATGTTCCATTGGGTTCGTTTGAAACAAATGCTGTCCATGACCTGCTGCATGTCGGCCTGTTTGGTATAATTGGCGAGGTCGTCCTCCTCTGGCGCCACGAGGCCAAGGTGCCAGTTGATGATCTCTTCATCGAACCTTACTACCATGCCATGAACCTTAGTTTTATGGTTTCGATGCTCCTTGGCGTTTGCATAGAATTCTCGCACGAGCATCATAGATCCATCCTTTGGGGGCCAACAATACGTCGCCCATCCATGGGTTTGGATGGTTTCTTGAAAAAGAGCAAAAGCCGGGTTATTTAAAATAGAGAAACCCCTTTCTCGGATACAAACTCTATTTTTATTGAAATTATTCTACTGCCATCCGCAGCCACTAAAACAAAGATATTCAAACTAGGTCCGGTATCCTTAGTTATGGAACTCTCACCCCTTTGTCTTTTGACAACAGATTTCACCGGCTTTTTTTTTTTTTTTTTACACAAACGCCAATTACCAAATAATCCCAGCACCGAATAGGAAGCACCAATTATTAGAAAGCACAATTTACCCACAATACAACCAAACAACCAAACCACGTCCAAACCTCAAACACCTCCGCAAACAACCAAACCAACAACAACCAAACCTCAAACAACAAAACCACAATTACTAATCACCTCCACAAAATCAAACTAATAACCCACAATATGATACCCAAAACAATCAAAATCTTCCATTTTTCACATCAAACAAGCCAACCCATCAAGCCCCCAAATAACCAACATTGTCCACAATGCCATTTCTTCCACAAATCATCCAAGGGAGGCACAAATTGGTTACCTTGACGTTGATGAAGAGTGAGAGATCCCACTTTCGTGCTCCTAGAAGAGTAAAGTCTCCTTTGATGTAGAAAATGAAAATAGGTATGGAGGTTGAGTAAGAGAGAAAAAAGGATGAAGAAGATGAAGAACAGTGAAAAATGGGGATGAAGATATTTGGGAGAATAGAGATTAGAGAGTGAGATTGAGACATTTTGGGGGGAAATTTTTGGTTTGGAGAAGAGAAAGAATGAGATTTGGGTGAAAATGAGATTTTTGGTATGGAGATTTTCGGTTTGGAGAACAAAGAGTGAGATTTGGGGCAAAAACTTACAGGTTATAATGTGCCCTGCGAACACGCGCTGCAGCGGAACTTTTTTGCGCTGCAGCACGTGTTCCCCTTTTTTTTTTTTAAATGATCCCCGCTGTAGTAGATTTCTTGGCGCTATAGCCTGTAGAAAACGACCTCTCGGGTCTGGTGGCACGCACTGCAGCGCCTAATAGGCCCGCAGTAGAGCGCCTTTTTTTTTTTTCTCTCTTTTTCCGTTGTAACGGGCTAGAATTGCGCTGCAGCTTGCAAAATATGGCCTCTCAGGTCTGCTTGACGCCTAGTGGCGCGCTGCAGCGCGCTTTCCCCTTTTTTAAACACCAAGATGAAGCACAAAATTGCCTCCAAACTTCTCCAATTGCTCCCAAACTTCTCGAAACGCTTCTAAATACTTTCCATGACTCCAATTGCCCATGAGCACCTAAAAAAGAAAAAAATATATATATGTATACTAAGAAATCACTCAAATAACACACAAAACTATATAGACATAAAAATGAAAGCAAACTAAAAGAAAATTTTAAACGAAATTAAGGCGATAGAGCTTGGGGTGCTCCCAAGAAGCGCTTGATTTAATGTCTCTAGCTAGACTTAGCTTTGGCTCTCTTCAATTCGGATCTGCAAGCGAGATTTTCTCAACATTCCCCTTGTCATAAACTCTAGAGAGACCCCATCTTTGTTATTTTCTTTTGCCGCGTCTTAGTAACTACCACAATATTAATTATCCTGATTACTATAAATAATGTGCAATAATCTTAATTGTTGATCATTAATTAAAAAAAAAAATGACGCATGGGTTGCAGATTTTTGGGACTTGTGTATCTCAATCAAGTGAACGTGGATGTGATTGGAACGGAAAATTCATTTGTACAAAAAGAGATATATATGATCATACAATTTTCTACACGAGTTTTTCCAATCAAATAAACTTAACTTCCTACATGAGGTTTTCTAGTCATATAAACTTAATTTTCTTACCTTCGTTATTGCACACACACATTGCACACACACATATATATATGCATGCAATCTATGGTCACTAGTACAAATATTCGATTCCACGACGGTTTTTAACCGTCGTTCAAAGTTTCGACAACGGATATTAACTATCGTGGAAGGCCGATATGTTACTTCTTATATCTGAATAGGCGTGAAATCTACCACAATGGTTTTCCAGAAAACCATTGTGGAATTCGGCTTTCCACGACGGTTTTCCAGGAAAACCATCGTGGTATGTGGACTTTCCGCAATGGTTTCCCCAAAAAACTGTTGTGGTATGTGCCTTGTGTAAAAAAAATTAACTACATGCTAAATTTGTAGGGCCAAAAACTATTTCATAAGAAAGAAATAACATCTATAAAGATATTGTAAATGAAGAAACTTTTCAGCCAAAAAAAACAAAAAAACAAAAAAACAAAAAAAAAAAACAAAAAACGCAAATGAAGAAAACAACCACTCTTACATTGAGAAAAATCAACATATACAAAGCTCAAATTATAGAATGACCCATCTATCTACAAACTCAAAACCTGAACATTACTTTCTCATTCTTAGATGCACACTATTGTGTTCTACTCTAATACCATCATTGCAATAAGTAGTTAAATAACAATAGGCTAATGATGTATAAGTTGCTCTAAATCATGCACAAAATGTTTAAAAAAAAAAAATTAACAAACACAAGAAAGCCGTAACCTATAACTACTGCACGAGCATGCAAGTCCTTGGATAATGCATCTATTTGATCTTTTGTTGATACTTGAAACAGAAGACGAACAAAAGTTTTTCTATTTATTTTTTAATTATTAGAAGGAAAACAACTCTGTAAAGGGGAAAAAGAAGAAGAAGAATACTAAATAAATTGGTAACTAAGAGAATTATGAGCTCATATTTCATCCAAGGTTGAAATTGGGCATTAAGCATTAAAATTCACCATTAGAAATATCTTTCACAAGATTCAGCTAGAATGAACAGATCACTTGTCGTTAGCCACTCAACAAGATGACTTCTTCCATTTCTGTTTTCCTATTACGCCATTCAAATAGATTGTAATTCAAACATAGGGTAGAGAGGACTTACCTTTCCTATTAGAAGGAGCCACAGAAGGCACTCATGCAAAGGTACTTGTCCATCATGCTTAGCAACCGGTGGTACTTTTTGGCACTCCAGAATAAAAAAGACCCCTAAAACAAATACGCTAAAGAAACAAATAAAGAGATAAGAACATTACAACCGAAAACTTGACCAAAGCTCAAATGAATTATATAAGCTGTAACCCACAATATCAAGACTGAGTCCTTCAAGAATCGAATTTATACCTCGTCAGGGTCAAGTAACGAGGTTTCCCATAGCAGTCCAATCATTCCTTTCATTCCCAAATTACCTTCCCACATTAATATGGCATAACATGTGTGAGTTCAAGACTGCAAAAAAGTGAAAAATAATTACAATTGCACAACTCTCTGTATGTCGAAGGCCTATGATCACTCACTGCTTCCACAAATAATAGAAATGAAGACTGAAGATTTTATTTACTATATTAACAGTAATATATCCCAACCGAACCTTTCCATGTTCAGACTTCACTTTCTTCCAACGTTCCTTTTAGTGTTCGCAAACCAAAAAAAAAAAAAAAAGAATCAGTTTCTTCAAACATAAAATGGTTAACTAACTTTGATCTAAAAAACATTCTTAAGTACTCTTTCATATGAAAAAATTTATGATCTCCCTATGTAAATAGCTAGTCTCATCGCAAAAAATAAATTTGGGAAAGGAATAAATGGCATGACAGTTCAAGAATGCTTAACCCATCCAACTAATGAACCCAGTCATGTAAAAAGATACGAAACATAAAACTACACCAAAATCATAAACTACAAATCAACGGCAATTTGCAAATAGAACTCATTTCTGAAAACAAAAAGAATGGGATAAGAGACAACTGATTAGAAATCAATTATATATATCATAAATATTAGTAACTCAAACATAATGTTCCGGAGTCAATTCCTTGAGCTGAGAATGAAGATCCTATAACGAAAATATATACACACATAGAAATAGAAAATAGCCAAAGAAAAAATTTAACCCAACCCTCACATGTGAACATGTACAAATCTTTTTATGCTTGTCAGGCAATATCATATAAAGTCCTCAAGGATAGACCACAGAAGTAATCAGATCCTGGACAGTTCGATAAAGTCATAAATGATAGGAGAAATCCTTTATAAACGTCAAAATATGAGCTTTATGTTAGTTTCAATAACAAAGCCACTTGCTAAATAAGTAGAGCAGAACAAATCTAGGAGCAATTCAAATCTAACTAACTATTTGATTTCTGAATAATGTTTGATTAATCCAAGTAAATAAATAAGACTCTAAACAAAAAATTGACATCAAATAATAATCATTTACTACTTCAAAATCACAATAAAACTACTGAAACCCCTTTCTTTTTCTTTCTTTTTTGAAAAGGTCAATCACAAACCGAGGAAAAAAAATAACTTACAAAATTTTAGGAGCTCTGCACTTGAAGCAGAGAGCGAAGCTTAGAAAGTGCAGACACACTCCTAAAGAACACCATCCTTCCATTTGGTTATTTGCTCTAACACCAAAAGAACACCAGTGTGTGTGTGTGTGTAATATGTGATATAGACAAAATCAAAATGGTCTAAAAAGGAAGCATGAAAGGTATTTATAAATATATACGTGTACATATACACACACACACGATATCAAACTGGACTAAATTAAACACAACAAGTTTAAATTGAAACGATTAAAGCAAATTCTATATACATCAATGGATATCGAAAATGCTAAAAATAATTTAAGCAAAATTTAGGGTTTTAAGACCTAAGATTTTTCTGCGATTTAAGATAGAATTAAGCTAGAACAAACCCAAATATTACCGATTAAAAAAAAAAACCCCCAAATAAGACCAAAACCAAACCCAAATGAAAATAAGACTATATCTGGAGGATAAACCTGTTCACGACTTATCTTGTGTCTGAATCAGTCCGGGTGACGACGAAAATTGCAGCAGGAGCAAATAGCAGCGGAGCGAGGGTAGTAATAGGGCTGCGCTGTAAGATAGAGGAGGATGGGTTCGGGTGGGCAACGAGTGGGGGCAGAGAGAGAGAGAGAGAGAAGATCAAGGTCCAGGGGGTGTGAGGAGCAAAGAGAGAAGGTCAGATTTTTAGGGGAACTGGGGCTTGCAAGATTTTTTTTTTTTCTTCTTCTTCTTCTTCTCTTTTTTCAGAGATTGGATGACGGGTTTTTAGAAACCGTGATCTAATAAGCGTCGTTTAATGTATCTTTTCTAGCAATCGGTTTCACTATATTAATAAGATAATATAGTAGTTGAAGTAGATAATTGGTACAGGAGATTTAAAAGGAATATTTATGGCGATTAATATGGTTAAGCACTTAATATAAAATAAATTGGAAAAGAGATAAAACTAACATAAAGAAACTATTCTAAATGTAACCTTTGTGATTGTTAGAAATTTATCATCTTCTTATTTATATGTTGAGGGATAAATCAACAGGACACTTTGATATGCAGCTACCATATATTGCTTCATTAATTATTTATAATATGGTTGTCATTACTTTATGTTTTCCTATCCCAATATTTGTCTTGTATGAGCTCTTACAATTATTAAGTTATAACTTTAGTTGAATCCGTTAATTAATCTATCAACTATAAGAAGCACGTCATTAATATATAATAAGAAAAAGATCAATTAAAAACCCTATAAAGAGGGAGAAAATGATGATTTATAATTTATATACATATAACTATATATACTTCGCTTGTATTTTATGAGTGCCCACATGGCATTGCTCATGATGGAAGATATGTCCTTGTTAGGATATTTTTAATTAAAAATGTTCATAATTATTTACTAGTAAGCCTGCCATTTTCAGGAGGAAAAAAAAAAAAACTATCCGGGACTTGCTTTAGAAACGTCATTTTAATTTTTTGATCTTTTTTGGGATGGGACTGCACCCAAATAGGCACGTGAAGCCCTAAAATATGAGCAAATTAATTTGGGGTTCGGTCCCCAAAATCGAGAAGTTAAATGATTATTTATGGGGTCCACCCCCTTGTAAAAGTGGTGATGCCAAACTAAGGAACACTAGAAACGACCTTGAGCATTATAGCTTATTGAAACTGAAAAATAGTTTCAAGCCGTTGGGACTGAAATTATCGTCTATATCAAACTAATAGACACCTGCTTTTTCTTAGAATGTTTCTAATACAAGAATTGAGGTGTCGTTCCTGAGTCTCTTTTCCTAAAGGACTAAAAAAAAATGTTAATTTCATTAATAGCACCTCTATAATACAGCACCACTTTTTTTCCCTTCATTTAAATTATATTAAATACAGCACCACTTTTTTTCCCTTCATTTCTAACACTGTTACGTCAGTTTTGTGGGGCCAAGTAGCATTAAATGAATGCCAAAAGTCAGGTTTACCCTCATCTCCCTCGCAGCCCAAGAGTCACCCTCCATCGCATGTCCTATTTCAAACCAGGTTCTACAGTGTTTTAGAGAGAGAAACTCCGATTCTAGGGAGAGAAAGAGTTGCAACCGGCAGGTACTGCGCGGAAACCGTCCTAAACCACCACGAAAAGCCTTATACAAACTGCTTGTAAGTGTGTTAACGTCCGAAATCTTCCAAAAAAAACTCCCCATGTCGAAGCCCATGAAAATTTCTGAGAAAAACACAACTTCGGAAAGGAGGTCTGTCCGAGTATCGGCTTCGGCATCTAAAAAGCCCATCGGTCAAGGAGAAGTTGATTTCTGTTTTTATGTTTATAAAGTTTACGTTTTTAATATCTTTCAGTAAGAATGTAAAGTTCTTATTGATTATGTCAAAAAAAAAAAAAAAAAAAAGCTTTCATTTTTGTTTTTGATGATATTCTAACTTTTGAAATGATTTGTTGAAAAAAATTTCCTTAAAATACATAAAGTTAGTATTTTTATATGATTTCTAGATGGTCATTGTCATTTGGACTTGTTGGTCATAATGAAAATGACCAATTCTTAATAATTTTGGATGGTCATTTTCATTATGATTTGTTGGTAACAATGAAAATGACTTAGTTTTAAGTATTTTCGGATGACCAACAGGTCATAACAAATATGACCGTCACTCTAGTTCATGATATGGAGAAAGGTCATAACTGTTATAACCACCCGGTCATAACAGTTATAACCGTTCACGATAGGTGGAGAGGTCATAACCGTTATGACCATCCGGTCATAACAGTTAGGACCGTTACTCTAATTCACGATAGGGAGAGAGGTCTTAACTATTATGACCACCCGGTCGTAACAGTTATGACCATTAGTATAGGGAGAGAGGTCATAACTGTTTTAACCATCCGGTCGTAACAGTAATGACCGTTACCCCCGTTAGTACAAGAAGAAAGGTCATAATTGTTATGACCATCCGGTCATAACAGTTATAACCGTTCCTCTAGTTCACGATAGGGAGAGACGTCATAACAGTTATGACTACCCGGTCATAACAGTTATGACCGTTAGTATAGGGAGAGAGGTCATAACTGTTATGACCATCCGGTCGCAACAGATATGACTGTTACTCTAGTTCACGATAGGGAGCTTTAAACGGAATCTCTCTCTCTCATTGTCACCCGATGAGTTAATCCACTCTACTGTAGAGATCCACATCAACTTCTGAGCACCGTTCTTTGGCAAAAGTTAGGTCACCATCATAGTTTTACCCTTGTTTCTCTTGTTTTGTTTCCTCTCTGCCGAGTAATGTTCGGATTTTTAGTCGAAATGGTTGAGTCTTATTAAAGTTTCTAGAGACGGAAAGTTGTTGAGCCCTTCGTAACTAGAAAAAGAATATCAAGATTGGGTTCTCAGATGCACATGCAATATGATGAAGAAGTTGATCATGGTGAAGATAAACCAGTTATTGTCGTCAACCCTGTGAAAAGCAAAGAAATTGGAATGTTCGGCTGCCAAATTTGAGATTTTGGTTAAATATTACCTGTCGGATTTGAGATTTGGCAGCCGAACATTCCAATTTCTTTGCTTTTCACAGGGCTGACGACAATAACTGGTTCATCTTCACCATGATCAACTTCTTCGTCATACTGCATGTGTATCTGAAGAACCCAATCTTGATATTCTTTTTCTAGTTGCGAAGGGCTCAACAACTTTCCGTCTCTAGAAACTTTAATAAGACTCAACCATTTCGATTAAAAATCCGAACTTTACTCGGCAGAGAGGGAACAAAACAAGAGAGAGGAGGGTAAAACTGTGATGGTGACCTAACGTTTGCCACAGAACGGTGCTCAGAAGCTGATGTAAATCTCCATAGTATAATGGATTAACTCATCGGGTGACAGTGAGAGAGAGAGTCCGTTTAAATCTCCCTATTGTGAACTAGAATAACGGTCATATCTATTATGACCGTGTGGTCATAACTGTTATGACCTCCTCCCCATAATAAAGGTCATAACTGTTATGACCTGTTATGACCTGGTGGTCATAACAGTTATGACCTCTTTCCCACAGTGAACTAGAGCAACGGTTATTACTGTTACGACCGAATGGTCATAACAATTATGACCTCTTTCCCTATACTAACGGTCATAACTGTTATGACCGGGTGGTCATAACAGTTAAGACCTCTCTCCCTATCGTGAACTAAAGTAACGGTTATAACTGTTATGACCGGGTGTTATGACCAGGTGGTCAGAATAGTTATGACCTCTCTCCCTATCGTAAACTAGAGTAACGGTCATTACTGTTATGATCGGATGGTCATAACGGTTATGACCGGTACTGTATATCGTGAACAAGAGTAACGGTCACAATTGTTATGACCGGGTGGTCACAATTGTTATGACCTGGTGGTCATAACGGTTATGACATCTAGCACTAGCGTGAACCAGAGTATCGGTCACAACTATTATGACCATTCGGTCATAACAGTTATGACCTCTCTCCCTGTGTCAAACTCCTCGAATTAATGATCACTTTTTTCCTATAACAGGTCAATAAATTATCAAATGATAAATTAAAATAAAAATTTTAATTTCTTACACTTATAACTTAATTGCTATAACAGGTCATTAAATTATCAAACGATAAATTAAAATAAAAATTTTGGCATCTTACACTTATGACTTAATTGCTATAACAGGTTATTAAATTATCAAATTATAAAAAATTACAATAAAAATTTATGCATCTCACACCTATGATTTAATTGCTATAACAGGTCATTAAATTATCAAATTATAAATTAAAATAAAAATTTATGCATCTCATACCTATGACTTAATTAGTATAACAGGTCATTAAATTATCAAATTATAAATGAAAATAAAAATTTGAGAAACTTTGTATAAAGACGTATATGCCCTCAGACAACCCTAATCTGAATTTTTCCCCCCTCCCCGCCGACCCCAATATATAAGTCACATTAGCATTAAATTTGAAATTATCCTTATGCTTTCCTCGTATTTCCCTATTTTCTATCACTGAAGGCTCACTAACCCTCTCTACACCATTACCCACTGATCTAAACTTACTCTAAGTCCATCAAGTCTAACCCCATCTTCGTTCACTCTGTTCAACTAACCCAAAAGGCCAGCTTTGCTCGTACTCCATTTGAGTAGAGATCTTCCCACTTCAAATATTTAATCCAAGGTAATGCTGCTTTTTATTTTCATTTATTTGTTACTACATGCCTTAAATGGGTGTGGGTTTTGAATTATAATCTAAAAAATGATTCTCTGATAAACTTTTTGGGGTTCTATTGGTCTTCTGGTAAGTCAACTCCCTATATGTAAGAGAACTGGTCATTTGCATAATGACCATCCGGTCATTATCATTATGACCGGTTTTGTTATATAAGTCAACTCCCTATATGTAAGAGAACTGGTCATTTCCATAATGACCATCCAGTCATTATCATTGTGACCGGTTTTGTTATATAAGTCAACTCCCTATATATAACAAAATCGGTCATTTGCATAATGACCATCCGGTCATTATCATTGTGACCGGTTTTGTTATATAAGTCAACTCCCTATATGTAAGAGAACTGGTCATTTGCATAATGACCATCCGGTCATTATCATTGTAACCGGTTTTGTTATATAAGTTAACTCCCTATATATAACAAAACTGGTCTTCCTTCCCATGTAACGCAAATATAATATGACCATATTCTTGCTATTTCGTTCAGGAATGAATGAGGTATGTGTTTTCGTCAACTTTAATGGTCGATAGGACGGCACGACGAGATATGTTGGTGGCGAAATGAAGGGAATATTGGTGCCCGAGACCACAATATATGTTGATCTTATTCAGTTGGTCAGAAGTGTTATTAGAAATAGTCGCCTGGACAATACGATTGTCATGAGATACGTTGTTGAACCTGGGATGCCTCCCGTCAGGGTACAATGTGATGCTGACGTTAAATTCTACATACAATTGAAGAAGAATGGTGCTTAGCAAATTTCCACTTACCATCGATATATTGGATGAGTTTGCGGCGGAAGCCGTGCCACCGGATATAGGGGAAAGCAACCACATTGACGTTCAACCTTCTAAGGAGGGTGGACAGAGTGATGAAGCCATCTAACCTGTAAAATGACAGTAATCTCATTACCTTTCCTCTTCATATCCCTTCTCCCATAGTACGTCCGAATTTACACAATGACCATAGAATTGATACGCAACATCATGTATTGAACCATGACTTGTGCACGGCCCATGATGATTGTAATGCCGGGAGATTGAATGATGCGGTTGCTGCTCGTCATTCAAACGAGAAGAGTATCACACCAAGCAATGGAGCCCATTCTATTGCCAATAATATTCACTCTCAGTCTGATAATGTACCAAGCAGTGACAGTTTTTCCGGCCAGTAGTTGTTGCTGATTTTACACCTGTCACAATGCGCATAAATGTTATTTTTGAGTACAAAAAGTTACTGCAATACCATCTTCATCATGATGCCATGACTAAACACTATCAATTTAAGGTGAAGAGGTCGAACTCTACTCTGTTATACGTGATATGTATAGATAATGAAGGTTGTCCATGGCAATTGCGTGCAATTAGGATGAGAGATAGTGAATTTTTTGTTGTGAAGAGGTACGACGACATCAATACTTGTTCAATTGAAATCGTTCAAGGTCATCATCGTCAAGCCAAGAGTTGGATGATTGACGAGTGTATTAAGAGAAAATACTTGGACCCGACTAATACCTCATATAGACCTCGAGAAATAATACGAAACATGCAGGCCAAATTTGGAGTGTCTTTCAATTATCTCAGAGTATGGCGAGGGAAGAAAGCTACACTAACCAGCCTGAGGGGCGATGATGCAGAGTCATACAAAGGTTATTCCCCTGACTGGCATTATAACTTATATATTTACAACATGATATTGATTTCTTAATAATTACAGGTCTGCCCGCGGGGGCTGAAATGGTTAAGAGGAAAAATCCTGGATCCGACCTTCACATTGAGACAGACTCAGAAAATTGTTTCAAATACTTTTTCATGTGCTTAGCAGCTTCAAAGCACTGTTGGCCTTATTGTCGTCCAGTAATTATGGTTGATAGATCAGCATTGAAGGTCAGATTCGGAGGAATGCTGCTTGCTGCATGCGGTCACGACACAAATGGCTCCATATTTCCGCTTGCATTTTGTATCATTCCGTTGGAAAGTAATGAATCATGGCAATGGTTCTTCGAGAAGCTAAGGGATTCAATCGGCACGCGAGAGTCCCTCGCTATTGTTGCTGATAGGCATAAGGGTATCAAATATGCAACCAACCTTGTGTTTCCAGATGCTGCTTTCGGGATATGCATCCAACACTTGACTGCAAATCTAAAGACTAGGTACAAAGATTTCAAAGGCCCTCTGAAGACCTATTTTGACGGTGCAGCGAGGTAGTATCTTGTAAGTGAACACAATCGGCATATGGAATCCATCCGTAATCGTAACGCCAACATGCACCGATACCTTCTACAGGCCGATCCTACAAAGTGGTCGTGCGCATACTTCAGCAGACGGAGGTATGCAATCATGACAACCAATATTGCGGAGTCATTAAACAGTGTGGATCGGAAAGCCAGGCTGATGCCAGTTGGATTCATGGTAGAATGGTTGAGGGAACTACTACAAAGATGATTTGTCCAAAGACGGGAAGAGGCCCTGAAAATAACATCGAAACTGACCCCAAATGCAGAGAAATTGATTCGAACAAACTTCTCGTTAGGTCTAACTATTACGGTATGTGATAAAGACCACATCATGACGCACGGTTTGCTCAATTTTTTGTCTTAAACTATATTAGATCGAATAAACTAACGTCTTAAAATACCATTTCTTACAGCCGCGGCCGGCCGATCAGTTTGAGTACTCCATCACGAACAACGCAGCCCAAATATTTATTGTCGATATGAGCGAACGGACCTGTACATGCAGACGATTTCAGGTCGATCAAATTTCTTGCGCTCATGCAATGGCCGTGTATAACCACCGACGAATTGATCCATACAATTATTGCTCTAATTACCACACTAAAGATTTTCTATATGCATGCTATGCACATGTAGTCCATTCGATTGGCAGCGCAGAGGGCTGGGATGTTTCTGAAGAAGTTAGATTGCAAATTGTCAATCCGCCAAAGCCAAAGCGTGGGCCCGGAAGGCCACGGGTTCGTAGGATTTTGTCCCAGGGTGAAGAACTTGATCCTATTCGGTGTGGTAGATGTAATGGTTATAGACATAACCGAAAAACTTGTACAAACTCAGTACCCTTATGAATACATCAAACAAAAAGGCCCCAGACATCGGTCACAACTCCAAGTTCGTAAATGTGTTGATTTTTCTAGCCATTTTACTTTTATGTTGTATACCAAATTTAGCACATTTGACATTAAATAACCATTTATGTTCTTTATTCCTTGTACGGGTAATGGGTGTTTATGGACATTTGCAATTATATAATATTTATGGTCTTTAAAGAAGCATATGTGTTATTAGCACATTTTAGCTCATTTGTGGTATTTTATTTCCAGATATCTACACAAGAAGCATGCAATTTTCACGTGACGTTGAATTTTAGCGTAACGGTCATAACCGTTATGACTGGGCGGTCATAACGGTTATTACCGAGTTCTATATCGTCAACAAGAACCGTTATGACTGGGCGGTCATAACGGTTATTACCGGGTTCTATATCGTCAACAAGAACCCCGATCATAATCGTTATCACCGGACGGTCATAATGGTTATTACCGGGTTTTATATCGTCAACAAGAACCACGATCATAACCGTTATGACCGGGCGGTCATAACGGTTATTACCGGGTTCTACATCGTCAACAAGAACCCCAGTCATAACCGTTATGACCACCAGGTCATAACGTTTATGATAGGGTTCTATATCGTCAACAAGAACCACGGTCATAACCCGTTATGACCGGGCGATCATAACGGTTATGACCGCTTTTGTAGGAATACTAACAGTCATTTGTTGACGATGTAGAGAAGCGGTCATAACAGTTATGACTGTGCTCACGTTATAGAGTAGCAGTCATAACCGTTATGATCGTCCGGTCTTATTAAAGTGACTGTTTCTGTAGGTATATCAACAGTCATAACGATGGGCCTCGCATATTTAATGAGGCCAAAATCCAGATTTTCCATCTTCTCCAACCCGCCCAAAATTAACCTTCCCCTCGAATGCCCTAAAAAATAGTGAAACCACATTCTACAGTTTCTTAGAGAGAGAAAATCTGGTTGTATAGAGAGAAAGAGTTGCAATTTCTTGTACCACCCCCTAACTGCTCGGAAAACCGTCCTAAACCGCCACCAAGGCCTTTTATAAACTACACTATACTCTGTCAACGTCGTTTAAATTTAAAAAACAAGCCATGTCTATGCCCACGCAAATGTCTGAGAAAAACATGGAGAAATCTGGAGCCAGAGTAAAAACTTCCAAAAACCCAGCCCCAGAGATGGAGAGAATGGTGTCCGATGAATCGTTGAAGAGAAAGCATGGAGAAATCAACATGAACGATTCAGACGACTCAAAGAAGTTGACATGTGCCATAGAAGAGTAGACATCCGAAGCTGAAGAGGTAAAAAAGTTCATTTTATGTTTTTCTGTTTATAAATTTGACCTTTTTAATATTTCTCATTACGAATGTGCATTTTTTAATGCTTTAGAGGGAAAAAGTTTTCATTTTTAAGTGTGTTCTTAATGAAATCCAACTTTTGTATTCGATCTGTTCAAAAGAATTTGCTTAAAATACATAAATTTAGTATTTTTATCCGTTTCTTGTAAATTTTAGTGTTTAGGTTTTTCTATAAATTTTAGTGTTTTGGTTTATCTAGATAGGGTTAGTTTCAAGCATGTATTTTCCTGGAAGTTTGTCTGGTCATATATTACTGAGTTGAAAGCTATTTCGGGATGGTCATTTTCATTATGACCTGTTTGCCATAATGAAAATGACTTGGGTTCCTTTCCATTTCGGGATGGTCATTTTCATTATGATTTGTTGGTCATAATAAAAATGACTTAGGTAATTTTCTATTTCGGTCGATCATTTTCATTATGACTTGTTGATTCAGTATAATCGACGCGTACCCGACGGTGAAATACCAGGGCAAAAATAAATAGCTTCGTTAACATTAAGAAGACATGTAATAACTTGAGAAACTGGTTGTCTCCCCGACAGTATGAGTTGGTCATCCATCAGCAATATATTCAATACTTTCTGAACCTAAATACACTTGGTTAGGTTGGCCAGCTGTTCCATAACATCCTAATGCGCCTAACGGATCACAATGACAATAGTGATGCTCTTTGGTTTTAGGTTGGTGAAAAACTGGGGAGGCTTTCCATCAACGAATTTGGCCGTATAACTGGAATGAAATGTGTTAGGTCTACTCATATCCCACCGATGGCCGAACCCAGATTAATTAGAAGGTATTTCCCGACTGTAAGAGGTGTGTCGAGAGAAAATCTGGAGTTGCAAATGTCGAATGCGAAATTTGACAACGACGAAGACGCTATCAAGCGTAGTCTACTGTACATCATTTTTTGCATTCCGTTATCAAATGCAAACTCCGTCAAGATAGAACTGAAGTTTTTTGCCCTCGTCGATAAATTGGATGAGTTCAATGATTTCCTATAATAACTAAATTTTTCGTCAATACAATTTCTTGTAGAGAAATTCAAGTTGAACCATGAAGGTATTTATGCAAAATCCTGATTAGGGTTTTTGAGTTATTTTATGAGTTCTTATTAGCTTTATAAGACTCAATTATGAATGATTTAGTTAAGCAAATGACCTTTTGGGTAAAAAGGGGAAGAAAATCTATGATTTTATGATTGGTCAAAGTTGGTAAAAAAAAAAGTCAAAGTCGACCAAGAAAGTCAAACTTTGACCAAAAAACTCAAATAAAGTCAAAATTTGATCAAAGGAGTCAAAGTTGACCAAGGAGGTCAAGTTTGGTCAAGGAAGTCAAAGGTTGACCAGAGGTGGTCAAAGAGTTGACCACACAGATAAATGACGAGCGGTATGGAAAATATACTGCAAAAACTAAAATTTTGGACAAGGAAATGTATATGAGAAATCAAACTACCATAGAAAAATCAAGCACAATAAATAGGTATTTTTGGGCCAAAAAGTTTTAAGTAAAAGGAAAATTTTTCATACTGCCCATTTTCACACAAATAAATTTTGGACTGTATTATAATACCACAGTATGGTGTATTAGTGACCTCAGTACCAAAAATATATGTGTTGAATAAAAAGTGAACTGCTTTTAAGAGAAAAAGCCGAACAAGCCTTAAATGTGCTTATGTCATCATGCTTTTTAATTATGACCTCATTAAGCTTTTTAATAAAAAAAAAAGGGGATTAAAAATTTTGAAAATCCTTGACAACTCATGCATTGTTGGCCGGCCACTTTGGGGCAAAAATCCAATTAAGAAAACTCATGGGGTTGTTTTAAAAAGGAGAACTAAAAATATTTCAAAAAGTGCCCCAAAACTTGCCTATAAATAGCCCCCCTTGGTGATCAGATTTTTGGCTGAAAAAATTAAGAAAAAGTAGCCAAACTCTTGCCAATTCTTCCCTCCACAAATCCGAAAATCATATGGCAGGTTTGAGTGAAGAAAAATTTCAATAAACATAGGGGTTTTGGTTCTTGGAGTGTGAGGTTTCTACTTGTGAAGCAAATCAGTTTTTTTTGGACAGTTTTGTGCCCAGATTTTGGAGTCCTAGAACCGGCTGTAGGTGGGTGAAAAAGTGACCAAAATTTGTGTTTGGGAATGCTTAGTAGTGAGTGCTAGCAGCCACCCAAAATCAGCCACAATCTTGGTGCAATTTGAGTACAAGAGAACCGGCCATAGAGAGGTGCAAGGGGGAGAATTTTTGGGTAAACCAACCTTAGCTTCCACTTGTGTTTTTAATCAAGGTAAACCCTTCTAGACCCTCATCTCTTTCAATTAAGTTTTCAATTTGAAGTTTACATGTATTTCAAGTTGAAATTGTAAGAGCATAAGCTCAATTTATTTTTGAGCCCAAAGTTAGGAACCTAGGGTGTGCTTGAGTTAGATTAAGGTTGGTTTGATTTTATATTTACATGCTTGCTTTAAATTTGTGATTTGCATGCTAAATGTTGGTCTATGGTATGTCCCCTGATCTGCCCTAGGGTGTTTGTGGATGAAAATTTTATGCTAGGTTGCTAGAATGTAATGATAATGCTTGATATGCTTGATATAACCTAAATCATGCAACCTAATTGATCCAATGTTGATTAGGCTTGCATGGCAATGTTGGAAAATGTGTTTAAACAAAATTTACATTAGAAAACCACTGCATATGTGTATTAGAGCTCTCGCGGTGGCTGGTTGAGCTAGGTTTCACGTTTAGGACGTAAAACAAACTCTAAACCGAAAAACTGTCAGGTTCGGGTAAACCCTGACCAGTTTTCTAAAAAGTGAATTTTGAGGCCTTTAGAGGCCGAATTTGGAAAAACTCAAAACATGAAAGTTGTTCAGAACAGTTTTTCCTAGGGAACAACATGGACAGTTTTTCAAAATGAGGCTCCAATGGCCTCCGTTTTTATGAAAACCCGAGAGTGACGTGCCTAGACCTCTATGCACGTCCAGTTGTGTTTCAAGGGGAAAACGGAAGGGTTAGAGTCAGAACTGGGTTTTTCATAAAACATAAAAGTTTTAGAATTTTTCAAGATCTAAAAGTTTCATGAAGACAACTTTTTCAAATTCTGCCTAGATTTTTAAAATATAACTAAGTTTATAAAGACTG
Organism: Ficus microcarpa; assembly: GCA_025413485.1. NCBI lineage: Eukaryota > Viridiplantae > Streptophyta > Magnoliopsida > Rosales > Moraceae > Ficus > Ficus microcarpa. The sequence goes on from CM046387.1 coordinate 2,460,016, forward strand.
TGCAAGAAACAGTAAATTCCTGTACAGGATTTTCCAGAATAATGTAAGGATTTGGTATTTTTGAACCAAAACTGATAGTTTGACTACAGGAACTGTTCTAAAGGCAGTTCCAACCCTTAATAATATTTTCAAATATTTTGTCCAGAAAACCCAAATTTTTATAAGGAAAATAAAAAGGATTTTTGTAAAAAGGTGGCTAAAACACCTACATTTTCTAAAGAAAACAAGTGGAACTATAGACTTAGGTTTTCTTAAAATTGGGGTAAGCATATAGATTACCACCAATAACCAAGTAGTATGCCCAAATTATAGCACTGGGTTTAAAGCCCAGGGTTACCAATAGTCACCTAATAGGTTACCACATAATTGGACTTCAAAAGCCCAATAGAAGTTAACCTAGGATAGGTCATACCAAGGGTTACCCAATGTAACCCAACGTAATACCAAGGTTAGTAAGATAAAGGGTTACCCAATGTAACCCAATATTATATCAAGATAGTAATACCTAAGGTGACTAATAATAACCGAGTAGATTATGGGTTATAACAAAGTTTAAGGATTGAATAATGATCTAGTCCTAAGTATATATGGATGGACTTAGCCTACAAGATTACCTAGGTAACCTAATAAGGTATGATCCAGGGTTGGTAATGCTAATCACGAGGGTTACTTGTAGTAACCCCACAAGCTATTATAAGTTATGAACGGGACATACAACTAGGACTTTGTATACCATGTTGGTTAGGCTACCAACATCCTATAATATCAAGGTTTCTTACCTATGTCCTTCATTGTAGCAGGAGATAACCTGCAGAGGCGTGCTAATCCCGAGCAGCGCCGCATTGGACATAGTAACCAAGGTAAGTACAACTCCGCCTACAGCATAGGCATTTGTTGTGATGCTTACCCAAGCATGTTGATGTGTGATATTGTTTATGTTGTTTGCTATATGATATGCCAAGCGTGTGGTTAATGTTTAACATGATGTATGCTTATGCTATGTCACATGAAATGATAAGATCATAGCTATGTTACGATGAAATGTTAAGATCATGAATATGATACGAGGCATGATAGAATATGAATATATAGGTGTGACATCATGAAGCATATTCACCAATGATTAAGATAAGAGTAAGATCAAGAAAGAGATCATGAAAAACAAGTAAGATGGCAAGCAAGCTTGCCTGTGTCGTACCACCCGTCCGAGGTCGGGTTGTCGGGTTGGACTATGGTTTGAGTTGGAAATGGACTGACCGCCCCAACCACTCCATAGTTGCGCGCCGGGTACGTACACTTATGTAAGGGGTCCATAAGCAAGATAAGTCAAGATGAGATAGGAAGTATGCTAAGAAAATATAAGGAAGCATAATGAAGCATAAATGGCTCATGCATGTTTAAGTATGTTATACTGTTATGTTATGACATGTTGAGAAGTGTCAAGTTCCATTATGTTTTATTTTGTTGTGTCGCGGATTAACAAGTTGTACTTGCTCAGCGAAAGCTCACGTCTTACGTCTGTGCTATAGGTAAGCAACCTATGAGCAACGGCTGATGCAATGATGGAGGAGCATGGCGAAGCGACTGTGAAAAAGTGGGAATGTGACCGCTACGCGTTTTGTCTTTATAAGTGTTTTATTTCAAACAGAACAAAGTTGTGTAATTATTGCATATGCGTACGCAAAACATCTTAAGTCAGTTAAAGTATGTATGTTCATATGCTTGTAAAAAAAAAAAAATTTTCCGCTAAATTTTGCTAAGTCGATAAGTATGTAAGTACAGTAACGGCATGTGCTAGGTAGGTCGTTACATTTCCCTTGTGGCGTGCTCTCATGGGAGGCAACCCGGGCTGTAATCTGTGCCACAGTTGACAACAGGACGTCTTCAAAGAGAAGACCATTGAAAAAAGCTTAGCAAGTTCATTACAGTACTGCGGGCTTTCCCCATGCCTTACTGGTTTGGGCATATGAGAGCATCCCAAGTATAGCATCCAAATTCACCACCAATTACGAGCAGGCCATGCCGCATATGCTGTCGTGGATGACCGCGGATAACGTCAAGTTTGATTATGTTATGTGGGCTTTTACCGCGGTTGGCGAAAATCAGATAATTTATCTTTCTAAGTTGTATGATTTGCACAAATTGTTCGTCGTCATTTATATGTTGATCATGCCATAGTTGGTCAATTATAATTAGGACTTGGTTATGACTGTTATGACCGGGTGGTTATAATAGTTATTACCGGTCATAACAGTTATTACCGGGTGGTCATTACAGTTATAACTGGGCGGTCATAACAGTAATGACCTCGGGGTCATAACTGTTATGATCACCCTGTCATAACTGTTATAACCACCATGTCATAACAGTAATGATTTGTTGGTCATAACAGTACTGACCGAGTGGTCATAATAGTTATGACCACCTCTGTTTATGTTTCTATTCATCTTGGTCATCAACCTAATGACCGGATGGTCCATTCCAAGAATGTATGAAAACCTCATTGCTGTTATGTGTGCAGCCGAAATGTTTTGAGATAATGCCCACCAAAAAAAGAGTTGAAGGACCCATGGGTTGCGCAGTTATTTTTGAAGAACCCAAAGGGTGTGCCTCAATTACTTCCCAAGCCTTCTGTACCTCGATCGACCTCCGGTACAAACTCCAAGTGGTAGGAGTTTAAAGAAGAGATCCGAGCACGGGTGGACTCAATTAACAAAAGTCTTCGGGTTCTTAAAAAGGACCAGATGAAATCCAACAAACTGTTGTGACGGGTTCTCAAAATGTTGACTGCCAACATGCATCAACAAGGCCAGGGAAAGGCACAGCCCGGAACTCCAGCCACCAGCAGGCAGCCGATTAAGGTTCCAACAAATGAGTCGGATGCTTCGAAGACTACCTCCGATGACATCGGTGCCACTGCTGATATTGGGCTGCAAACAGCCATGGAGTTCCTTACTGGCGATAAGGTTATTGTCTCCCATCAACATGTAGAGAAGGAGAGTAATAAGGTAAGCCTGTAATTTAAAATTGAGTTTACCATATATAGATGCAAATGATAATTTTTGTTTAAAACAGTAACAAGGTAGTTTTCACTTATAATATGACATGTTGTGAATCCACACAGGAAAAGTTGGAAGTAACTTTACAAGGAAATGTGGGAAAAGAGATGGTATAAACTGATCCACTTGATGAAATTAAGGAGGAGAGCATGCCTCACCCGGAGAAGGAAAAAAGAGAGGATAAAGATGATAAAATCTTCATCAGTAGACAGGATGTTGTATAGCCTGCAGGCCTAGCTAAAGAGGCCACCACCAGTGACGTGGTTGTTACAAAAATCCATAAAGTAAAAATACATATTCATTGGAGTAAACCTTAATTTTAACTCGTTTCATATGTCATTTATAGGTCCCTAAGAAGAAGAGAGCCAGGTTATCAAGGCTTGGCCAACGGCCGACCGGATCTAGGACCGAGGTTGGCTCCCCGCCGCGTGAACCGAGTTAGATTATTTGTGCCCTCCCACCGGGTCTAGCAGATGAGCCTCCGGTTGAAATGCTACAGGAGTTCAAGGAGTAGATCAATAAAGGGGTGTTGAAGAAAACTCTTCCAGGGTAATTTGTTTATAACTTATAATTGTCCGTTTAAGTTGAAGTATATTAAAGTATATCATATGTTAATAATGTCATCACCACAGCAAATATTTGTTTTTTAGTAAACGGCCTCTTCAATACAATGCCAAGCATGACACGTTGGACATACCCCATGACCTCAGAATCATGACGGTGGAAAAAAAAAATTTGGTTTTATGAATTGGCAACCTCCCATGTTTGGCTATGGGATGAAGTAAGTGGTGTTATTAGTTTTTTTGTAATCAATGTCGTGATTTTTAAGTTAATTTTAACGTAAAGAAGGTACATTGTTTGATGACCAGTTATATTTACAATACATTGCTTTTGTTTTGTGTATGAAGCACATTGACGTAGCCTTTTACTACTTGAGGAAAAAGATCAAGCAGTATCCCAACTTGGAACAACGAAAGGTGACAATGGTGACACGTTTTTTAGTACAAAGGTTGGTGCAATGTGGCCTGTCTACTAGGGTTCACCAGATACGTTTGATTGGGGGACCTGTGAAAGTTTACTTAAGATCATGATTGGCTTGTCTGTCCAGAGTGGGTCGTCGTGGTTTGATGTGAATATTTTGCTAGTACCATTAAACTTGGGTCAGCTAAAACATTTGGTATTAGTAAAGCTCGAACAATTGAGGTGTATGACTCTATGTATCATGAAGGCCCTCACAATGAGCAGGTCCAAGAGGGAGTGGAATGTTTATCAATATTCATTCCATTGCTGGCTGGTCATCTCAGTTTGTTCGATTTTAAACTACGACAACCTCCCGGAATGCACCCAATACCGGTCACCATCATGAAAGATATCCCTCGACAAGCCAATGGGTTGATACAGTTGTTGCAGATGTTTTGACCTTCATTATTTAATGTTGCCTGTGATGCTTATGTGAATTTTGTCATTTTTCATTCGTGCAACAGGGGTGACTGTGGCATGTTTATAATTAAACATGCTGAATGCTTGATAGAAGGGAGGGATGTCAGATATTGGGTGATTCATGGACTGATGGAAATGTTTCGGGAGTGGCTAACATGTTACTTGTGGGCTCATGTGAAGCGCAAGCTTGCAGGAGATTATAAAAGTGATGAAGAGCAGGATATGGACTAAGAGCATGGAGCCACACCAAATTTTTGTCTTTTCCATTTAACAAACTGTAAATAGGAACATTTTTTAATTCATTGTATAGCAAATTATTTTGTTGTGATTTTTATATGGTATTTATTGTAAACTGTGAAAGTTCACATGACAAGATTAGCATAGGGACAGAGGTCATAACTGTTATGACTGTGTGGTCATAACGGTTATGACCAGGTCTCTAAAATGCCCATAAGTGTAAGATGCATAAAATTTTATTTTAATTTATAAATTGATAATTTATATGGTATTTGTTGTAAGATGCATAAAATTTTATTTTAATTTATAATTTGATAATTTGTATGGTATTTGTTATAAACTGTAAAAGTTCACATGACAAAATAAGCATAGGACAGAGGTCATAACTGTTATGATCAGGTCTCTAAAATGCCTACAAGTGTATAATTTTTATATTTTAATTTAAAATTTGATAATTTAATGACCTATTATAGCAATTAAGTCATATTTTAAATATAGATACATCATTATATAGAAAAAAAAAGTGGTCATTAAGTCGAGGAGTTTGACATATGGAGAGAGGTCAGAACCGTTATGACCGGGTGGTCATAACAGTGATGACCGTTACTCTTGTCCACGATATAGAGTAGTGGTCACAATCGTTATGACCACCAGGTCATAACAGTAATGAAATTACTCTTGTTCACGGTATAGAGTTACTGTCATAATTGTTATGACCACCCGATCATAACAGTTATGACCTGAACAAGAGTGGTGGTCTTAACAGTTATGATTAGACGATCATAACGGTTATGACTAGACGATCATAACGGTTATGACCGTTACTCTTGTTCATGATATGGGTAGTAGCCATGATCGTTATAATCGAGCGGTCATAACAGTTATGACCGTGACTCTTGTTCACGGTATAGGGTAGAGGTCATAACCGTTATGACCACACGGTCATAACGGTTATGACCGTTACTCTTGTTCACGATATGGGTAGCGGTCATAACGGTTATGACCTCCAGGTCATAATGGTTATGACCGTTACTCTTCTACATGATATCGATCACCTGGTCATAACAATTATGACCAGCCGATCATAACGGTTATAACCGTTACTTTTGTTCACGTTATAGGGTAGCGGTCATAACCGTTATGACCACTAGGTCATAACAGTAATGTTCTTTTCAGTCAGTTTCGTGGCTTTGGACATTTAACGATTTTTGAAGATTTTCCGACTTTCACAGACTTCCAAGCGGTTTATAGAGGGATTTCGTGCTGGTTTCGGGTGGTTTTTGAGGGGTTCCGGCCGATTGCAACTCTTTCTCTCTCTAGATTTCAATTTCTTTCTCTAAAACACTGTAGATATTGGTTTGGAAATTTGTTTGGGGCATGCGAAGGAGATGAGGATAAACCTAACTTTTGGCATGCATTTAATACTGCTGGGCCCCACAAAACTGATGTGACAGTATTAGGAATGAAGGGGAAAAAAAGTAGTGCTGTATTTAATATAATTTATTTCAAAGGTGCTATTAATGAAATTAATACAAAAAAAAAATGCATATCTCGTGCGCAATAGTAGCACTACTTATCCTTCCTCTTCATTTATTTAAAGAATACATATAGAACTTTCTAAATGTATATTCTGATTGTCATGCTAGAAACTGTTCTTTTCTTTTCTTCTTCTTTTTCCAATTGGATTGGAGAGATTCAACACTGGTCTTTTCCCATGAACCTTTTTCTTTTAATTTACAAATAGTACAAACTTTGAGCAATTTCACAACGACCCATAATTAGAGGTGCTTAAGATGAGATATATCACATCACATGACATATACGTACACACGTACACAAGGTCTCATCTCCGGCATCGCACCAAAAATGACACTGACGTGGTTAAAAGTGAACGTCAGCAAGAGGACAGGTATTGTTTCATGGTGCAGCTTGGGTGGAAAATTACAGAGGGAAACAGAGTTTGGTAGACATAAGGTAAATAAAGGAAATAGTATTTAATTTGTGTTGAGGGCAAAAAGATAATATGAAGAAGGAAAAAAAAATAAAACAAAAATCAGTTGCAGTAATTTAGACGTGTATGGTACATCGACATTGTTGAAATGTAAGTTTATATGCGAAGAAATGTTATAGTGAATTGAAAAAGATGGTAGATATTTCATACAATTTGTGAATGAATGTGAAAGTAGCATTCTAAACCAATTATGTAACTATATGTTTGATAGCAATGTTAAATGGATAAAATCACCTTTGGTTTGCAAGTGCACCTTTCAAGTACGTCCTCCGACTTTTCTTCTTCATCACTAATCGGTTCTCTTGGAGATTCATTCTTAAGTTATTTCACAAACTAAACCCATCAGTTTCACTCTTTTTCATAATATATAAATATATATATATTCTAAAATCAATTGATAATGTTTCTCTTTATAACAAGCCGTTACTTAACTGCTTAATTATTTAACTTAAACTCCATCCTCAATTACTTATGAATACTTAGACTTGGGTACTAAAAATTTTATAATAATTTTTTAATAACACAAACTTTTATCTTACGTAATTATTACAAACATATACACATATTTTTAAAGAGTCTTACATAGTTAACTTTATATATAAATAATTAATTTAATAATCCAAAATGTCTTTCAGAAAAACTTGTGTAGTGGTATCTCGTATTGCATTCATTTGCTTCACATCTTGGTCCGCAAATTGCCATCCAAGTACTATGTTGTAGGTAATATTACCTACAATATGAATATAATAAATGAGCTTTTACTCAATAAGTAAAAACGTAAATTTCGCATAGTATACATGGATGCATGATCCGTTTATGCTTCTTTATGGAATTAAGACATGATCTAGTTATATTTAATTGTGGATGTCTCATTTTTCATGATAAACTTATTCTGATCACCAAACCCCCACTTGCCGTGGGTGAATGGTTATCGGGAACCATGGAGGCAGTGCAAAGCTAACTCTTGACCCCTACAACCTAGATTGCCATAGTACTTTAAAAAGGAAACGGTCACGATTAGAAGAAGTACAATTTTTTTTTTTGTCTTTTTTTTTTTTGGTTTCTTTTTCTTTTTTCTTTTTTTTTTTTTGTTTTTGTTTTTGTTTTTTTTGTTTTTGTTTTTTTCTATTTGTGGGTTACAATTCATTCAAGATCAATAGACAAGCCACAGTCGATACGCAATGACATGTGTTTATATTTAAAAATTTAGTTGAACCAACCAAACATAGGCTTAAATTCAACTCTTTGGAATTGATATATCATTGACTCGACAATAACCAACTAATTCTAGAAGGAAACCCCAGCTTCTATGTTCTATCTCTTGTCCAAAGCACTTTCCCCGTTACTATTTTCTTTTATAAAAAATCATTTAAAATTATTACTTAACATGATTTGTCTATTCAAGTATAGATATATATTTACCAAAAACAAAGTATAAATATGGTATATATACCTAACATAAAATATTTTACATATTGAAGGATAATATCATAAAATTTTTAAAATAATAGAACAAATTTATTCAAAGATAAAATTTAAATATTTAGGGCCCGTTTGGAATTTAGTTTAAACTTAAGGTTTAAACTTAAATTTTTATCTTTTTCCTTAAAAGTTTTTTGTTTTTTCTGAAAAAGTTTTTTGTTTTTTCCAAAAAGTTAATAAAAATTACTATTCAAACTTAAAAATTTTAACTTAAACTCATTCACCAAACGGGCTATAAAAATTAAGTTCAGATTTTCTTCTTTATATATTATAGATATAGATATTAAGTATTATTTAGTCTAAAGATTCACAACTTCAAGTTTTTATAGCAATGAGAAGAATCGTGTGAGTTATAATTTAGTTATCACTCGAAATTTGAAATGCGCTACAATCCCGTTAATCAATACTTAAATAATATAAGACGTTACGGAGACCAAAAAGTGAATTTTGGAGGACATATGTAAGTATTAATATATGATTTTAAAAGCTACTTTCAAAAAAATTTGAGTAAAACTATTTTGATATGACAATCAGGCCCAAAAAGTATTTATTAAGGTTGTATCTGAGAAAATGATATTTTAGATAATTACATCAAAAAAGTTTACGTAGTTACATGACAAAAAATAATCTAGTAAGTAGGTTATGGTGAACAAAAAGACACTTACTTAAAGAAATCATAATATATATATATATGTATATATTCACTAAAAAAAAAGGTAAATTGCTAGATTGTTCTGAATTTTTGACTTTCTGCAATTTTAGTCCTTGAACTTTTTGTAGCTAGAATGCCCTAAACTATTAAAATATTACTATAATAGTCATTTATGTTAATTTTTGAACATAATCTATTAGTTAGCATCATTTTTTGATCAAATTATTAACAAAACCCGTTTAAAAATTAATAAGTGATTGTTGTAGCAATATTTTAAGAGTTTAGGAACATTCCATGTTCTTTGTTTGTAGCTTGAAAGATCATAAATTATTAAAAACGCTGCTATAATAGTTATTTCCGTTAATTTTTAGACGGAATCCATAGTTACACAACTTTTTGATCAAATTACTAATAGATTTCATTGAAGAATTAATGGAAAGGATTATTGTAGTAACATTTTAAAAGTTTTGGAATATTCCAACTACGAAAAAAAGTTTAAGAATCAAAGTTACATAATGTTAAAAATTTAGGGACTAAACGAGCAATTTACCCTAGAAGAAGGAGGAGGAGGAGGAGGAGGTAAAAGTATAGTATATGTTCTTTCAAAAAAAAAGAAAAAAAAAAATGAAGTGTAAAATTCAAGTGTAACATGTCAAAAAAAAAAAAAAAAGAAAAAGAAAAAGAAATAGGTCATGTGTATAACTATACGCCATTCTATTAAAATAAAAGAAAAAGACATAAATTCTTTATCGCTGGATGTGTGGTTAAAAGAAAAAAAATAGTAATTATTACACAAAATGTCTATTTTAAGAACCTCATTTTAAAATATGTCCATTTTTTTTATAATATTGCATAAATGTCTATTTTCAAATAAACGTTCACTTATACTACCCAATCTGCTCTTTTATCATATTTAACATATTTTCCTTCGTTAGATTCATTATTTTTTCCTTATTTGTTTATTATTTTTGTATCTTTATTTTAATGACTAGTTTTTTATTATAGTAATTGTTTATTAGTATAATTTAGGTTTTTTTATTTTATAATCACATTGCTTAAGTATGATTAAGGTTTCTTAGAAACAATATTTTTAAATATAATTTAGGTTCTTTATGATAATTTTTACGTTATTATGATAATATATTTTTTATATTATTATTGGTACCGCTTTAATAGATGGTTTCTTTTTTTTTTTTTTTTTTTTTTTGTGATAAAGAGATAGTTTGTAAAGTTTAAATGTGATATGAAATTTTATAAATTTTTATGGTAATTATTGTTTCATTATGATACTTTTTAAATGTGTTATGTTTTTTTCTGTACGATTTTACTATATTACTATGATGTTCTTTCTTTATGATAATTTAGTATATCATTATGATGTCTTTTTTAGGTTTTAAAGTATTTAATATTTATTTACAATATCATTTTTCAATATATTTTCTATGAATTTATCTTGATGAGTAATTATTTATCATAATGAACATTTTTTATATGTCATACAATTAATATCTATTACGATTCTTTTTTCTTTATAATAAATCAAGTAAAATGATCTTTTTTATTTTCTTTAATAAAGATTTGCTTAATCTGAAATGTTTTAGAAATTTTTCTCTTTCCTTTTTATTTTAATCAATTCTTTATTTATTTATTTTCAATTCTTGATGAAAGGGTAATGGAGTTTTTATAAGTATTAATTTAGACATTCATATAAATAAAGAAAAAATTGACATCTTTTAAATCATAGTATTCAATTTAGACTTTTAAGTAAATAACCCAAAAAAAAAAAAAAACCTAATTTTCCTTTCTATATTGTACTATAGAAAAGGATTACTTGTTCCAAATATCTCGTGAAAGCAATTAATGATGGTGATTTTCTCTTATACTATGGTATGTAGCTCTCATATTTTATTTAAAAAAGTATCATTTTTGTTACTAGATTAATTCAAATTAAGTAATATTAACTTGTTTAACATTTTGTAAAGTTTCAAGAAAAAAATTATGGGTTTTTCTCTACGTATCCATTTTTTTCCTTTTGAGATATTTGTTGATATCGACATTCCCATCGGTATTATTAGTAAATCAAAACCTTAACAACTCTATTAACATCAACATTTTCATATTTGTTTCTATTTGTGTTCGGTTATGCTTTTGTATGACTATTTAATAGCCCCCATCTTGTAAGAAACCATTTGGAAAATAAAGAAAAGTCTAAATTCTAGCAACTTGTTCTCTCTCTACATTTCTCTGTACGAATCTCAAGTTGTAAGGTAGAAAATATAGAGGAGGATCAATCGAAAATCATAATGCTCATAAAAGACAATTTACCGGTATAGGTCTGTATGGCGATGATAAAATAGTGGACATTAATCTTTTGAAGACCATAAAGTGCCCGTCAAAGCTAGAAGGGATGTCCCATGACTTATCTTGGTTGTGAGGTTATTGTTCTTTATCCAGGCAAAGTTTACTGATCTGTATCAGGGTCTCCTCATGATATCAAATAAAAATAAATTAAGATTTGATGGGTAAAATAGTAATTACACACTTAATATCTAAACAATCACAACTTATATATTTTTTAGTCAAGATTGATAATATATATACACATATAATTGAAATAATAATTTCAATTTATAGATATAATGTTTTAATATTTCTCCATTGTATTCTTTTTTTTCAACATTTACAATTCATATTGACAACAGTGTATCAAATAAATAAAATCCGGATATGAATAAATGAATCTACTTATCTCCATTCCATAGCTTTGATTTTCTTTCATTCAAATAAATGGTTCATTTGATTTGCCGTGATACAAAAAGTCCCCTTTTTTTTCAATAATTTTAATACAATATTAAATTAAAGTAGATTATGCAAATAAAATATGTGGATAACATAAGAGACAAGAGTTGACCTACAAATATTTTTATTTTCATCGATTTTTATATCGGAAACTTTTTTTTTTTTTTTTTGGTTTTCATCGGATCTGTTCATTTTTATTATGTTCATAATTGATTATTAATTTTTAGATTTTTGTTTTTCCTTTTTTAAATGTTTTTATTTCGTTGTACAATTCAACCTCTTTATTTATTGTTTATTGGGATTCCGATTGTATCTATACATTCTAATTATTTTAGTTCGGGTTGCTAACTCAACGGTAGAGTACTCGGCTTTTAAGTGCGGCTAGCATCTTTTACACATTTGTATGAAGCAACGGATTCGTCTATACCATCGGTAGAGTTTGTAAGACCGCGACTGATCCTGAAAGGAATGAATGAAAAAAGCAGCATGTCGTATCAATAGTCAATAGAGAATTCTAAAGAATATTTCATTATTACCATAGGATGTAGTGTAAATTGTTTGAATTCTTGGAGTGGAACAAAATCCATTTAAAAATCGAAGAAATAAAAACTAAATTTTAAATTTAAAGTTGGGTCGAGTAAATAAATGGATAGAGCCCTACTATAGTCTATAGCTATTGGTTCCAATTCTAGGAAAACAAAAAGTAACGAGCTCGTGTTCTTAATTTTTGAATGATTACCTGATCTTGATCTATTTAAACATTAAAAATATATTAGTGCTTGACGCGGGAAAGGCTTTTCATTTTTTACGAATCATAAACTATTAGTTTAAGACATGACAATAATATCAAAAATTTAAGACCAAATTGTTTATTCTCCCGATATTTTTCCCATCAATTACATCAAAAAAACCAATAAAATAGATTTTTATCGTTATAAAAGACGACATTCTATAAGTAGCAAAAATAAATTATATATGATATCAATTGAAAAGGGGAAAAAATAGCAAAGAAAAGGTATACAAAAATCTATACAAATCATCCATACCTTACCTTCTTTAATTTATATATATTTACATTTCATTAATTTAATTTTGTTTGGTGATTAAGGTGAAGTTCCATAAAAACCCCCAACCTTCTTTGAAATATCATAAATAGTTCTTATAGGCTGAGCACCTTTTTCATGAAAATATAGAATAACAAAAATGTTTAAATAAGTTTGATTCTTTATCAGATAATAAAAACCCACTTTCCAAATAACTCTTCCTTCTCTGTGGGATCGAACATCAATTGCAATGATTGGATTGCCATTGGGATAAATATGTAACGACCTGCCTAACACAGGTCGTTACCGTACATACATGCATACATAACGTACTTAATTACCTTAGCATAATTCAGCGGAAATTTTTTTTTTTTTAAACAACCAAAGTAACGTAAATAATTAAAGATGACAACTAACATTTAGCATGCAAATCACAAATTTAAAGCAAGCAAGTAAATTAAAATCAAACCACCCCTAGTCTAGTTCAAGCACAACCCTAGGTTTCTAACTTTAGGCACAAAATAAATTGAGCTTATGCTCTTACAAATTCAACTTGAAATACACTTAAATTTCAAATTGAAAGCTCAATTTAAAGAGTTTAAGGTTTAGGGAGGTTTACCTTGATTTATTGAAGAATTTGGGGCTATGATTTGCTCACACAAATTTTCCCCTTAAGTCACCACCCAAAGCCGATTCTTGTTGCACCAAGTTGCACCAAAATTGTGGCTGATTTTTGGTGGCTGCTTGCACCCAAAACTGAGAACTCCTAATCCCAAATTTTCTCACTCACTCACCCCCCTAACAGCCGGCCTTTGGCTTGGAAATTGGGCACCAAATCTGTCCAAAGTTTGGCTTGAAGTTACTAGAGAAGCTAACTACCCTAGAACACCAAAACCCCTTTGATTTTCAAACTTTTTCTTCACTTTTTCTCACACTTGGAATTGCAGATTTTTGGAGGAGAGAATTGTGCAGAGTTTGGCTGTTTTTTCTGAATATTTTTTAGCCAAAAACGGTGCACCATGGGGGCCTATTTATTGGTGAAATTTGGGGTTGATTTGGAATTATTTTTGGTTCACCTTTTTCTTAAAACCCCTTAAAACAAAAATAATTGCTAATGAGCCCTCCCTTGGCCGGCCACCTCATGTTCTAGGAGTGTCTAATATTATTTTAATCCCTTTTTTTAATTTTTACTTAAAGTCACTATTACAGAATATGGATACCATGACGGTTAAAAATCGTTGTGGTAATATTTCCACGACGTTTGCCTAATCGTCGTGGAATCCAGAGTCGTGGAATTTTTTTAGATTTCACGACGGTTATTTACCCGTCATGTAATAAGTAAAAATAGGGTGAAAATTTGATATTTAGTAACATCTACCATGACGGTTGTTATTCGAAACCGTCGTGTTAAGTTAATCTACCACGACGGTTACTCAATAAGACCGTCGTGGTAGAAGACTTACCACGACGGGTTTTGTAGACCACCGTCATTGTAGTTGATATTACCACGACGGTGGCTGACAGAATCCGAGAAACCGTCGTGGTAGTTTCATCTACCACGACGGTTTCTACAGTCCACTGTCGTGGTAGTTTTACTTATCTAATAGGTGGCCTACACCAAATGATAAACCATTATGATATATTTGATCTACCACGACGGTTTATATAATTCACCGTCGTGGTAGAAGACTTACCACGACAGTTTCGATAATCCACTGTCGTGGTAGTTCGCTTACACGACTGTGGATCATGAACTTGACAAACCGTCGTGGTATTTAACATACGACGACGATTCTAGTAAAAAACCGTCGTGTTATAAGTATTTCCACGACCATTTTTATGAAAAACCGTCGTGGTAGGTTGGAACGTTTACAAAAAAAAAAATATTTATTCGTTCAATTGAATACCAGTTCATTCGTTCATTCCTGTTCATTCATTCATGACATGAAAAAATTACGCAGCAAAAAATAAAATAATGGTATACAAAATTTTGATTAATAAAATCGTGCTATACAAAATTTCTCAATACTGTATGTGGCTCATGACATATGTAGTCCACTCTTGCCTAACCAAATTCAGTTCAGCTTCTGTATAAGAAGTCTTGTTTTGCAGCGAGGCAAGTCCATTGACGTTCAACGTTATTTCTCACATGAACCCCAAGACAAAATAGCCGCACTGCACATGTCCTTGATGTATCGGGCATCGAGCAATCTGAATCAACGTCTTACAGTTGCGTCGCCTTATTATTCTTTGTCCCACCAGCAATTTCCAATCGTTTAGTGTCCTAACAATTTAACAAATATCAATACACAAAATACAACAATTATGGAATGTCAACTAAAAGAACTATAAACATCTTCGTTATACTTACAACGTAATTAGCTGTTGAAAATCTTCACCCGGATCGTTTTCAAGAGGATTAAAATAGAGGACAGAGTCATCCCATGGATTAATAACAGCCAATACCCAATGTTGCCCGCTGTTATATGGCATGAGAACAAGCCTTCCCCTTGGTACGTTTGTTATGATCCGGATGATATTGTCGGCTCTTTCTCGAATGTAGGCTCCGCGATCTACATTCTGTTGAACTGACGAGACAAGGAATGGAGAAATAAACTCGATTCGTCGATCCAATCCTGCTCTTGCACAACAGTCCGATAAGTAGCTGCAAAATATTAAGTCAAACTTGTTACGTGTGCAAAATCAACATATATATCTATCTTACTTGCTAATTGGAACAATAATTAAGTATTGTTTAAGGAAAAAACAATTACCTGATGTAAACCATTATACTGCTTGCACTGATTTCTTTAAAGGAAAAGAAATGACATACATGTTCATACCAATATATATGGGCATATCATCGGAATGTTGTGGTGGGCACGGAATCTGGTTACCGTCAACCAAGGAACTTTGTGCGTAATAAGCCAGTGGTCTCAGTTCAGCGAGAATTTCATTGATGTCCAACGTAGGTACTTCTTCTGCCGTTTGCTGTTGTACCTCCGATTGTGACTGCATTTTCTTCCTCCCGGCTCTCTTTTTCATCCGTTTCCTTCCCTGTTCTTTTGGGTCGGGAACTTGACTAGGACCTCGACTGGCCTGGCTTAAAGTGCTTTGAAGCACGACTAATTTTCTGGGCCAAGCAACAAACCCACCGACAGCCTCTTCAATATACGTGGCTTCATTCGTCGGAATCGAAAGGAGTGCACGTTTTATCTTTGGGACACTGATTGTCACTCGCACATTCCCCTCGCCCAAAGGAATCCCATGGACTGTGTCGGTTGGAACACAGTCCATGTATGCCCTGCCTATTGCAACCAAAACTTCTCCACTATTAATAAAATCCGTAAGGAAAAGCTAGCATTCCTTACTTGCATTAGACATGGGCTGCGGATCCGACTCGTCGGCTTCATTCTCATTGAGGGTGCAACTCGCCTTGAAACTGTTGTGTTGATCAACAGTAGGTTGGGCTGCCTCCTCAGCAATCGTCTCACGGTCGATACTGTGCTTCGCACAAAGTTCCTGCACCGTTCTTTCCAATGCAGCCAACTGTCGTTTCATAAAGTTAACTTCAGGATTCTCCCTTGGTACGTGCATGGAATTGAAGTACGACGACTGCTTGACAAATTTTGATTGCCCACGAAGCCAACCGGAATGCTCGGGATTGCCCAAAGACCGTGTCAAGATGTCTTCGGTACCCACAGAATCAAAGCTTCCTTGGGTCTCTTGTTGTGTTAATTCGTCCTATAACAATCAGGTGGTATGTTATTGAGCCCGTAAACATAATGTAGACAATCTTACTATTTATTTGAAATAGGATCCTAGACTTACTATTGCATCGCTGATAATTTTAACCGATGGATTCTTGTACCCTCCATCGGGCTTGAGCCGCGTGTCCCGCCAAATAACAGATCGGTTCGCAAACTGCCCCGTCTTCTTGAGCTGCAATTTAGTAATTAAAGTTAGTAAACATCAAGAACACAAGTCATAAAAAAATTTTAATTAGACTTTAATCTTTTTTTGTATCCCATTAATTAACTTACGATTTCTTGATCACGTTTCCTATAGCCGTCTCGGCCTGTGGTTGAACCGTATTTGCTCTTTTTCCTTATCTCGCTTCCTTGTTGGGATAGCCTCTTGAAATCTGCCGTCCGTCGATAGGCAACAAACCTTTCCCAATCGTCCTGGCTGATGGTTGGGTAATTGTTAACCACTTTAGCCGATTGTTGCCAAACAGTTTCTTCATCAATATGATTCCTAACAAATGCTTGGTAAAGATCATATCTAAAACATTTGGCTGACTCCCCCACAGGACTTCAAAACTTGCTTTTTGTGCGATTCATCAACTGTGAATGAAGTTACAACTTCCAACCACACTCGTTCTTTTCTCGGTTCTAAATCAGCACTTCTGAAATCAGCAATCCAAATTGGAATATGCTCTCGAGCTAGCACTCCAATCCAACTCTGTAATTCATCACCTTCCTTGCCTATTGGTTGGCCTTTTGGGTCAAACCTAACTTGAATTCGTCCTCCCCTCGTCTGAACAATGTGCACTCTTTTAAGGAGCGTTGCTCTTCGTTTTCCCTCCTCGTCGGCATTGAATCTTGAAGAGTTGGTTCTTCGTGGTTTTCCAATTTGAGTTTGGGTTGACATTTCCTCCTCGTGATCTTTTGACATTGTAAATCAATCTAAAACAACAAAACACCAAATGTTTGTAAGTTAACTATCCTTAAAGAGGAAATTATGTGTGATTAAAGTGACCATTTTTGTACATTTAATGCTTGCTAATAAAAATGATCATTTTACTGCATTATAAAGAATTTAGAGACCTTTTACCAAAACAAAAAAATATTGGGAACCAAATCACAACTTAAGACAAGAGCAAAAATGTGATATCTGGTTTTCATGCTACTAATTCTTTGTAAAGAATTAAATATGTGCAGATTATGCAATATTATGAAAAAGTTCAGTTTAGAACTTTCATGTGTGTATTATGAGTTTTTATAGCTTAAAAAGACTCAAAAACTGATGATTCGAAGAAGCAAACAGCCTTTTCGGACAATAAGGAGTGAAATCTGATCGTTTTGTGAAAAGTTAAAATTTTGACTAAAAAGTCAACCGTTGACCCGAAAAGTCAAAGTTTGACCAAAATGGTCCAAATTGCGACACATGAATTTTAAGAGCTGCATTTTTCGAAAAATACTGCAGAAACTCATTTTCTTTAACAGATAATGAAAATGAGACACCGGAACCACCATAGAAAAATCCGGCGTATTTTATGAAATCATGGGGCAGAAAGGGTTTGAGAAAACAAGAAAAATATTTTTCGACCCGATTTTCTGACGGCAAGTATAAAAAAATCCAAAACTGGAAAATAATATTTACAGTATTGGAATTTAAATTTTTAAACTCGACGTTTCAAGATTTTCAGTCAACCAAAGCCTGGTTCAAGAATTTCTTCTAGAAAAGTTCATCCTTATCTCTTTGGTGTGGTGGCCCAATCATGTGATGACACATAAGCCTTGACAACTCATAATGAGTTGGCTTCCACCATTCCTCATGGTCGGCCACATTTAAAAATTTAAAAATTTTGGGGGTCAAAATCATATTTTTGAAAGCTTGAAAGTTGTCTATAAATAGGTGAGCTTGCTATTCACTTTTATTCAAAACTCTAGCAAAACTCTTGAGAAATTTCTGCACAAACAGCCGAGAGAGAGAGAGAGAAGAGTTCAGAAATTTTTCTAAGTCCAAACCTCACCAATCCATCTTCGGGTAGCTTAGGAACCGAGGGAGTGAAAGAAAAAAATTTTCTGGCAGCCTTGTGCAGCCTTGCCGTGAGCCAAGGAGCAGGGGAAACAAAGGGGAGAGACCGAAATTTTGAGGGAAAAAGTGAGCCAAGAGGTTCGGGTGGCTTAGCTAACCAAAGGAGTAAGCTTGAGTGAGCTTTGGGAGGCTTAAATTTGTCTCAAGATCAGCCACGGGTTGGCTAGAGTAAAAAGAGAAAAAATTTTCAGTTTTGGGGCTAGCATCCCTTGAGTGGCTGAGCAAAGAAAGGAGACCAATTGGAGACCAAAAATTTAATTTTTGGTGCACCTAAGGAGAGCAGCCAAAACCTTGAGCCAAGGGGGGAGCTAGAAGGGATTTCGGGTACCAAACCCTAGAGGCCGAACACCACCATTTGAGGTAAAATTTTAAAAGTTTTCTCAAGCTTTTAAATGAGTTTTTAAGCTTTGATTTATGTGTATTTTCAGCCAAAAATATGTAAGAGCATAAGCTCCTATGCATGCTTAATTTTCTGCCCTATGTGTGCTTGATGCCGTGCATGCTTGGTTAGGCTAGTCGATTGGTTGGTTTGATTTGTGCATGAGATTTAAAGTTCGGTTTTGTGCTTGAAATCGCTAGATGGCATGCTAGGGTTTATTTTAGGCTTTATGTCCCCATTAGGTCAGATTTGAAGTATGCTTTTCTGCTTTAAATTTTTATGAACCATGATGCTAGATAAGATGAATGTATGCTTGCTAGAGGAACCGTGCAACCCTAGGCAATTAGGTTCGGATTATGGGTTGCACGAACACGTGGGATGGCTTAGTAAGCCTTTAAGGGACGCTAGACGCGCTGCATGTTGTTGACCTATCTCCCGAAGTGGTCGGTCGAGCTAGAACCCTCGCCCTAGGACGTAACAATAAACCTAAAAACTGAAACTGCCTCTCGGGTTCCCAGGGGGCAGTCTCGGTAAAGTGTCACTGCAGTCCGATAGAGGCCGAATGAGCAAAAATGTAAAACACGAAAGTTGTAGATTAGGGTGTTTCCTAGGGGGTCACGCAAGCACTTTGCCAAAATAAGGCTCCAACGGCCTACTTTTTCAAGAAAAACCGTAGGTGGGTCAGTGAGACCCAGTTTTCATGTTAAGTCTGTTTTCAATTTAAAACTGGTACTAATCGCTAAGGAATCAGAAAATGTATAAAACATGAAAGTTTTAGAACTCCTCGAGGGCTAGAACTTTCGTGAAGGAAACTTTTTCCAAATCAAAACGGATTTTTAATTGTAACCTAAAATCTGAAAACTGCGCAGGATTCAACAAAATTCTGTGCATGATTTTGTAGAACCAAACTAGGAAAAAATTATTTTCGGACTTAACACATTATTTCAAGCACGGAAACTGTCCCAAAAGCAGTTTCCGACCTTTAACCATTTTACGAAATTATAAGCCAAGATCTACGAAATTTTTATGAAGCAAGTATTTAAGTTAAGTTTAAAAAGCTAAGTCTTTTATGAAAAGGGTTGTTAAGTTAAAGTTTTCAAAGAAAAGGATTTTAAGCTAAGTTTTTCAAAGGAAAATCATAAAACGAAAGGTAACCGGGATTTAACACCCGAGTTACCAGGCTTGGCCCGAAGCCCAGAGTTGACCCGAAGAGGGTTGACTTTAGCACTCGTAAAGGTTGACCTTGGTTGACCTAGAAGAGAACAAGTTTTATACAAGCCCTAGGGTAGGTTTTACCTAACCCAATATTTTTATAAATGGGCTTAAACTTACGGAAAGATTTCTCAACGAAACCCGCTGGGTTACAAATGGCTTCACGTTAGGGGGACATATAGCCGAAAACCCGCATGAATGTTGGTTAGTACCAACATACGATAAAGATGGACTAGAAGACTGACGTACGTCCTTTAATCAAGCAGGAGGAGTCCTGTAGCGGAACTCGGGAAAGGATCTGCCAAACAACTGAAGTAACGACTGTAAGTACAACACCATCTACAGCACAAGCTAATAGGATTATACTATTAGACTCGATGATGTGCTCGGTGCTAAGTAACATGTATGCAACATGAAAAATGCTAAGTATATGGTTATATGCTAAGATAAGACAAGATAAGAAAGAATCAAGACATTAGAAATGTATGTTCACACGTAAACAAGTTTAAGTAAGGAAATAAGCACCGTGTCGTACCACCCGCGTCAGGTCGGGTTGGACTGTGGATTGAACTGGAATTGGTTTGGCCGCCCCAGACAATCCATAGTCGCGCGCCGGATACGAACACGTAGACTAAGGGCCCATAAGATATAAGAACAAGGAAAATAATGAAGCATAAGATGACCTATGCATGCTATGTGTTATGCTAAGTATGTCATGTATTATATGTTAAGTATGCTATGTCTATATGCTATGTTAAGTGTTATGCTACGTGTATGTTATGTTATCATGATTTAAATTTCATATGTTATAAGTTATATTATTATTTAATTACGGCTTAGGAGTTGTACTTACTGGGCTTTAAGCTCACCGTTTTGAGTTTGTGCTGTAGGTAAGTCACCTGCCAGCTGATATTGACGCGATGGGGAGTAGCGAGTTCAAGCGCTGTAAATCGTGGTATATGGAACCGCTACGCATTTTTGAGTGGTATATACTTATGAGAGACAAGAAACGTTTTATAAGTAATAGTTAATATGTTTAGGCACAGAAACAATATTTTAAGTTTATGTACATAGTTTTGTGTACTATAAAAAAAAAAAATTCCGCTGTGTTTTACAAGCTAAGTAAGTAAGTAAGTAAGTAACATGTATGAATGTATGTTGTCAAGCAAGGTAGCGGCCTACGCTAGGTGGGTCGTTACAAGAGTTGGTATCAGAGCGGTTTCCTTGCGACATGATTTTACAGTTGCCTGACATCGCCTCCACCATTGCAAGTAAGTTTAGATTTATTTGCTTATGTATCGTTTTATTTATGTGCTTTATGATTTATGATGTGGAGTAGACGCGGCATCATGGATCCAGCACAAGTCAAGAGGGATCGAGATGCAGTTGTAGCTTTCTACCGATTGCAGCCGGCATATTTTGACAGCGCCAGGCGGTCGATGTCGATAGAGACTTGGCTGCACGATATGGAACAGATCTTTACGATATGTCACATCGAGGAGCATCTACAGGTCGCTCTCGCGAGTAGATGTCTAAGCGGTGATGCCAGATTATGGTGGGCCACGTTTGGAGAGTCGCAGCTGCCTAGGCGTACATGGGCACACTTCTACGCAGTGGTGATGAGCCGATATGGGCCACTGCCAGTTAGGGGACCGGGAGAGCCAGTTCGCGACCCCGCCATCTATCGAGATATGAGACAGGCTCGCTATCAGAGACTGTCCCAGGATTGGCACGCTTACCCGGGGGAGACGATGAGTCACTATTGTCGGAGATTCCAGGAGATGATGCTTCCCTATATCCCTCAGGACATGCCAGAGTCTGAGTTACAGGCATTGATACTCTTACGGAACGGAATACCACAGCATATTCAGCAGTTTGTTCCGACGCCGAACAGCCAGATGGTCATCGGCAGTTTCTATGACGACATCTTAGAGGCCGAGACGAGGGCTCAGACTATGCCTGCCGCCGAGCACACAGCTGAGGCCCAGGCTCCAGCCGCAGATGATGATGAGCAGGAGGACCCACAGTACGAGGTGGGGCCTGTGGATGAGAACCCGATATCTGAGATGCCTGCTCCAGCTGCTGCAGATCCGATGGACGCAGAAGATGACTCGGATGACGATTGCGTACCCATAGATCCACCAGAGCATGAGGATCCCCCAGTCATCGTCCTTTCTAGCGATGACGAGGACGACATGGACGATGAGGCTGCATATGACGAGTGGGACGACCCTGAGGAGATACCTGACGAGGATGTACCTGATCAGGTAATAGCACTTTCCGATTCGGATACTTCAGTCAGTACCCTCGACGATACCGATTAGATTAGGGTCGATCTTGTATTTTTCTTTGTTAGGACCGTTTATAGTATTTTGTATTCGGTGGTTAGGTTGTATATATATGTACGATGGCAAGTGGTAGCCACTTCCATCCGAAGTTCTGTCCGTGTATTATAAAAATGTACAGTATTATGTATTTTGAAAATATTGTATATATAACAGTAAGTATTCTGTACAGTATGTACTTTCGTTATGATGATGTACTTTTGAGATTGTACAAAAAGGGACCGTGCGATCACGGGATATATGAAAAGTTAAGTTATGATGACATGTTATATTAAGTATCTATGTGTTATGATGATGTTACTATGTTATGATATGATATGTATGTTTATGTGATGTCATGAATGGATTGTATGATAATAACATGATATGTTAAGATAGGTATGGGAAGAAGGGTATTGATAATATTTCTTTTTCCTATATTAGGAAGATAAGGATGGTACGTACAAGAGGGAACACATCTACGGATGCACCCGAAGATCTGCCTCAGCCGGATCTAATAACATTGATGATGAATTTGCAACAGCAGTTGCAAGAACAGCGACAGGAAATGAATAGATTCAGGGAACAATTAGAGCGGATGAATCAAGCCCCTCAGGTTCAAGCGGCGCCACAGCCAGCACCGCCAATACCGCCAGTGGTACCCCAAGCACCCAACGTTAATGTGCAACCAGAGGCTCAGCCAGAAGTGCCTCGACCCGCGGAAGTCCCAATGGCACCAGCTGCCATACCAGTAAATCCGCCATTGGTTCGGGAGGACATGTTATATGAGCGTTTCAGACGCATGAAGGCGCCTGAGTTCGAAGGGCCTACAGATCCCATTGCTGCAGATAACTGGCTCATGGATGTTCAAGTTATCCTGAATTTCATGAGACTTACTGAACAAGAAAAGGTATTATGTGCCTCCTTCGCGCTCAAGAAGGATGCTAGGCACTGGTGGACAACAGTTGAAGCACGTCGGGATGTGATGGCAATGACCTGGCAGGACTTTGTCAATGAGTTTCGTACGATGTACTACAACAGAGAAGTCCTTGCAGTACAGCAAGACGAGTTCACGAATTTCAGACAGGGATCGCTGTCAGTCATGGATGCAGTAAAGAGGTTTGAGCAACTTGCTCGCCTATGCCCTAAGTTGGTGCCGAATGAAGAAGAGAAGGTGCGGTTGATGATGAGGATGTTTCGCACGGACATTGCGAAACTAGTCAGTACCGGGAACAGTCCACCGGAGACCTATCAGATTGTGTCAGCAGGGCTGTTAGAGCTGAATATTGGATAAACCGGGACAAAGAAGCAAGAGCCCAGATCTTTAAGTCCGAGAAAGAGGAGAAAGCTGCTGCTAAGACCAACCAACCCCGCCAGGGTACAGAAGCCAACACAAAGGGTCAAGCAAGCAATTCTGGCCAAAGTCCCAAACAGTTTGGGAAGAACAAAAGGAAAGGAAATTTCAATGGTCAGGGTCAACAGAAAAATTTTCAGCAAAAGAAGAATAACCGGGGGAATGATGGTAACAATGTCACCTATCCCACTTGTGACACTTGTGGGAAGAAACACCCGGGAGTTTGTAGAAAGGGATCAAATGCTTGCTACATTTGCGGAAAGGAGGGACACTTTGCAAAGAATTGCCCTCAGAACAATCAGAACCCACAACCCCAATACCAAAACCAGCAGCAGCAATATCAGAACCGCAATCCCAATCAGAGGCAGATACATGCAGTACAGGCTAGGCTGGAGGGACCGGCAGTAGTTCAAGGCAGAATAGAAGCACCAGAACCTCTAGCCCGGATTTATGCCTATACAAAAGGGGATGCGGAGGCAGGGACGTCACACTTGGTGACAGGTCAGATTTCTATCACCACTTATGATGTCATTGCCCTATTCGATTCTGGTGCCACGCATTCTTTCATATCCCTAGAATTTGCTCAGAAGCTAGGAGGCAGTGTTAGGAGAATAGAACAACCTTTCAATGCTTCTTTACCATCCGGTGAAATTTTGTGGTCCAATTTCTGGATCCAAAATGTTCCCATCATTATAAATGGCAAAGAATTAATTGCAGATCTCATCGCAATCAAACTCCATGATTTCGATGTGATCTTGGGGATGGACTTTTTGGGGAGATACGACGCTAGAATCGACTGCAGAAGGCGTCGCATAACGTTCAGACTCGATGGGAAGGAGGAGTTTAATTTCCAAGGACATCCTAGAAATTCCACCACCAAGTTCGTGTCTGCTATACGGGCATGGAAAATGTTAGCTAATGGTTGTCAAGGATATTTAGCTAACATGGTGGATAAGAAGCAGGAGAAGGAGTTGATGCCAGATGATGTACCCATCATCAGGGAATATGTGGACGTATTTCCAGAAGAATTACCAGGATTACCTCCAGAGCGGGAAATTTCGTTCGAAATCGAGCTGATACCCGGAGCTGCACCAGTATCAAAAGCTCCATACAGGATGGCACCCGCGGAACTCAGGGAACTTCAGGTACAGCTACAAGAGCTGCTGGACAAAGGGTTCATTAAGCAGAGTCACTCTCCGTGGGGAGCATCCGTCTTGTTTGTGAAGAAGAAGGACGGATCGCTGCGAATGTGCATAGACTACAGGGAGTTGAACAAGATCACCATAAAGAACAAATATCCTCTCCCAAGGATAGATGATCTGTTCGACCAGCTCAGGGGAGCGACAGTCTTTTCAAAGATTGACCTACGCTCAGGCTACCATCAACTGCGGATCAAGGAGTCAGATATTTCCAAGACAGCCTTCAGGACGCGTTATGGGCACTATGAGTTTTTAGTTATGCCCTTTGGACTGACGAATGCCCCAGCTGCTTTTATGGATTTGATGAACCGAGTATTCAGGGACTACTTGGACAAGTTCGTAATCGTCTTCATTGATGACATCCTGATATACTCAAGGTCCCAGGAAGAGCATGAACAGCACCTGAGGCTGGTAATGGAAATGCTGAGGCAGCATCAGCTGTATGCTAAATTCACAAAGTGTGAATTTTGACTTGAGAAGGTTCACTTTTTGGGGCATGTAGTGACAAAGGAAGGAATCTCTGTAGATCCAACTAAGGTAGAAGCAGTCAGCTCATGGCCAGTACCCAGGAACGTCACGGAGATTAGGAGTTTTCTTGGGTTGGCAGGATACTACAGGAGATTTGTAGAAGGATTTTCAAAGATCGCAGCGCCTCTTACTGCTCTCACTCGAAAGGAGAAGAAGTACGAGTGGACCCAGAAGTGTGAGGAGAACTTCCAAGAGCTTAAGAGGAAATTGACGAGCGCACCTGTGCTGATAATTCCTGATGTTGAAGCAGGAAATTTCGTAATTTATAGTGACGCATCCAAGAACGGACTTGGAGCTGTTTTGATGCAGAACGGGAGGGTAGTGGCCTATGCGTCGCGACAACTGAAGAACCATGAGAGGAACTACCCTACCCATGATTTGGAATTAGCCGCAGTAGTATTTGCTCTCAAGATATGGAGGCATTATCTATACGGGAACAAGTGTGAGATCTACACTGACCACCAGAGCCTCAAGTATATTTTTACCCAAAAGGAGTTGAATATGAGGCAAAGAAGGTGGTTAGAACTTGTGAAAGATTATGACTGTGAAATCCTTTACCACCCTGGAAAGGCAAGCAGGGTGGCAGACGCACTAAGTCGGAAGTCAGTAGGCATGTTAATGTCTATTGGAACACTTCCTAAGCCTTTGCAAAAGGAGATTGTGGATTTCAACATCAAAATGATAGCGGGGAAGTTGTCTTCGCTTGTCCTCAAGTCTGATCTGCTGGACGTCATTAAGGCACACCAAGAAAACGACTCGTCATTGTTGAAAGCCAGACTATTTAGTGAGAAGGGCAACGAATTCAGGACTTCTGATGACGGCATACTCCATTTTAGAGGGAGAATCTGCGTTCCAAACGTGGAGAATTTGAAGAAAAGGATAATGTCGGAGGCACACCTAACACCGTATTCAGTACATCCAGGAGCTTCCAAGATGTACAAGGATCTTAGAGAGACCTATTGGTGGCCAAACATGAAGAATCAAGTGGCAGAATTTGTGTCAAAATGCCTAACTTGTCAAAAAGTTAAGGCAGAACACCGACTTCCAGGAAGAGAATTGCAGAAGATCGAGCTTCCGGAATGGAAATGGGAGCAAATCACGATGGACTTTGTAGTTGGACTGCCCAGAACCTCGAGCGGAAACGACACGATTTGGGTCATTGTGGATCGTTTGACCAAATCGGCGCACTTTATTGCGATTAAAGCCACTCACTCAGTGGAGAAATTAGCAGAAATTTACGTGGCTCAAGTTGTCAGATTTCACGGAATCCCAAAATCGATCATCTCTGACGTGATGGGTGTTTCACGTCGCGGTTTTGGATGAGTGTTCACGCTGCAATGGGGTCAAGACTGAAGTTTAGTACTGCTTTTCACCCCCAAACCGACGGACAGTCCGAGAGAACCATACAGACTTTGGAAGATATGTTGAGGTCGTGCGTCCTAGATTTCAAAGGAAATTGGGATGAAAAATTGTCATTGATCGAATTTTCCTACAACAACAGCTATCATGCCTCAATAGGGATGGCTCCGTTCGAAGCTTTGTATGGAAGGAAGTGTAGATCGCCGATTCATTGGCAAGAAGTCGGGCAGAAACAACTGCAGACCACAGACTTCATAGAAAAGACCTCCGAAGACATCAGGAAAATCAAGCAGAGACTTGAAATAGCCTTTAGCCGACAGAAGAGCTATGCAGACAAACGCCGACGACCGCTTGAATTTCAAGTCGGGGATGCTGTTTTTATCAAAATTGCTCCAATGAAGGGAGTAATGCGGTTTGGCAAGAAGGGAAAGCTCAGTCCACGTTATACGGGACCGTTTGAGATCCTTGAGAGGATTGGAAAAGTGGCATATAAGCTCGCCTTACCGCCAGAGTTAGCTTCGATGCACGATGTATTCCATGTTTCGATGCTGAAGAAGTATATTCCAGATCCTTCTCACATACTTAGTCAAGAGCCAGTAGAAGTTCAAACAGATCTCATCTATGAAAAGAAACCTGTTAGAATCCTCGACAGAGAGAATAAAGTCTTGAGGAACAGAGTTATTCCTATGGTTAAAGCGTTGTGGCATAACCACAAGGTTGAAGAAGCAACATGGGAGCCAGAAGATGCGATGAAGAAAGACTATCCCGAGTTGTTTTAATTTTCGAGGACGAAAATTTTTAAGGAGGGTAGATTGTGATATCTGGTTTTCATGCTACTAATTCTTTGTAAAGAATTAAATATGTGCAGATTATGCAATATTATGAAAAAGTTCAGTTTAGAACTTTCATGTGTGTATTATGAGTTTTTATAGCTTAAAAAGACTCAAAAACTGATGATTTGAAGAAGCAAACAGCCTTTTCGGACAATAAGGAGTGAAATCTGATCGTTTTGTGAAAAGTCAAAATTTTGACCAAAAAGTCAACCGTTGACCCGAAAAGTCAAAGTTTGACCAAAATAGTCCAAATTGCGACACATGAATTTTAAGAGCTGCATTTTTCAAAAAATACTGCAGAAACTCATTTTCTTTAACAGATAATGAAAATGAGACACCGGAACAACCATAGAAAAATCCGGCGTATTTTATGAAATCATGGGGCAGAAAGGGTTTGAGAAAACAAGAAAAATATTTTTCGACCCGATTTTCCGACGGCAAGTATAAAAAAATCCAAAACTGGAAAATAATATTTACAGTATTGAAATTTAAATTTTTGAACTCGACGTTTCAAGATTTTCAGTCAACCAAAGCCTGGTTCAAGAATTTCTTCTAGAAAAGTTCATCCTTATCTCTTTGGTGTGGTGGCCCAATCATGTGATGACACATAAGCCTTGACAACTCACAATGAGTTGGCTTCCACCATTCCTCATGGTCGGCCACATGCCCCCCTACAAGTCCAAAATTTAAAAATTTTGGGGGCCAAAATCATATTTTTCAAAGCTTGAAAGTTGTCTATAAATAGGTGAGCTTGCTATTCACTTTTATTCAAAACTCTAGCAAAACTCTTGAGAAATTTCTGCACAAACAGCCGAGAGAGAGAGAGAGAAGAGTTCAGAAATTTTTCTAAGTCCAAACCTCACCAATCCATCTTCGGGTAGCTTAGGAACCGAGGGAGTGAAAGAAAAAAATTTTCTGGCAGCCTTGTGCAGCCTTGCCGTGAGCTAAGGAGCAGGGGAAACCAAGGGGAGAGACCGAAATTTTGAGGGAAA
Organism: Ficus microcarpa; assembly: GCA_025413485.1. Taxonomy (NCBI): domain Eukaryota; kingdom Viridiplantae; phylum Streptophyta; class Magnoliopsida; order Rosales; family Moraceae; genus Ficus; species Ficus microcarpa. Next base: position 2,488,742 of record CM046387.1, read on the forward strand.
AAGTGAGCCAAGAGGTTCGGGTGGCTTAGCTAACCAAAGGAGTAAGCTTGAGTGAGCTTTGGGAGGCTTGATTTTGTCTCAAGATCAGCCACGGGTTGGCTAGAGTGAAAAGAGAAAAAATTTTCAGTTTTGGGGCTAGCATCCCTTGAGTGGCCGAGCAAAGAAAGGAGACCAATTGGAGACCAAAAATTTAATTTTTGGTGCACCTAAGGAGAGCAGCCGAAACCTTGAGCCAAGGGGGGAGCTAGAAGGGATTTCGGGTACCAAACCCTAGAGGCCGAACACCACCATTTGAGGTAAAATTTTAAAAGTTTTCTCAAGCTTTTAAATGAGTTTTTAAGCTTTGATTTATGTGTATTTTCAGCCAAAAATATGTAAGAGCATAAGCTCCTATGCATGCTTAATTTTCTGCCCTATGTGTGCTTGATGCCGTGCATGCTTGGTTAGGCTAGCCGATTGGTTGGTTTGATTTGTGCATGAGATTTAAAGTTCGGTTTTGTGCTTGAAATTGCTAGATGGCATGCTAGGGTTTATTTTAGGCTTTATGTCCCCATTAGGTCAGATTTGAAGTATGCTTTTATGCTTTAAATTTTTATGAACCATGATGCTAGATAAGATGAATGTATGCTTACTAGAGGAACCGTGCAACCCTAGGCAATTAGGTTCGGATTATGGGTTGCACGAACACGTGGGATGGCTTAGTAAGCCTTTAAGGGACGCTAGACGCGCTGCATGTTGTTGACCTATCTCCCGAAGTGGTCGGTCGAGCTAGAACCCTCGCCCTAGGACGTAACAATAAACCTAAAAACTGAAACTGCCTCTCGGGTTTCCAGGGGGCAGTCTCGGTAAAGTGTCACTGCAGGCCGATAGAGGCCGAATGGGCAAAAACGTAAAACACGAAAGTTGTAGATTAGGGTGTTTCCTAGGGGATAACGTAGGCACTTTGCCAAAATAAGGCTCCAACGGCCTACTTTTTCAAGAAAAACCGTAGGTGGGTCAGTGAGACCCAGTTTTCATGTTAAGTCTGTTTTCAATTTAAAACCGGTACTAATCGCTAAGGAATCAGAAAATGTATAAAACACGAAAGTTTTAGAACTCCTCGAGGGCTAGAACTTTCGTAAAGAAAACTTTTTCCAAATCAAAACGGATTTTTAATTGTAACCTAAAATCTGAAAACTGCACAGGATTCAACAAAATTCTGTGCATGATTTTGTAGAACCAAACTATGAAAAAATTATTTTCGGACTTAACACATTATTTCAAGCACGGAAACTGTCCCAAAAGCAGTTTCCGACCTTTAACCATTTTACGAAATTATAAGCCAAGATCTATGAAATTTTTATGAAGCAAGTATTTAAGTTAAGTTTAAAAAGCTAAGTCTTTTATGAAAAGGGTTGTTAAGTTAAAGTTTTCAAAGAAAAGGATTTTAAGCTAAGTTTTTCAAAGGAAAATCATAAAACGAAAGGTAGCCGGGATTTAACACCCGAGTTACCGGGCTTGGCCCGAAGCCCAGAGTTGACCCGAAGAGGGTTGACTTTAGCACTCGTAAAGGTTGACCTTGGTTGACCTAGAAGAGAACAAGTTTTATACAAGCCCTAGGGTAGGTTTTACCTAACCCAATATTTTTATAAATGGGCTTAAGCTTACGGAAAGATTTCTCAACGAAACCCGCTGGGTTACAAATGGCTTCACGTTAGGGGGACATATAGCCGAAAACCCGCATGAATGTTGGTTAGTACCAACATACGATAAAGATGGACTAGAAGACTGACGTACGTCCTTTAATCAAGCAGGAGGAGTCCTGTAGCGGAACTCGGGAAAGAATCTGCCAAACAACTGAAGTAACGACTGTAAGTACAACACCGTCTACAACACAAGCTAATAGGATTATACTATTAGACTCGATGATGTGCTCGGTGCTAAGTAACATGTATGCAACATGAAAAATGCTAAGTATATGGTTATATGCTAAGATAAGACAAGATAAGAAAGAATCAAGACATTAGAAATGTATGTTCACACGTAAACAAGTTTAAGTAAGGAAATAAGCACCGTGTCGTACCACCCGTGTCAGGTCGGGTTGGACTGTGGATTGCACTGGAATTGGTTTGACCGCCCCAGACAATCCATAGTCGCGCGCCGGATACGAACACGTAGACTAAGGGCCCATAAGATATAAGAACAAGGAAAATAATGAAGCATAAGATGACCTATGCATGCTATGTGTTATGCTAAGTATGTCATGTATTATATGTTAAGTATGCTATGTCTATATGCTATGTTAAGTGTTATGCTACGTGTATGTTATGTTATCATGATTTAAATGTCATATGTTATAAGTTATATTATTATTTAATTACGGCTTAGGAGTTGTACTTACTGGGCTTTAAGCTCACCGTTTTGAGTTTGTGCTGTAGGTAAGTCGCCTGCCAGCTGATATTGACGCGATGGGGAGTAGCGAGTTCAAGCGCTGTAAATCGTGGTATATGGAACCGCTACGCATTTTTGAGTGGTATATACTTATGAAAGACAAGAAACGTTTTATAAGTAATAGTTAATATATTTAGGCACAGAAACAATATTTTAAGTTTATGTACATAGTTTTGTGTACTATAAAAAAAAAAATTCCGCTGTGTTTTACAAGCTAAGTAAGTAAGTAAGTAACATGTATGAATGTATGTTGTCAAGCAAGGTAGCGGCCTACGCTAGGTGGGTCGTTACAAAAAAATCTGAGCTTTATCAATCAATTTAATTCAATCTACAACTAATTCTCACACAAATCGTAACTAACAGAAGCAAAAACTCTTAACAAATCAGAGCCTTACCCAACCATTTCAAATCAATGTAAATCACAAACACAATCAACAAAATACCATATAGTGGACCGAAATTACCCCTATAGTCAAAAGCCCGTAAGCAATATGCATTACAACTTACCGGATAGTCGAGGGTGGGTTGTGGTCGGCGAGAGAGATTGGGAAAGTCCGAAAACAAGCGTCGTTGGTGGCGGATGGCGTCGGAGAATGGAGGAAACCGAGTAAGTGCTGGAGATGGCGTCGGAGTTTGAGGGTTTCAGAGAGTTTGATGGTTTTAGAGAGGTAATATACTGGGTATGGAAGAGTTTTGCAGCTTTTTAGGTTTTATTAAAAGCTGTCAAAAAGTTGAACATTTTTCGAAAATTTCAAAACTTGCCGCTAAAAGAATCTACCACGACGGCCTTCATTACAAACCGTCGTGGTATTTTATATTTAAACCGTCGTGGTACACAATATACCACGACGGTTCCCAAAAAAGACCGTCGTGGTAGACAATATACTACCACGGTTAAATGGAAAGACCGTCGTGGTTGTATCACTGTTTTCAATATACCACGACGGTCAAACACAAAGACCGTCGTGGTACATATGAAACTTTTCAACTACTCTATTACCACGGTCAACTAAAAAGACCGTCGTAGTAGAGTTAAGTTTTTTCACCAATCTACCACGACGGTCAACCACAAAGACCGTCGTGGTATAGTTCAGTCTTTTAACTACTCTATTATGACGGTCAACTAAAAAGATCGTTGTGGTAGATGAATCTACCACGAAGGTCTACTACAAAGACCGTCGTGGTATATGTGCATACTCCACCACGAGAAATAACACCAATGAAGGTCGCTAGATTTCTACCACGACGGTCTGTGTGGAAAACCGTCGTGTTATTTGTATACCACGACGGTCTTACTAGAAAACCGTCGTGGTAGATTATATACCACGACGGCTTTTTTAATTAACCGTCGTCGTAGTTAAGAAATTTACAATAATGGTTTTGAAAATTGTTAATATAATCCCTTTAAGTGGCCAAACCTGTATGCATGTTGTGCAATCATTCATTTCGGATTGTTATTTGATTCCAAACATATTTGCATGGATAAATAATTCCCATATAATGTGCGTAATTAAAAAACCGTATCTAAATATTTACAACGTACTTAAGAAAATAAAAAATTTTGTTAAGATTTTTTTTTCTGCTTTTTTTTGGGCTTCTCAACACGTGTCCACTCGACGTCCAATCGAAGTAAGTGTGAAACATCATCGGCAAAATCATCAATCTCCTCCACCGGTGGCAAACCCGTTGTAAATGATGGAATGTCGCTGCAATCGTCAATATCTTCTTGGCCATCCCAGATTATTCTTGTCTTCATTGGCACAACTAAGGATAACTCTAAATTTGTGGGATCCGTTGTATAAAATACTTGTACCGCTTGTGACGCCATGATGAAAGGATCATTTTTGTATCCCAATCGCCTAAAGTCCACTACTGTCACGCCGTCACTATCAACCTTAACATAATTATTGTCAGCCCACTTGCATTTAAAGAATGCTATTCGCAAGCCGCAATAATCAAGTTCTCATATATCTTCAATAAACCCAAAGTAATTCATGGAACTATATACCGGATTCTTGTCCTTTGCAGATGAAATATGCATAGATTCGGCCCGAAGGGTGACACCACTATTCTGTACGGGATGCTTCTCATCTCTGTTCCGAGTGTAGAAGGAGTTGCCATTGATAAGGTACGATATATATCTTGTGACTATCGATGACGAACCTCTTTATAGCTTCATTACGTCTTGTGAAACGCCACGCTTCGTATGCAAATATTTTCTTATCCACTCCCGAAATGTCCGATTTTACTCATCTTAAATCCACTTCTCACTTCTTCCTTTTCTTGGATTCGCAGCTCTTATTTCCGCCATATGAACCTGAAAAAATGGCGCCATTTCCTTAGCATTGTGCAAAACATACAAACAAGCTTTTTCCCATTCATCTTGATTTACTGATGAATGAACGGCGACAGATAGTCCTTTCAAGGTAAATAGCCCGCTTGTTGGCAAACCTATTGGGTCCGCGTTGGACAAATACTCAGAGCAAAATCCAACTGATTTCTCGGCTATGTAGTTTTCCACTATACAACCCTCCGGCCTATTTCGGTTCTTCACATATCCCTTCAAAACCTTCATGTACCTTTCAAAAGGATACATCCACCTCAAATACACCGGGCCACATAACTTAACTTCCCGAACTAAGTGCACACATAGATGGATCATTATATCAAAAAAGGCTGGTGTGAAATACTTCTCAAGCAGGCACAATGTCATAACAAATTCTGATTGTAGCGAATCTAGCATCATTGGATCAATTACCTTCGAGCATATTGAATTGAAAAATGAGCATAACTTCGTAATTGAGTATCTCACATCTTTTGTTAAAACCCCCCGCAAAGCAAGAGGTAATAATTGTTGCATCAAGATATGACAATAATGTGTCTTCATTCCAACGAGCCGCAAATCTTTCATCGACACCAGCCTTTTGAAGTTGAAAGAGTACCCACTTGGCATTTTCACGGAAGCAAGCCACTCACAAAGCTTTCTCTTTTCGTGTCTACTTAAGTAAGTGCCGTTCTTCCCTTTTTCGGGAAGCAAATTCGTTCTAATCTTCATCTCTTGAAGGTCCAACCGTGCCTTTTCACCATCTTTAGTCTTATTCAGAATGTCAAGCAACGTGCCCACTATCGATTCACATACGTTTTTCTCAATATGCATAACATCTAAGCAATGACGCACGTAAAGTGACTTCCAATATGAAAGTTCATAGAAGATTGACTTCTTCTTCCAGGGTCCATCGATAACTTTATCCTTACGTTTCCTCTTTCCCAAAACTACCTTCACATCTTTAACAATCTCAAATACATCCTCGCCAGTCAAAATCCGAGGAGCGGATCTTTCTTCGGTATTGCCGTCAAAAGCCTTCTTCTGTTTGCGATATCGATAATTTTTCGGCAAGAACCTCCTGTGACCAAGGTAAACGGTTTTCCTACCGTTTTTCAACTGGATGGAAGATGTTTCCTTCATACGAACGGGACATCCTATAGCACCCTTCACAAGATAACCAGATAGGTTGCCAAGTGCAGGAAAGTCGTTAATTGACCAAATCAACATTGCGCGAAGATTGAACGTATCTCCTCGTTAAGAGTCTTTTATTTGTAAACCATCATCCCACAACCTTTTTAGGTCATCGATTAATGGTGCCAAGTAAACATCAATGTCATTCCCCGGTTGTTGAGGGCCTGAGATCAATAATGTCAACATCAAGAACTTCTGCTTCATGCAAACTTCTGGAGGGAGATTGTAGTTGACAAGTATGACCGGCCAGGTACTATGCCGACTACTCATGTTACTATACGGGTTCATTCCATCCGTCGACAAACCGAAACGTAAATTCCTTGGTTCTGCACTAAAATCTGGATGATTGTCATCAAAGGTCTTCCATTGCGGTGCGTTAGCCGGATGCCTAAACTTGCCATCGTCAACACGTTTATCATGATGCCATGTCAAACTCTTAGCATGCTGTACGGAATAGACGGCGGAAACGTGGAGCTGGTGGAATGTACCATAACACTTTCACCGGCACTCCTTTACTACCATTCGATGGCACCTTGCCCTTCTTCCATCTTGACTCATTACAAATCGGAGATTCATCTAACTCTTCATATTCTCTCCGGTAAAGCACGCAATCATTTGGACAAGTATGTATCTTCTCGTATTCCATTCCCAACGTTCTCAACGTCTTCTTCGCCTCGTACATACTAGGTGGTTCTTTGTTATCCCCCGGTAAAACATCTTTTAGAAAAGCTAAAAGAGTCGTGAAACTAGAATTCGTCCACCCTCCCGACGCTTTCATATTCCATAATTTAACCAATGCCCCTAATTTTGTATATTTTGTACACCCGACATACAAGGGCGTTTCGGCATCATTAATCATTTTCTCAAATAACTCCGAACGGTGCACAAAGTTTTCTTCCAAATCATTAACCATATTGTACATATTATCACCAACGTTTTCCTCAACAATAGGCTCTTTATCTTTAGTACTAGTCGATGTATAATTAATATGAACAAAATCTTCGCCATGTAAATAACATGTTTGGTAAGAACAAATAATCCCATAAGCGCGCAAATGCCCTCTAACATCATCAATGGAATGGGATCTATGATTACCACAAACTTGACACGGACACCGAATCTTATCGTCTTGTGTATGAGATTTGGCAAATAACAAAAATTCTTCAACACCATCTTCATATGCTTTAGTCAATCTATCAAATCACATCCATTTCCTATCCATGATTTGTGGGCAAATCCTAAACCAATAAATCAAATTAGTTCTCGAAGTCAAGGTGTGCATACGTTTAAATTGCATGCATGAATATCATTTGCATTTAATTAGTTACATTATATATAAATACTCCCGGCACATGCATTAATTAAATCAACAATATATTTAATAAAAAAAATCCAAAAAACATAACAAAACTAAAAATACAATTAAAAAACCGGCCTGGGTTATTCAACTAAAAAATCTGAAATAAAAATACATCGTAATTTTAAAAATACATTGATTTCGGATTTAACTAAAAAATCCAAACTACAAAAAAAACCAATCTAAAAATACATTGATTGTGATAACCCAAATGAAACACTTTGCAGTATTTAACGTATCAAAAGCAATCCAAAAAATACATTACAAATTTAATATTCAGGGTTCGTAAATAAAAAATTAATACAGAGAAAAATATCAAAAAGATGTGTTAATTTCTGTCATCATGACTTACAAGAATGATGATCGACTAGTACATGGTGGTGGGTGGCATCTAACAGCGGCGTATGGAACTGTTGTCGGAGTGATCTGATCTGATTTTTGTTCACGGCAGCTGGTGTATCGATGTGGGAAAAACAGGGCTACTCGATCTGATATGTCTGAACAAAAGGACGATGATTCCACGACGATTTCATGGAAACCGTCGTTTAAGTCTAAAATTCCACGACGGTTTTATTTAACCGTCGTGTAATCCTCGAGACTTCCACCACGGTTCTATAAAACCGTCGTGGAAGTCGAGACTTACACGACGATTTCATAGAACCGTCGTGGAAATACATACTTCCACGACGGTTTTAAACAACCGTAGTGTAAGTCTCGACTTCCACGACGGTTTTCGGAGACCGCTTTTTGTTCCGTGTTTTTGCCTCAGATTTCACGACGGTTTTTAAATAACGGTCGTCGAATCGCCATCGTGATATCCATATTCTGTAGTAGTGAGTCCTAATGATGTCATAATTAAAAAGGTGATGACATAAGCTTAATTAAGAGCTTGTTTGGCTTTTTCTTTAAAAAGCAGTTCACTTTAATGTCAACACAGATATTTTTGGTACTGTACTCACTAATACATAATACTGTGGCATAGCATTGCAGTCCAAAATTTATCTGTGTGAAAATGGACAGTACGAAAAATTTTCTTTTTACTTAAAACTTTTTGGCCCAATAATTCATATTTATTGTGCTTGATTTTTCTATGGTAGTTTTATTTCTCATATATATTCTCATGTCCATAATTTTTTGTTTTTGCAGTATATTTTCCATACTACTCATCATATATCTGTGTGGTCAACGGTTTGACCACCTTTGGTCAACCTTTGACTTCCTTGACCAACTTTGACCTCCTTAGTCAACTTTGGCTTTCTTGGTCAAATTTTGACTTTCTTAGTCAACTTTGACTTTCTTGATCAAACGTTGACTCTCTTGGTCAAACTTTGACTTTCTTGGTCAAAATTTGACCAACATTAAATCATGGATTTTCTTACCCTTTTTCACCCAAAAAGATTATTTGCTTAACTAAGCAATTCATAATTGAGTCTTATAAGGTCAATAAGAACTCATAAAATTGAACAAAAACCCTAATCAGGATTTTGCATAAATACCTTCATGGTTCAACTTGAAGTTTTCTACAAGAAATCGTATCGTTGGAAAATTCAGTTATTATAAGATATAGCCCCCCCGGCCCCCCAAGAAATGTATAAGAAGTTTTCTCATTGTATGGGCTGAAGAAAATTCAAGTTATGTTTATGTACAAAATTAGAATATCAAATAGATCCATAAAATCATCAAATCAATTTGACCAAGAGTTCTCTTTCTTTATTATATATATGCTTTAAATACTTGTTTCTTACTCTTTCCCCAACAAAAAAAAAAAAAAAAAGATTTTCATATTTGTAATTTGCACTCTCATAACTCAAGTTGTATAACTCACAAAGAAAACCTTTTAAGTATTTCATTTATTAATTATTGAGCAATCTCTAATCCCTTTTTTATCTGTCTCTTTTCGAATCTATTTGATTTAATCTAGTTCTAGTTGTTAAGATAATTGAAAACGGTATCTCCTTGTTCTAGGATCCTTATCTTTGCCTTGAATCATTAGGTTTAGATATTACTTTGATGATAGATAATTGTTTCAAAATGGCAGCAACACATGATTTTTTGTGATTTCTTTCCGTCAAACAATCATATGAATGGTTGATTCTTGTGTAATACACTTTTGATTTGAGCAAAAGGATATTACCCATTCCAAAAAAAATTTTACTTTTGAATTTGAAGCTTGTTTGAATTTGATCCTTTAGATTTCTATATCAAAAATAGACTTATATAGTGTCTCAATTTATTAATTAATACTAACCCCAGATGCTTGCCTCCAAAAAACAATCAATACATTCTACTCAAGCTCCATCAAATATGATACAGTTTATATTACAACCCAAAAAAAAAAAAAAACCACAATGTTCTAGTGAATAGAACAAACGATGTTGAGCCAAAAGTACTTTCATTCCTAATATAATAATAATAAATGGTGGATGTAAGAATCCAAAGTGGATCATATCCTTCAAGTCGAACGTTACCTTCTACCACATCATTTTAAATAAAGTTTTACCATAACATTCCTTTAGTTTGGAACTAGTATGTCATTAATACCATTATGGAATTATGAATAGTCATCGGTTAGATCAATACCTAGTCAGCATTAACCCCAGAAAAATATTTATAAATATTAAAATATAAATCTATAATATTTTATTATATTATAATACTAAAATGAAATAGAGACACTTTGAGGTTCCTTATGAAATGAGGCATGGAACGAGGCCACCACGAAGAAGTTCTGGGAGTTAGAAAGGAAACTTCGAGCTCATATTAGTCATGGATTGAGAACGGGAATTGAATTTTATGAGATCTAACCTCCTGTTGTTCCTCAGTAGCTCAGGGAGAAATAAATCTGGATCTTATAATAATTCAGAAAAATTTCACTCTTACATAATTGATTAAAAGGGGAATATTACTTATCGAACCAGTTCGTCTATCTATAAAAAATGAAGGACAATTTATTATGTATCAAACTCTAGGTATCTCATTGGTTCATAAGAGTAAGCACACAATTAATCAAAGGTACCGCAAAAAAAGCCTTGTTGATATCCAGAAATTGAAATAGAAAAGAAACAGGGGAGGTTTGTGATGATTTTTCAATCTTTTATACTAGGTAATCTATTATCCTTATGTATGAAGATAATAAATTTAGTTGTTGTGGTCGGACTCTATTATGGATTTCTGACCACATTCTCCATATGGCTAAATAAAAATAACACAAATAAAATTTAAACAAATAAATAAGTTCTCTTTGAATCTGGATCTTCAAGTAACCTGATAGGATAAATTCACCAATTTTACAATTCTTCGAGTACTAAGAACTCCTAAGAAATCATCAATTTCATATTTTGGAAATTTTAACATATTTTGGAAACCCGTAGTGATGACCATTCCCACGTTTCACAATCCACAGCGCCATCTCTCCATAGCTTGTATCAAGTATTGCCGGTAGGTAGCTTACCTACAGCATGAACGTAAGTAATGAGCTAAAAAGCTCAGTAAGCACAACATCCTATCCGCATGCAACTAGATGCACGAAAACGTGAACCAATTATGATTTATTATAAAATCAATTATGGTCTCTCTACTGATCTTATCCTACTACTATACCATGTGTGTATGTACTTAAGTACGTAACCATGGAGTGATTGAAGGCGGTCCGTCCAAACCAACTCAAACCATGAAACACACAGTTTAACATGGAGTAGTGGAGGCAGCCCTTCCATATCAAGTCAAACCATGGAACATGCCGTTTGAACTTACCACGAAGGCAAGCTAGTACAACACAACATGTCCTACTTGATTTATCTCATGTCTTACCATGTGACTTATTATTGGTGGACATGCTTCGTGATGCCACAATGTCTAACATATCGCATAACATGCTTCTGCATAACATACTACTCATACTGAACATGCATGAAATACTGCTTAACATACTTCACATAACATACTGCATAACATACTTAACATACTTAACATAACATGCTACATAACATGAACATACTGCTTAACCTAACATAAAACATACTGCATAACATAACATACTACTGCATAACATGCTACATAACATGAACATACTGCTTAACCTAACATGAAACATACTGCATAACATAACATGAACTTACTGCATAACATACTAACTCATACTACATGAACTTAACATACTGCATACTTGACATGAACATACTGCATACTTAACTTATCACATAAACATACTGCATAACATCATAAATCTTAAAATCCTATTCATGATTTCTTAAACACATCATATGCAACAAACATGTGTTCATGCTGTAGGCGGAATTGTACTTACCTTTCCGTCCTACGTTCTTGACTTATTGTCCCATCTAGTGTTGTTCCTCTCCTGGCACAGCTGCAGGTTCTGCCTGCTTGAAGGACATAATCTACTTAAACCTCGGGAAAATGTTGGAGAACTAACCAATATGTTTACATGATCTTTGGTTGTATGTCCCTTATGTGCAAAACGTCTAACTAGGTTACTCTCGGTAACCTGGCGTGCTAAGCCATACTAAACCTCTAAGGGTTCCTCATCTTAATCTGAAACTATTGGGTCATATCTGATAACCCTTTAGTTGAGCTAAACGGTATCTCTTAGGGTTACTTTGGATAACCCGTAAGGATAAACTAACTCTATGCTATGAGTTAACCAAAAGTCAACTAAAGTCAACCTTGGTCAACTGCAGTCAACTATGGTCAACCCTTCGGGTCTCGGGCTTGACCCGGTAACTTGGGTGTAACTCCCGGTTACCAATCGTAAACTAATCGCTTGCTATACTCTTTGCTTGAAAATCACTTTTCCATACTTGGAAAACTCTTAGGGAAATAATCCCAAAATTTCAATTTTCGTGTAAAAAATTCTTAACTTAATCATAAAATCCAAACTTATAGATTTATGCTTCGTAAAATCATTTGAGGTTGAAAACCGCCTTTGGAACGATTTTTATAGCCAAAACACTTGTTTAAGGTTGAAAAACCAATTTTCTAAAATCATTTGTCAAAACTTATGGTGCAGGAATTTCGGATTCCTTGAGCACCCTTTATAAAACAATTTTCGTTTAAAAATCGGTGCGTAATCTGAAAAAGTTTTCTTCACGAAAGTTCTAGCTCTCGAAAAATGCTAAAACTTTTGTGTTTTACAAAACTCCTAATTCGGCCTAGTTTCGTACCAGTTTTGAGTTGAAACTGGCTGACCCCTGAAACTGGGTCTGGGGACGTAAAAGATTAGCCACGGGTTTCGGCATAAATGGAGGCCATTGGAGCCTTATTTTGGAAAACGGTCCGCTCTGCCCCCTAGAAAAAGTCGTTCCGAACAACTTTCATGTTTTACATTTTCCCAAATTCGGCCTCTAAAGGCCTGTTATTTTCCTTTTCCGAAAACTGGACAGATTTAATCCTAACCTACCAGTTTTCGTGCTTACTTGATTTTACGTGTCCTACTTCGCGGAACTAACTCAACCGATCACTCGGGAGCCTAAATAAACAACATGCAACGTTAACTAACGTCCCACATGTATCAACATGTCATCCCCTCGTGGCCATGCAAACCAAATCCAGAACTACTTAACCTAGGTTTGCATGCATTTCTAAAGTTGCATAACATGGATTGAATCAAATCAAACCAAACCGAAGCTAGGTCTAACCTCCTAGCACTTAGCCACTCACAGCTGCACCTAGGGCAGGGACTATACTAACCATACAACCATGCAAACCATGCATTCATGCGAGCATAAACTCATAGCACACAAGCATAAACCATGCATAGCTAATCTAACTTGCTAATCACCCTAATCAAGCATCACACATCCTAGCTAGGGCATCACAAAATTAATTGAGCTTAGGCTCTTCCATTCTTGCTTGAAAATACATCATAAATCTTCCAATTTAAAGCTTGAACCAAAAGCTTTAAGGTTAGGGCTTTTTACCTCAAAATCCAGAAGTTGGTTCACCTAAGGGAGCCAAACTTCCATGCTTGCTTGGCTGCCCTTTGCAGCCGAAATTCTCCCACCAAATAGGCTCCAAATTTCCAGCCATGCTTACACAAACATAATCATAATTATCCATCAAATCTGGCATGGAAATATACCAAAGTTTGAAAGAGTTTTACCTTTTCTTTCTCTTGCTCACTCATGGCCGAAACACTAGCTCTCTTAAGGCACCAAAAATCTTTTTGATTTCTTGATTGGAGTTTCTTCTCCCACTCGGCCATTCTCCAATTTTTTTTTTCTCAAAAATTTCTCTTCCTTTTCTCTCCTCGCTCATACTCGGCCATAGCCCAAAAAAAATGGGTCTCTCATTTTTTTTTTCTTCTCCTTGATTACTTGCTTGAACAACCGAACACCCTAAGCTAGCTTTCATGGCTTTTCAACTTTTTCTCTTGGTTCTTCCTCTTCCTCTTCCTCTCTGATTTTTCTGAAGAAAAATGGCCAGAGGTTAGCTAATTTTCTGCATTTTTTCAGCCCAAAACCGACCTCTATTTATAGGCAAATGCAAACTTTCCAAAAATTACATTTTAGTCCCTAAACTTTGAAAAGTTCAACCCTTGTTCCACAAGGTATGAGGTGGCCGGTCAAAACTTGGAGAGCAAGCAAGGGATGACATCATAGCTTACATCATCGCTTACCTCATCAAATTTCCAAAATTTACACTTTGACCCCAAAAGTGAAAATTCTTGCATTTATGCCCCCTAGGTGGCCGGTTGCTTTCTTGGTGATCAAGCCAAATTTATCTCATCATGATGACATCATCTTGATGACATCATGTGCTTACATCATCAATTTTCTAAAATTTACACTTTGACCCCAAAAGTGAAAATTCTTGCATTTATGCCCCTAAAATGTCATAACCGGTCATTTTGCTTGCTTTTCAAGCAATTGACATTCTCTTCATGATATTATGTGATTTTCTCATACTTAAATCACATAGTTTCAAAAATTACATTTTTACCCCGAAAGACAAAATCTTTGCAATTTCACCCCTTAGGTGGCCGGTCCTTTACTTGGCTTGCAAGGCAAGGCATTGCCTTATTGTGACATCAACTAATGACATCACTAAGCTTACTTCACATATTTTCCAAATTTTATACTTTTGCCCCAAAAGTGAAAATTTTGACATTTTTACCCCTGACTTTGACCGGTCCTTTTGGGTGACTTGGTGACCAAGTTTTCTATATTTTCATGTCCTTTTGCCCTTGACCTTAACTAGGTGTGCTTGATTTTCTAGGGTGGTTTTAAAGCCTATTTGAGCTATCTTGCCCATACTGACCTATTTTACAGTATTTTCTCATACTGCATCATTCAATACTGTCAAGTCAACCCGTTGACCACTTTTAGTCAAACTTTGACTTTCTTGGTCAAATTTGACTTTTTCGGTCAAACTTTGACTTTTCCGAAAATACATCTTTTTTCGTCCTTTTCGACTTAAAAGGGCGTTTTCTAACCTTAAAAACCTATTCTGAATCTTATTGAGCTATAAGACCTCGAAAAACGTATGAAAAACTCTTAACTGAGTTTTTCCGTAAACATCTCAACATATACTTATCATTCCTTTGAAGAGGAAATGATAACATGAAATTTCTAGGTATTACATTCTACCCTCCTTAAAAAATTTTCGTCCTCGAAAATTCGGATATTTCTAGGTGACTTTTCCTCAAAAATCCACCATATCCTCATATTCTCATACTTATCATACTTACTTGCCTTCATACTTTCATACTTTCTTTCATACTATCATGCTTATCATACATACTTCATGCTAACATACATACTATCCTTTCTTGCTTGTCATACTGCATACCTCCTTACTTACATACTGTCATTTCCTACTGCATCACAAGAACTATTTACGTAAAAAGTTGAGCAAGTATTTCTGATACTTGTCACATTTTGAAAACATGTCACATATAGCTTGTTCATACTTGAAAAGCTTACTGTAAAATCTTTCCCATACTTGGAAAATACTTCATACCATACTTCCAATACTCTTTCTAAAATATAGTTTCTTTCTTGAAACTCGATCCTATGCTATTAGAACCCTTTATCTTACATAATGGCCCCTTTCTTGGACGTGTCCTCAAGGTTTGCGGCCTTGCATAATAGCTCCTAACTTGGAACTTTTATGCTGATGATAGCTCCTATCTTGGAATGTCTTTCTAAACGTGAAGGGGGTTCTATTAACATAAGATCATAGCTTAATCATTTCTTCTGAAAATACTGTCTTTGAAACTTTTCAAAGTTTATTCTGGAAAAATCATAATATCGTTCGAGTGATGTATCGGAAGGTATACTTAAATATCCAACTACTTCTTGGATAAAAGAAGCTTTTCTCATTGCTTCAAACTTTTCCCTCATAACATAAGGGCATAATCGTAATTCTTAGGAATATCTATACTTCCCATTATCTCATAATTTCCCTTAACCGGGGATCAATCTTATCTCTTATTGCTACTCTAGCAATTATCATTACAACTTGGGCACAACAGTTGCAAGATAGACTTCTACGAAATTTGGTTTTGTCGTACCCACGACAAACCAACTTCTAGCTTCTACTTCTATCACTCATACTCCATTCATATCTTAACATATCCTACTAGAGATTTCTCGCAATCTCTTCATATCATATCACAAACATAGCGTGTCCACCACGCTTTCGCTGCGCAACTCTGGTCCGTTGGCAGTAGTAGCCCATTGACTTGTTCGGACAAGCGTGCCAAACTGCAACATAACGTAGCCTGGAAATGCGTCCTTGCAGCATATCATCGGAAAAGACTCTTCATTCCGTGAAACCATTGCTTTGGGTCCTGTCAAAGGTGCGGAGCTGCTCCTCCATTCCTTGGAATGCCAACGAAGCCTTGTTGCAACTTTCGATCCTAATAAATCTAACCTGGGTTTAAAACCAGGTACATGTCTCTATACTAATCTTATAACTATACAGAGTAAGAAAACAACTTATAAAACTGTGGCGCTGGCGGCAGAACTGTGAAACTGGATGGCAGAAAACCTTTTGCTCTGATACCAAACCTGTAACGCCCCGACCACCCACGTAGGGCTGATTACGCGAATGGAGGGTCGTTACTTCTACTTACTTAACTTAAATCTTGAAGAAAATTTGCGGAAAATTTTTTTTTTTCTTTTTAAAACTTCTTTTGAAACTTCAAAAGACTTAACTTTATTTTAAAATCATGACCTGAAAACTGCTCATGCATAAAACATAAAACCTTAAGCTTATCTTAAGCATATCTTAAAATTGATTCTCATTCATAATACTTAACTCCTTACTATGTACTCACTCGAGTACCGAGCTTTTACCCCTTAGGGAAGCTACTATACTGAAACATAACATAAAAACGTGGACCAGACCCGACCTAATGCAGATCGATACAAAAAGAGGCAACTCATTGCCATATATACTGAAACTGAATCATACATACATAAAACATAATGAAAACACATTTTTCATTTTAAAATATTTTGGAAACCCGTAGTGGTGACCATTCCCACGTTTCACAATCCATAGCGCCATCTCTCCACAGCTTGTATCAGGTATTGCTGGTAGGTAGCTTACCTATAGCATGAACATAAGTAATGAGCTAAAAAGCTCAGTAAGCACAACATCCTATCCGCATGCAACTAGATGCACGAAAACGTGAACCAATTATGATTTATTATAAAATCAATTATGGTCTCTCTACTGATCTTATCCTACTACTATATCATGTGTGTATGTACTTAAGTACGTAACCATGGAGTGATTGAAGGCGGTCCGTCCAAACCAACTCAAACCATGAAACACACAGTTTAACATGGAATAGTGGAGGCAGCCCTTCCATATCAAGTCAAACCATGGAACATGCCGTTTGAACTTACCACGAAAGCAAGCTAGTACAACACAACATGTCCTACTTGATTTATCTCATGGCTTACCATGTGACTTATTATTGGTGGACATGCTTCGTGATGCCACAATGTCTAACATATCGCATAACATGCTTCTGCATAACATACTACTCATACTGAACATGCATGACATACTGCTTAACATACTTCACATAACATACTGCATAACATACTTAACATACTTAACATAACATGCTACATAACATGAACATACTGCTTAACCTAACATAAAACATACTGCATAACATAACATACTACTGCATAACATGCTACATAACATGAACATACTGCTTAACCTAACATGAAACATACTGCATAACATAACATGAACTTACTGCATAACATACTAACTCATACTACATGAACTTAACATACTGCATACTTGACATGAACATACTGCATACTTAACTTATCACATAAACATACTGCATAACATCATAAATCTTAAAATCCTATTCATGATTTCTTAAACACATCATATGCAACAAACATGTGTTCATGCTGTAGGCGGAATTGTACTTACCTTTCCGTCCTACGTTCTTGACTTATTGTCCCATCTAGTGCTGTTCCTCTCCTGACACAACTGCAGGTTCTGCCTGCTTGAAGGACATAATCTACTTAAACCTCGTGAAAATGTTGGAAAACTAACCAACATGTTTACATGATCTTTGGTTGTATGTCCTTTATGTGCAAAACGTCTAACTAGGTTACTCTCGGTAACCTGGCGTGCTAAGCCATACTAAACCTCTAAGGGTTCCTCATCTTAATCTGAAACTATTGGGTCATATCTGATAACCCTTTAGTTGAGCTAAACGGTATCTCTTAAGGTTACTTTGGATAACCCGTAAGGATAAACTAACTCTATGCTATGAGTTAACCAAAAGTCAACTAAAGTCAACCTTGGTCAACTGCAGTCAACTATGATCAACCCTCTATGGTCAACCTTTCGAGTCTCGGGCTTGACCCGGTAACTTGGGTGTAACTCCCGGTTACCAATCGTAAACTAATCGCTTGCTATACTCTTTGCTTGAAAATCACTTTTCCATACTTGGAAAACTCTTAAGGAAATAATCCCAAAATTTCACTTTTCGTGTAAAAAATTCTTAACTTAATCATAAAATCCAAACTTATGGATTTATGCTTTGTAAAATCATTTGAGGTTGAAAACCGCCTTTGGAACGATTTTCATAGCCAAAACACTTGTTTAAGGTTGAAAAACCAATTTTCTAAAATCATTTGTTAAAACTTGTGGTGCAGGAATTTCGGATTCCTTGAGCACCCATCATAAAACAATTTTCGTTTAAAAATCGGTGCGTAATCTAAAAAAGTTTTCTTCACGAAAGTTCTAGCTCTCGAAAAATGCTAAAACTTTCGTGTTTTACAAAACTCCTAATTCGGCCTAATTTCGTACCAGTTTTGAGTTGAAACTGGCTGACCCCTGAAACTGGGTCTGGGGACGTAAAAGATTAGCCACGGGTTTCGGCATAAATGGAGGCTATTAGAGCCTTATTTTGGAAAACGGTCCGCTTTGGCCCCTAGAAAAAGTCGTTCTGAACAACTTTCATGTTTTACATTTTCCCAAATTCAGCCTCTAAAGGCCTGTTATTTTCCTTTTCCGAAAACTGGACAGATTTAATCCGAACCTACCAGTTTTCGTGCTTACTTGATTTTACGTGTCCTACTTCGTGGAACTAACTCAACCGATCACTCGGGAGCCTAAATAAACAACATGCAACGTTAACTAACGTCCCACATGTATCAACATGTCATCCCCTCGTGGCCATGCAAACCAAATCCGGAACTACTTAACCTAGGTTTGCATGCATTTCTAAGGTTGCATAACATGGATTGAATCAAATCAAACCAAACCGAAGCTAGGTCTAACCTCCTAGCACTTAGCCACTCACGGCTGCACCTAGGGCAGGGACTATACTAACCATACAACCATGCAAACCATGCATTCATGCGAGCATAAACTCATAGCACACAAGCATAAACCATGCATAGCTAATCTAACTTGCTAATCACCCTAATCAAGCATCACACATCCTAGCTAGGGCATCACAAAATTAATTGAGCTTAGGCTCTTATATTCTTGCTTGAAAATACATCATAAATCTCCCAATTTAAAGCTTGAACCAAAAGCTTTAAGGTTAGGGCTTTTTACCTCAAAATCCAGAAGTTGGTTCACCTAAGGGAGCTAAACTTCCATGCTTGCTTGGCTGTCCTTTGCAGCCGAAATTCTCCCACCAAATGGGCTCCAAATTTCCAGCCATGCATACACAAACATAATCATAATTATCCATCAAATCTTGCATGGAAATATACCAAAGTTTGAAAGAGTTTTACCTTTTCTTTCTCTTGCTCACTCATGGCCGAAACACTAGCTCCCTTAAGGCACCAAAAATCTTTTTGATTTCTTGATTGGAGTTTCTTCTCCCACTCGGCCATTCTCCAATTTTTTTTTTCTCAAAAATTTCTCTTCCTTTTCTCTCCTTGCTCATACTCGGCCATAGCCCAAAAAAAATGGGTCTCTCATTTTTTTTTTCTTCTCCTTGGTTGCTTGCTTGAACAGCCGAACACCCTAAGCTAGCTTTCATGGCTTTTCAACTTTTTCTCTTGGTTCTTCCTCTTCCTCTTCCTCTCTGATTTTTCTGAAGAAAAATGGCCAGAGGTTAGCTAATTTTCTGCATTTTTTCAGCCCAAAACCGACCTCTATTTATAGGCAAATGCAAACTTTCCAAAAATTACATTTTAGTCCCTAAACTTTGAAAAGTTCAACCCTTGTTCCACAAGGTATGAGGTGGCCGGTCAAAACTTGGAGAGCAAGCAAGGGATGACATCATGGCTTACATCATCGCTTACCTCATCGCTTACCTCATCAAATTTCTGAAATTTACACTTTGACCCCAAAAGTGAAAATTCTTGCATTTATGCCCCCTAGGTGGCCGGTTGCTTTCTTGGTGATCAAGCCAAACTTATCTCATCATGATGACATCATCTTGATGACATCATGTGCTTACATCATCAATTTTTCAAAATTTGCACTTTGACCCTAAAAGTGAAAATTCTTGCATTTATGCCCCTAAAATGTCATAACTGGTCATTTCGCTTGCTTTTCAAGCAATTGACATTCTCTTCATGATATTATGTGATTTTCTCATACTTAAATCACATATTTTCAAAAATTACATTTTTACCCCGAAAGACAAAATCTTTGCAATTTCACCCCTTAGGTGGCCGTTCCTTTACTTGGCTTGCAAGGCAAGTCATTGCCTTATTGTGACATCATCTAATGACATCACTAAGCTTACTTCACATATTTTTCAAAATTTACACTTTTGCCCCAAAAGTGAAAATTTTGACATTTTTATCCCTGACTTTGACCGGTCCTTTTGGGTGACTTGGTGACCAAGTTTTCTATATTTTCATGTCTTTTTGCCCTTGACCTTAACTAGGTGTGCTTGATTTTCTAGGGTGGTTTTAAAGCCTATTTGAGCTATCTTGCCCATACTGACTTATTTTACAGTATTTTCTCATACTGCATCATTCAATACTGTCAAGTCAACCCGTTGACCACTCTTGGTCAAACTTTGACTTTCTTGGTCAAATTTGACTTTTTCGGTCAAACTTTGACTTTTCTGAAAATACGTCCTTTTTCGTCCTTTTCGACTTGAAATGGCGTTTTCTAACCTTAAAAACCTATTCTGAATCTTATTGAGTTATAAAACCTCGTAAAACGTATGAAAAACTCTTAACTGAGTTTTTCCGTAAACATCTCAACATATACTTATCATTCCTTTGAAGAGGAAATGATAACATGAAATTTCTAGGTATTACAATATAATGGCCTATATTTATAGCTTTAAATATAATCGCCTATAATCCTAACACATGAGAATATATATCTCTCTTGATTTACGTTTTAAATAATAATAATAATAAATGTTTTATCCCTTACTTGTCCCCCTTCAAATTGCTTAATTACTACATTTGCATAATTTTTTATAAATTATATTTTTTTAATTACATCCAAATTTTTTATTTTTAAGTACTCATGTTAAAGTAAGAATCAAAATTAATAATACAATCATACAAATTTACAATTTTTTAAATTCTAAACTTTATAATTAGATGTAACTCTACAAGCTTAGTTTATTTAGAGGGGAAAAAACAAAGAAACAATTCGGTAAACGACGGAAAAAGATTTTACCATTGTTATTTGGATTCAAATTTTTTTGTCTATTTACGCCTCCTCTAAAAAAATTTTCCAGTTCCGTTACGGGTGAATTACTTTGAAAGAGTAGATAAATTTTTTTTTTTAATTTAGTTGAACCAACCAAACATAGGCTTAAATTCAACTCTTTGGAATTGATATATATTTGACTGAACAGTAACCAACTAATTCTAGAAGGAAACCCCAGCTTCTGTGTTCTATCTCTTGTCCAAAGCACTTTCCCCGTTACTATTTTCTTTTATTAAAAATCATTTAAAATTATTACTTAACATTATATGTATATTCAAGTATAGATATATTTTTACCAAAAACAAGGTACATATATGGTATATATACCTAACATAAAATATTTTACATATTAAAGGATAATATCATAAAATTTTTAAAATAATAGTACAAATTTATTTAAAGATAAAATTTAAATATAAAACTCGATGATTGAATAAAAACCAACAAGTTTATATTACAAATAAACATAATAATGTTAAACACAATGGCACACAAAACAAAAACTAAAAATTAAGTGCATATTGTCTTCTTTATATATTATAGATATAGATATAGATATTAATATTATTTAGTATAAAGATTCACAACTTGAAGTTTTTATAGCAATGAGAAGGATCGTGTGAGTTATAATTTAGTTATCACTCGAAATTTGAAATGCGCTACAATCCCGTTAATCAATACTTAAATAATATAAGAAATTACGGAGACCAAAAAGTGAAATTTGGAGGACATATTTAAGTATTAATTTATGATTTTAAAAGCTACTTTTAAAAAAAAAAATTGAGTGAAACTATTTTGATATGATAATCAGGCCCAAAAAGTATTTATTAAGGTTCTATCTGAGAAAATGATATTTTAGATAATTACAATAAAAATGTTTACGTAGTTATATGACAAAAAATAATCTAGTAAGTAGGTTATGGTAAACAAAAAGACACTTACTTAAAGAAAAGATTATATATATATATATATTCACTAAAAAAAAGGGTAATTTGCTAGATTGTTCTTTGAATTTTTGACTTAATGCAATTTTGGTCCCTGAACTTTTCGTAGATAGAATGCCCTAAACTATTTAAATATTGCTAGAATAGTCCTTTACGTTAATATTTGGATAGAATCTATTAATTAGCATCATTTTTTAACTAAATTATTAACAAACTCCGTTTAAAAATTAATAGAAGTGACTGTCGTAACAATATTTTAATAGTTTAGGAGCATTTTATGTTCTTTGTTCGTAGCTGGAAAGACCATAGACTATTAAAAATGTTGCTATAATAGTACTTTCTGTTATTTTTTGGACGGAATCCTTAGTTAGTACAACTTTTTAATCAAATTAATAATAGATTCCATCGAATAATTAATGGAAATGATTATTGTAGCAACATTTTAAAAGTTTTGGAGCATTCTAGCTATGAAAAAAAGTTTAAGAATCAAAGTTGCACAATGTTAAAAATTTAGGGACTAAACGAGCAATTTGCCTGAGAAGAAAAAGAAAAAGAAGAATGAGGAGGAGGAGGAGGAGGAGGAGGTAAAGGTATGGTATATGCTATTTCAAAAGAAAGACAAAAAAAAAAAAAAAGCGTAAAATTCAAGGGTAACGTGTCAAAAAAAGAAATAGGTCATATGTATGACTATACGCCATTCTATTAAAATAGAAGAAAAATACATAAATTCTTTATCATTGGTTGTGTCATGTGTGGTTAAAGAACCCCAAAAAAAAAAAATAATTATTACACAAAATGTCTATTTTTAGAACCTCATTTTAAAATATATCCGTTTTTTTTATAATATTTTGTAAATGTCTATTTCAAATAAACAACCGCTTATACTACCTAATCTGCTCTTTTATCATATTTAACATATTTTCCTTCCTTAGATTCATTATTTTTTCTTATTTATTCATTATTTTCGTATATTTATCTTAATGACTAGTTTTTTATTATAGTGATTGCTTATTAATATAATTTAGGTTTTTTATTTTATAATCATATTTCTCAAGTATGATTAAGGTTTCTTAGAAATATTTTTTTTAAATATGATTTAGGTTCTTTATGATAATTTATTTTTTAGATTATTATTGGTATTGTTTTAATAGATGGCTTCTTTTTTTTTATTTTTTTTATTTTGATAAAGAGATAGTTTGTAAAGTTTAAATTTGATATGAAACTTTTTAAATTTTTATGGTAATTATTATTTCATTATGATACTTTTTTAAATGTGTTATGTTTTTTTCTTTACTATATTACTATGATGTTCTTTCTTTATGATAATTTAGTATATCATTATGATGTCTTTTTTAGGTTTTAAAGTGTTTAATATTTCTTTACAATATTGTTTTTCAATACATTTGCTATGAATTTATCTTGATGAGTAATTATTTATCATAATGAACATTTTTTATATGTCATACAATTAATATCAATTACGATTCTTTTTTATTTACAATAAATCAAGTAAAATGATCTCTTTTTTTTTTTCTTTAATAAAAGATTTGCTTAACTTGAAATGTTTTAGAGTTTTTTTCTTCCTTTTTTTTGCCAATTATTTATTTATTTATTTATTTTCAATTTTTGATGAAAGGGTAACGGAGTCTTTATAAGTATCAATTTAGACATTCATATAAATAAATAAAAAAATTGACATCTTTTAAATCATAGTCTTCAATTTAGACTTTTAAGTAAATAACCCAAAAAAATAAACTAATTTTCCTTTCTACATTATACTATAGAAAAGGATTACTTGTTCCAAAAATCTCATGAAAGCAATTAATGATGGTGATTTTCTCTTATAATATGGTATTTAGCTCTCATATTTTATTTTAAAAAGTATCATTTTTGTTACTAAATTAATTCAAATTAAGTAATATTAACTTGGTTAACATTTTGTAAAGTTTCAAGAAAAAATTATGGGTTTTTGTCTACGTATCCATTTTTTTTCTTTTGAGATATTCGTTGATATCGATATTTCCATCGGTATTATTAGTAAATCAAAATCTCAACAACTCTGTCAACATCAACATTTTCATATTTGTTTCCATTTGTGTTCGGTTATGCTTTTGTATGACTATTTAATAGCCCCCATCTTGTAAGAAACCATTTGGAAAATAAAGAAAAGTCTAAAGTCTAGCAACTTGTTCTCTCTCTAAATTTCTCTGTACGAATCTCAAGTAGTAAGGTAGAAAATATAGAGGAGGATCAACAGAAAATCATAATGATCATACAAGACAATTTACCGGTATAGGTCTATATGGCAATGATAAAATAGCGGACATTAATCTTTTGAAGACCATAAAGTGCCCTTCAAAGCCAGGAGGGATGTCCCATGACTTATCTTGGTTGTGAGGTTATTGTTCTTTATCCCGGCAAAGTTTACATATCTGTATCAGGGCCTCCTCATGATATCAAATAAAAATAAATTAAGATTTGATGGGTAAAATAGTAATTACACACTTAATATCTAAACAATCACAACTTTAATGCATCACACCTGTAAGTTCCGTCAATCAAACTAACTAAATTTATTAACCTAACGTAAATGGGGAAAATGAATGTTATATTTTAAAATTTGAAATAAAAAGTGTTACAAAAATTATAATTCAGTGGGAAGTTTTGTGATTATTGTCACCTAGAATCAAGCAGGATTAGATTATTATCTCAGTAGAGTTTGGTCAACAATTGAAATAAGCAAGAAAAGAACTAAAACTCGCCAAACGATTTTTTTAGCCACCTTTTATCCATATGGCCATAATAGTAATAGGAGTACTATATATTATACTAGTTGTATTTTTAAGTTGCAAAAAATTCTTTAAGAGATAAGCAGGAGTCAATTCTTTGGTGCCAAAGGCACAAGAACAAGTTTACTCTAGCTGAGCTACATTCATAGATCCATGTGTAAGAGTGCAACGCAATGTCACTGTTGGTGGCATGAGCGTGAAGATGTCATACTTGCAGCTTTCACTTCTATCATCCAAAGGTTCGAGTCTAGCCAAACGCAAAAATATGTCCCTTATTATAAACCATAAGTTGGTCTTTTTGAACTCTTATGCCGATGGCTATTCAAAATCTAAGATTAGAATCTTTTACATTCTACATGAGAGGGTGTTGGATAGAGAGCATAAAGACATCACCGACCCTTAGATGTGAAGTGCAAATTCGCATGCATGCAACGCCTTTGAGTGGTAAGTCTTTTTGTGTTACCACTCAAAGACAGTGTCAAGACTATCTTAACTAGATTAGGACCCTCTGCAAGTTCTACTACACGATGAACCATGAAGTAGTTTTCACATTTTAATTTGGGACACAAATCTACGTAGAGATGCACACACAACCCAATACTCTCACTTATGTTTTGAAAATACAATAGCAGATGCATTTGTAATTAACAGTCCTTGCCATACTAGATCAGGTTTAAAAAGGGGAAAAAAAAAAAAAAAAAAGTTTTAACTGATTTTGTTACCCTCATCTAATAGGGGCCACTAAGCAAGCACAAGGCAAAACGTGACTCACAAAACCTATCTTATGTATTTGTTTAGGGAAATTTTTATGGTAGGAACGATATTTTTATTTTATCAGTAGATATTATTAGATCAACATTTTAACTGTTTGATCTATGACGGGAAACAGTCCCACGCATTCACTATAGATTTTTAACGTAAACACTTACATATCATACCATTAAAACATTAATCTAATGGCTAAGATAACAATACCTATTGATGTAGTAAAAATACAATTCCAACCGTTTTACCTATGTTTTTTTTTAAAACCGACTTAGGAATGTTTACCAAAGAATAAGAACCACAGTTCCTTGAGAAGTCCACAGAGAGAGAGGGACGGGAAGAGAGATAAATATGATAAAATCAAATTTTTCTAAAGAATTCTCAAAGAAACTGAGGGAGGG
The DNA here is from genome assembly GCA_025413485.1 of Ficus microcarpa. NCBI lineage: Eukaryota > Viridiplantae > Streptophyta > Magnoliopsida > Rosales > Moraceae > Ficus > Ficus microcarpa. Next base: position 2,515,096 of record CM046387.1, read on the forward strand.
AGGGAGATTTTTTTTTTTTTTTTTTTCACAAAAAGTTTTGATTATCGAGAGAGAGAGAGTGAGAGATGCATGGTTTTGATAGGGGGTAGTTCAGTCAAAGTAAGCAAAACAGACAGAAACCCAAATCACAAATTAGTTGATAACAATTCTAAAACATATATTCTACTTTTGGATTATAAATTTCAACAAAAATTTTGATTTAAAATCATATTCTTGTCAAGAAAACAGTGTTAAAAGAAAAATACTAGGACTTTTCAGTCCAAGGCTTGAAACTGAAGAAACGGTTCATAGTCGTCATTTCGTTAGATTTTTTTTTTTTTTTTCCTTCATAAAGGAGAGAGAGTACTTGCTTCCCACAAAAGTTTTTATCCACGTTCTATCTGGCCAACAATAGAAATTATGCAGACACTAAAGTAGCAGTGATCCTAAAGAAGAGGTTGTAGTTGTAACTATGGCAAACTACCATATAATTATTTCTTTATTATCAGAAATCTTGAGAAACATATGTAATTTCATGCTAAAATTAGCATAAATAATTATTTTTACAATTATGGACATTATTCATTTCATGAGATTTTCATCTTCCTTATTCCCCACCTCTATGGCCCTTTAGTGTTGCGTGCTTTTTTTTTTTTTATGTTGGAAAAAATGGATTATATGGATAGAGATTGGAATGCTCAGATAATCCCGAGAAAGTGAATACTCCCCGCATGATATATGAATCCCTCATAAAGTGGATTGCCCATATATCTCGACCAACAAGATGGTAACGACTCAAACCCAAGCATTCAACGAGAAGAACGAACTCCCTACCAACCCACCTAAGGAACATTAGCTATTGTGGCGTGCTTGTATCAAAGAAATTTTGATTTCAATAAACTCCTTGGTTTAATCTGAACTATATATATAAATTTCGGCAGAGAAATTCTCAGCGAACGGCGAGAGGGTCTTTCGGTATATCTAGAGGGACCTTTTCCTTCCCATTGGTAACTTGCTGCTTCTCCGTAGACGGAACTGCTGATTCCTGCTTCGCTTGAGCTACGGTTCGTACCCTGGGATGTGACCGTCCACTTTCTCGTACAAGATCTTTGATGGTGGTTATAAGTTCGTTGTCCTTTATCAAAGACTCCAACGTCACATGCACACCTGATCGTGGCAACACAAGACTGGTGAACTCAAACGAAGCCAAAATGAAGTAGAACTAGCTAAATTTCATTAAATGAGCTTGAAAAACAATAATCTATACGTACGGTATCTCCAATAGTGCTTCGGATTCGTGGGGTCGTTGATTGTTTCCTCTGTTGCGGGACAAGTTGTGTATTTGTCCTTCAAAGCCAACAAATCCTGAACACGAAAAGGAATGAGAACAAAAGTTGAGCAATTATGAACAAATAGCATTCTAAGTCTTAAAGCCATATACGAAGGGAAAGAACACAAGTTTGTCCATCTAGATACCTGAAGCGGGAAAATTGCCCACATTGAAGGAGCTTCAAAATGTTGCTTAATGACAAAATAAGCGACATCTGGAACACAGGTACTAGGTGGCAGCATGTCGGAGCCAACAACAGTCTTGAAGTACCGTTGTCGTCTTTCTTCATCTTCCTCCCACCAAGCACGCAAGGTCGAGCAGTCATGGCACGACGGAGCACACACCTGATAGATTGCCTCCCGATTCAATCACTTTCGAACCATAATAAGACAACTAAGAGGCACAGGAATTTTAACCAAACGAACAATGTGATACCCAAAACAAAAACTGTCCACACTTGTAG
>CM046387.1:2516967-2573102 GCA_025413485.1 Ficus microcarpa
TGGATCCAATTAAAGACATTTGAAAACTTTGTCAATCTATATTAATTAAAAATATGTATTATTAATTAGTATAATACATATAAAACACATGCAACGCATGTATACAGACTAGTTAATTTAAAAGAATAAATATTTAGGACTATTTTGTTATTTTTTTTCCCATATCTCTCTTTTATGGGCAACTTCATAAGGATAATGGGTGCCGGGAGTGCTGCCAATATGTGTCATTTCATAATTTTATGCTTAATACCCTCAACCGATGCATCTAAGGAGTGTTAGATGCATTTTTCCATCAAAAATTTAATTTAGGAGAAAAATTTGTAAACTTTTTCAAAATTAAAGGGAAAGAATATTACAAATTAAAGTTCGGAGATAACGAAATCTAAGGTTGGGGAGAAAAAGTTATTAAAAAAAAAAAACAAAAAGTGATAAATAATTGATGAAAATTCATAAAGCTTATTTCTCATGCTATTATCTTAAAATTAACCATCCTATTTAATTTGAAAACTGTAGTATAAGATGAATGAATAAAACAATAAATAAAGAGGCTGTTAGTGGCATTATTACTGCTATTTAAAATACCCTTCATCTGATAATTGTAATTGTACAAGAATTCTTCTTCTTTGATGGATGTACTTTTGTTACAACCCAATAGACTACCTTGTAGGTTTGAATTGGAGTCATCAGGAAAAGCCGTTCGACTTCAATTTATAATGGCCTAATGTTACGTAAAATCTCGTAAGTGTATGAGTCACTTAAGTAATAAAGTGATGAGTAAAATTATTGATCCCACGAGGATTGCTTTTAAATTTAAGTTAGTTACCGAAATTCGTTAACGTTAGGATTATTTGAATGATTGATTGAACAATAACGAAAATGAAAATTAAACTAGATAACATAAACTAAAATGACCAAACAAAACCAAAAGAATAAAAAGACACAAACAAACAAGGTATTAAGGTCTTGACTTCACTCTATCATTCCTATGTTCTTTCTATTAAGAAATTGTTGACTAGTCTCAATCAATTCATTAATCAAGAGCTCAAAATTAACCCCATTATCTATCCCAAGTGTCAAATGAGATAATATTCATAAGTGTCCAAATCAATATTCCTATCTAATTTGTTTACCTACACATTTATTAAATACACCGTTTTATGATTATCAAAGTGTTATCGGCCTCCCCAACTCAACAACAACTATGGTTGTATTTCCCAAACTGATAAATGAATTAATCTCTCCTGATTAATAAAATTCATAAATCAAATCAACTAATTCATTTCCTAACAAATTAGAAACATTAAACATAGAAAAACACAAATGAATTGAATAGAGATTTCATTAACAATTATTTAAATCATCAAAACATGGTTCAAATAGGAGCTATATCAAACTCTAGAACCAACAAACTACACAAAACTCATAAATGAAATTAAACATAAAATTAAGTAAATTAAGAGTTCAAGTATCATCCAACTACAAAAACAAAGGAGATAAGAAAAAAGAATGAAAACCCCAATGATTGTTTCCACAAATCTTCAAGTTTTTTACCAACTTCTCATCTCCTCCTTTGTACTTCAAATACCATTTCCCTTGCAATTTGTTAAAAATAAAGTATGCTCACAATGTCAATGATGGGTGGAACTGAAATATTTAATATGAGAGAGATAGATGAAAGAAAGAGTCAGGGGCAAATATTTGATTTTTTGTTTTGCTATTTGTTTTAATCAAGGATGAAAATGTCCACGACATTGTTGATATGTCCATGACATTATCCATATTTTGAAGTTTCGACATAGATAATAGAGAGAAAGGATATTTCTTTCTTGAGTATCCGTCAAATATCTACAATATCCAAAAATATACACAATATCCATGAATATCCGTGAATATCTAAGATATTTTGGATATTTCCACGAACTGTCCAAAACTAGGGGAATTTTTTTTTTTCAAAAATTTCAATTTCATTACACATTTTCATTTTTTTTAATATGAATAAAATGTGAGAACATGCTATACAAGATGAAGATCATGGTTGTAAGATAGCAGATGAAGGTATTAGGCGATTGTGTCATATAAAAAAGCATAATGTGCCTAAAATGAGTCAAATTGATGAGAATTCATCTTGAATTTTGATTTCATGAGCTCAAAAATTAAGTTAAGTTCATACGGTCATAATCCTCCTTGTTGTTCTCCAATTGTGCCTAATTTAGAAGTACAAAATCCATATGGTTTTTTTTTTTTTTTTTGATATGTTGGTATATCTTTCACTACAAATTGATATCAAGATGTCATTAGATCCGGCAAGAACATATTCTTGTTCCAATCGTTTGAAGAAAGCCTGCTTTTTTTTTTTTTTCTTTTGTGTGCAGCGAAGCCGAGGTCAAAGAAGTTGACACATCGAAATGGTACCAGCCATACTTCATAATAGAAAGATTTGGCAGAAATATGTAAAATTGTCCCTCCCAAAAAGATTATTCTAGAATAAATGGGCAATAGTTAGGAGAGGTGCGCTAGTAGCAAGCAGAAGCAAGGTTATTAGATACCTTAGGAAAGCCCCATCAATGTCGATAGAAGGAGGTTGAAAGCAACATTCAAATGTTTCAAGGGCAAGCCTTAGGTTCAATTCTATCTTTCTTGCCTCGGTCTCCTGCCTTTTTAATGATGTATGAGCGGTTGGTAAATATAAGGATAAAACCAACGGGCCGGAGCTTAAAACAGTGAAGCGACCTAGAGTAGCAGCCTATTACATTTTTAGGCCCCTTTACTTTATATTATATTAGTAAAGCGCTAGCGCCCCTATAGAGTAAGGCTCTCAAGACTATTCATCAAACTGGACAAATCAACAATATCCATGCATGTGAGATATTAACAATTACTTTCAAAATCATTCAAAAGTAATATTTAGACAAATGTATTATTTATATTAGATAAGATCGACACCTACTTAATGTTTTCCAACCTACTAGAAACTCTTTTTGGATTAAATATACTCGAAACTTTTGTGTACTCTTTTATATTTGACATATAATTTTTATATACCTTATTATATTATAGTATGTTATCTACAATGATTAATGAGTACATAATATTATATAGAAATTATAATAAATGCTTAATTACAGTATGTTATCTATAATGATTAATGAGTACATAAGATTATATTGAAATTATAATCAATGTTTCATTACTGTGTTTTATTATTACATTATGTAATTAGCTCTCATGTTTGATTAAAAAAAATATTATTTTTGGTATAAACTTAGTTTAAATTAAGTAATATTTATTGTTTTGATATTTTGTAAAGTTTTAGTAAAATTATAAAATTTTTTTTATTATCTGTTTTTTCTCGAGATATCCGTTGACATCGACATTTTTATTAATATTATCAGTAAATCAAAACTTCAACAACTTCATAAACATTGACATTTTCATCCTTGGTTTTAATTTTGCTATTTTGTAGTAATAGTTTAAATTCTGTTATTATTTTAAAACAGTATTCTATATTATGCTATTTTGACTAATCACTCCTTTTTTTTTTTTTTTTTCCACAGGTGGCGTTTTCTTTTTTGACTTTCTTTGCTTAACCCCTTTTTGGGCCTTTTAAAAAAATCCTATTATATGCTCTCTCGGAAATTTAGAAGAATCAATATCCATTTAAAAAAATCCCACAAAAAAAACCCTCACATTTTATAAAAAGTTTTTACTTTATGTAGTATTTATTATGTTGGGTGATTTGGTATATTGTTCTATAATAAATCGATGACGAAGAAGTAAATTCATATTTACAAAATGTGATTAGTCTCTTTTAGTAGACTTTAATAATTATTTTTTTTAATGAAAAGGTACGTATAATCCAATCATTCAATCCAATCTAATGGATTTTGGATTGGATGGGATTGGATGATAAAAATAAATTGGATTGGATTGGATTGTATTAGCTTGCTTAATGGGCTATTTCATTTCGAAACCTACTTAGTTAGAAGAGTTGCCTTGAGAGTGAAAAGCAAGCGCAAGCGATAGAAAGGATAGTCCCTCATGCGTTTGCACGAACTACTAGAAAATGGTGAGATCATTAGTGACCTCGAGCTTTGGCTTCATATTTTATGTACCGTGAACAACACTTCAATCATTTATGATGATCTCTCCAAACAAGCACAGGTTTATCGTCAAACGTCTCTTTTATTACGAAGACCACTGGGTCATGAAGCTTATCCCGGAGATTTTTTTTATTTGCATTTAAGCCTTTTTTTTTTTTTTTTTGGAAAGAGCTGCTAACTCAAGTTCTCGTTTAGGTTATTAAAAAAGGCCGTAGCAAGGAGACTTTAACAGACCAGTTAAAGTAAAGCCTCAACTTTCATAGAAGAGCGTCAGTGGGATAAAACATATTTTCACAATTAGATTGGATAATGAATGGTTAAAAAATACTAGTTTCAATTCGATGCCCACCTCTAGTAAATTTAGTTTTAAAGGGCAAATAGTGCTTTATGGAATCAATTAGAAACATAATGGTCATTAAGAAGCTTTAAAAAAGAACAAAGCTAAACCTCGGAAAATAGAGAAGCAATAAGCCCTAAGAAACAAGAAAAAGAGAAAAGTGGAGAATGAGTTGGCTGAGGTTTCGAGACCACCTCCGGGTGTATCGTTGGACCTCCAGCTTTAAAAATTGGTCAATGGGCTCATATTGTTGTGAGTTTTTTACGGTGGTGGCTGTGTTTGGTGGGGTGGCTTCATTAGTGCGAATCTGATGTAAATTAGAGGATGGTTTCTAGACAACTTGGAGGTATTTTGTGACGCTTTTCTCATCTGGTGGCTTTACTCTTTCTAGATTTGTTCTAAACGGTGGTGAGCTTTTTGTGGAGGTGGTGGGTCTCACTCCAGATGCTAATGGTGCTAGCACATGTATTTCGTGTTCTACTATTCGAAGGCATCTCATCGACTTCATCACTTGTCCCGTAAAGCATTCTTCTACTTTGATGGTCCTCCTGTCGGCTGCACTCTCTTTGAAGGCTTGTAATAGTCGTGATTTAGTCTTTGGCACTACTAAAAAGAGGGGATTACACGACGGTTTTTGACCGTCGTGCAAAGTTTACACGACGGTTACAGAACCGTCGTGTAATCCACCGTCATGGAAGATACCACGACGGTTATATGAACCGTCGTGGTATCTCAAATTTACACGACGGTTAACACCCGTCGTGTAATCCCGTATTTAAGTAGAAAAATCGTGGTGTAAAGCGGACTTTACACGACGGACATATGAAGACCGTGGTGTAAAGCGGACTTTACACGACGGACATATGAAGACCGTCGTGTAAAGCGGACTTTACACGACGGACATATGAAGACCGTGGTGTAAAGCGGACTTTACACGACGGACATATCGAAGACCGTGGTGTAAAGCGGACTTTACAAGACGGACATATGAAGACCGTGGTGTAAAGCGGACTTTACACGACGGACATATCGAAGACCGTGGTGTAAAGCGGACTTTACACGACGGACATATGAAGACCGTGGTGTAAAGCGGACTTTACACGACGGACATATGAAGACCGTGGTGAAAAGCGGACTTTACACGACGGACATATGAAGACCGTGGTGTAAAGCGGACTTTACACGACGGACATATGAAGACCGTCGTGTAAAGCGGACTTTACACGACGGACATATGAAGACCGTGGTGTAAAGCGGACTTTACACGACGGACATATGAAGACCGTGGTGAAAAGCGGACTTTACACGACGGACATCTAAAAGACCGTGGTGTAAAGCGGACTTTACATGACGGACATCTAAAAGACCGTGGTGTAAAGTCCACTTTACACGACGGACATATAGAAGACCGTGGTGTAAAGTTTCGGAGTATACCGTGAAATGACAAAAATCAAGAGACAATTCAAGATATGAACAACATTGATCAAGGTAAAAACATACCAATTATTATATATTACAAAGATGGAATGTCATAATCAACGAATTCCATTACATGACCACACCATTCACTCCTAATCAAATCCAAATTATCAGAAGTGAAAAATTCTTTACTTTCAAGTGCGTTAATTCCATTAAACACTATTTCCCTCATAAAACCTAAAATGAAATAACCACATTCGACACTTCCCTCTTGGAGAGGACAAGGCCGGTTCGAGATTTTCGTTTTACAATCTCGTCTCCTTTTAATTCCTTCGCCAACCGTAATCTTCCAATCCGTTAGGGCCCTAGCAAATTGGTAAAGTTCAAGCTAATTAATATGCATATAATTAAGATTAACAAAAAAATTAGCATACAAAAATTGCCTTACATGTTTATGAGTTCGGTAAAATCGTCTCGTTTCTTCTCTCGAAAATGATCAAAATAAAGGACGAGGTCCTCCCATGGGTCAATGACTCCCAAAACCACAACACTACAAATTACACACCACGCAAGTTATTAAAGTATTGTGTGTTCGTAGTTTTGTTAGAAAAAAAGAAATTGAGTAATATGGAAGTCACCTTGCTTTTCTTTTAAAAAAAATAGTCACGGCCTTGATGGGAACACGGGGAGAGAGAGGTGGTGGCGACGGCAGCGGCGGCGGTTTGGGACAAGTTTGATGTGGTGGCGGCGGCGTGACCGGATTTTAAGTTGGGGGGGCGGGCGAAGGAGGTGGGGAGGAGAAAAGTTTGAGTTGTCTAAAGTGTTGAAGATGAAAATGAAGAGGAAAGTGTATTTAAGTAATGGGTTTTCGTGCGAATTCCAAAACATGAAATTTGAAAATTTTAAAAATTTTCGGAGGATTACACGACGGTTTTTGTAACCATCGTGTAATCCTTTTTTTGAAAATTTTCAAATTTTGAAATTTGAAATTTTCGGAGGATTACACGACGGTTTTGCTTAAAACCGTCGTGTAATCCTTTTTTTTTTTTTTGAAAATTTGAAAATTTTAAAAATTTCCGGAGGATTACACGAGGATTACACGACGGACATAATGTCCGTCGTGTAATCCTACGAAACACGAGGATTACACGACGGACATAATGTCCGTCGTGTAATCCTTCGATTACACGAGGATTACACGACGGACATTATGTCCGTCGTGTAATCCTTCGATACACGGGGATTACACGACGGACATAATGTCCGTCGTGTAATCCTACGAAACACGGGGATTACACGACGGACATAATGTCCGTCGTGTAATCCTTCGATTACACGAGGATTACACGACGGACATTATGTCCGTCGTGTAATCCTTTTTTTTTTAATTTGAAAATTTTAAAAATTTGAAATTTTGAAATTTTGAAAATTTTTGGAGGATTACACGACGGTTATAAAAACCGTCGTGCAATCCTTTTTTTTAATTTGAAATTTTGAAAAATTTGAAAATTTTCGGAGGATTATACGACGGTTTTATATAACCGTCGTGTAATCCTTTTTTTTTCTTTTTTTTTTTTGAAATGATGCCGGATTACACGACGGTTCCAAGAAAACCGTCGTGTAATCTTGTTTAAGACGACGGTTTCATAAAAACCGTCGTGTATTTTCCGTCGTGTAAGCCAGCTTTTGTAGTAGTGTGGTTTTTTATTTTTTAGTCTAATAAAAGCATTAATATTTCCACCATATAATTTTAGTATTTTCATTATAATAATGGAGGTGGTTTTCTCACTATTTGAATTTGTTTTTAGTCCACCAAATTTAGGTCTTGGCGAACTAAAAGTTCTGCTAGCTATGAGTCCTAGTTGAGATGTTTATGACCTTAGTACTATATGTTACATGCTCTTGATGTATCAAAAGCTTCCATCGATTATAGTAATTTTAAAAAGAGTCTTATACGTGCTCAAATTGATGTGTTGAGAAATTTTTCTGATATCAGGTCTTGTCTTGTATCGTTTTCCTTATACTTCATCAGATTTTATTAATGAAATCAGTTTTTATTAAGTATTTTATATTATGCATCATGTGATCATCCGTATAATATTTAATATATATAAGATCTTTCAATTAAGTAAATCATATCTTCAAAAAAAAAAAAAAAAAAAAAAAAAAAAGAACATGATTTGGCTTCCGACGTGGATGTTGAATTTTGTGCCTTTTGTCTTACATGCTTTGTTCACCGGAACCCACTAATGATGAAAAAAAAAAAAAAAAAAAAAAAAACTGAACAAACAAACAAACAAATACTGGAGCTCCTCGCTTCCTCTGGTGGGTTCATGTATGTATATCTCCATGGCCAAGGCAGCAAAGATCTCCCATGAAGGAAGTCTGAACTCACAAGGAAATCCGAACTCCTCCAGTCTTCTTCTTCTTCTTCTTCTTCTTCTTGAAATCTCAACTCCTCCAGTCTTCTACTTTTTTTTTTTTTTTTTGGCCTCTCTCATTTATTTTTATGCAACTTCTTCTACAAGAATCATTACCCTCTTCCTTTGCAATAGCACGTTTATTCTGTGAAGTTTCAGATTTATTTGTTATTAGAGTGTATTTTAGATGTGTAAATATATATTAATATATTTTTTTTCTAAGAATAGTTTCTTTTTTTGCTGACTTCTCGTCTTCTACAAAGGAGATGGGTTTACGAAAGGAAGAGAAAGGCAAAAAATTTAAAGCTATTTTGCCTTTCGAACAAGCCCAGGATCAAAAGAAATTTTTACCCTGTACCTCAAATCTCCGCCGGGTCGATTTTGAAAGAGCAGAAAAATTTTTAGATCTCAAGAGATGGTACCAAGACTACTGCCCAAACCCAAACATAATTTTATTTACCCAAAAAAAAAAAATAGTGTTAAATAAACTTAGATCTACGTTTTTGTTGTACGCATCCCTTTCGCCGGAGATGAAACTATGGTGGCCGGAGGCAGGAAAAGAAAGTAGGTTTAAAAAGGAAGAAAAATAGTCATATTACTTAAAAAATAACGGGTCTCACGTTTCCTACTCATTTTGTTACATACGAAGCCAGGTCATTCGGCGGTGAGCAGCGGGTGCCCTTTAACTTATTCGGATCCAAATTAGACCCACGTGGATGAGGAAGCACGCGCACCAGCTAGCCATCATAACCGTTGGATCAGCAGTCAGATCGCGCAAATGAGCGAGTGCATCACACGCGGAGCCTGTGGCCAGTCTCCAGCTGACCACCTGAAACCAGTAGAGCGTGCCGAATCCACTGCTACGCGAGCAATCAAGAGCTCGTGAGCTAACTTCTTCGTCCAGCGGCATGTCGCCACGCGTTCAGAATTCCCGGCGCATTCTCGCATTGCAAAACGTGGCTTGGGCATACCAGAAGCGAGCGCGCTACAACTGTCGCATGCTGAAGGGAAAAAGGAAATTAAAAATAAATAAAATAAATAAGAGGCGGTGTGCTTTTGGAGCTGCTGGGAGTCTTGGGGATGTTTTGGAAAGCTGGGAAGGCCGAAAGCCAAACCAAAGAAGAAAAGAAAGAAACAATGTGAAGAAAAAAAAAAGGAAGGAAAAAAAAAAAAAAGAGTAGTGTATGGTTTTTGTTTCAGGATTTTATTTTTATTTTCAGATTTAGGTTTTTAATTTTCCGTAGGGGTAGATGGCATTTTGAAGAGTAAGAGTAGGAGGAGAAATTTGAGGGAAAAATTTTTGGATTTGTGACAAGAGTTCATGAAGTTTTTCCTTTCTATTTTCCAATATCTTTAAAATTTTTGTAATTTGATAATGTTTGAACCCTTTATTTACTTATTTTATTTTCAAATTCGTTTGTAAATTGATTTGTGTGCTAGGGTTCTAATGGATCCTATAAAGGGAATTCAATTTTATTTTTGCTCTTGTGAATTGATTGTTGATTGTTTGACATTGTTTATTCTATTATATGCTTAATGCTCCTGATGATTTGACCATCCATTACGTAGTGTTGTTGGACTTGAATGAAATTAGAAGATGAAATTTAGGATAGCATTTGCAATTTGAAATAAAAATATATCCTTGACGTATGTATAGTCATTTTGAATGTTTAAACTTAATGAATTTGTGTTAATTAATGTCTCATAAGAATCTAGGGGTCTTAATTAGTATGAATATTCATACTAGTTTTTCGAAAGAGGCAAGTAGGTAATTTCGTGTTTTCAGCTAACAATTCATTAATTAAAATTAATCAAGTAGAGGACAAATTTATTTTAAATAAAATTAATTAGTTGAGATTAGATCCTTATAATTTGTTTCTGTTATTTTAGTTTCATCTTTCTCATTTTAATTTTATTAATTTTGTTTAATCTAGTTTAATTATTTTTTTTCTTTTTAATTGGTCTATTGAATAATTCTTGAGCTACTAATTTCAGTAATTAATGATATTTAAATGCAATTCTTGTGTGACAATGTTTTTACTTATTATTCTATTAGCTGTTCGACTTGTCTATTTACAAATAGATTTAAACAATAGGTGTATTTTGTGTGTGAAATCCAATAGCATCATTCAAGTTTATTGATGGAACCAATTGTCCATCAATATCCAGTTTTTTTTAGCAAGGGTTCTGTGTGTGAACTGGTGATTATACTGTTTTCCATGCTTTATACCATATTTTCCGTTCTCAAAAAAAAAAAAATGTTTAGTCGGGATTTTAAATGAAATGTTTAAAATTCATTGGAGAAATAGAGAGAGACAATGGGATATCAGTCATAAACCAACCTATTTTAGTCATATTGCGGTTGATGCAATTGGTTTTCATTCACCAAAATAAAAAAAATAAATAAATAAATAAAATCAAAGATTGGTTTTCAAAAATTTCATCCAGTCCCAATTACTAGTATATCATCCCATACAGCCCAATCGATTTGACCATGATTTGAAGTGAATTGGAGCAATTGGTTTTGGGCTTGGGGTATTTCTTATGGGCTTTGAATTTTTTCTTGAGAAAAGGAAAGCAACCCCTTATATGCTTATGCTTAAGATTTTTACCCTGTTAAATGCTTATTGCGTATTTGTCCTGTTGACTAATTTTTTATTTGACCAGATACTTAAAAGGACTAATTTACCCTTAAATCATAACTATCATGACACTTTCCCTACTCTCTTTTTCTCTCTCTTCCTCTACTTCTTTTTCTCTGACATCTCCCTTCCTCCTTCCTCTCTTTGATGTTGATATATAGAATCACCTAGGCTGTCAGGCTCAGTGGCGCCAGAGATAATGACATCGGCTTTGTGGCCTTGAGAATAGATCATAACCGGGAGCAACACCATCAACAGCCTCGCGAGCATATCACACGCTCTTTCTCTCAACCGCACTCTATCTTTCTCTGATGCGTCTTTCTATCTCTCTCTCTATTTTTCTCTCTTCTCACTTTCCCTCTTCGTTGCACTCTCTCTCTCTCTCTAATGCATACACTCTTTCTCTATTCCCCTCTCTCCTTTCTATCAGTGTGACATCATTCGGAGTCACATCAGTCGAAGTGTAACGACCCGCCTAGCGCAGGCCGTTACTTTACCATACATACTTGACTTATTTTCTTAACTTACTTATCTTACTTAATTATTTGGTGAAAAGCAGCGAAATTTTTTTTTATACTAGTTTATATACGTCTAAACATAATAAGCATATCGCGAATAAAATATTTAATATAAGAAAATACATATTGAACGAAACGCGTAGCGGTATCATACTCCCACAATTTCACAGTGTGCCCCGCTTCGCACTTCCATCTTGCATCACCCATTGCTGTCAGGTGGCTTACCTACAGCATAGACGTCAAACTATGAGCTAGCGCTCAGTAAGTACAACTATCTAAACCGCGACATTTCATACTTAACCTAGCATACACATTCTAACTTAGCTTATCGTAACATGTCTTATTGCATACCATAGCATACTTCATAACATAGCATCATAACATGACATTTCACATCATAACATACATAGCATTGCATAATAGATGCATGGTCCGGTTGTGCTCGTATTATGCTTTACTTTCATTCTTAACTTACATTCTTTCTTATCTTACTTAGGGCCCGCAACTTAAGTGTCTGTGCCCGGCGCACGACTATGGAGTGGTTGGGGCAGCCAGCCCAGTCCAACTCAAACCATAGTCCAACCCGACCTTGGATGGGTGGTACGACACATGCAAGCTTGCTTGCCATCTTACTTTCTTATTCTTTAATCTCATCTTGTTTTTAGTGAACATGCATCGTGATGTCACTCTTTGCATAAATCATAACATATTACATATAACAACATAACATAGCATTCAGTCTAACATACCATCAAACATATCATAAAGCATATCACACATAGATTCTTAACATGCACCTAACATACTTAGGCAAGTATCAACTAAAGCCTATGCTGCAGGCGGAGTTGTACTTACCTCTCTTACTATGTCCTTCTTGGCCCTGTCCTACCTCCGGCACAGCTGCAGGCCTTCTCCTGCTTGAGTAAGGACATAGGTGAGATTCTGTTTCTTGCTGTTGAATGTTGGTACCCTAACCAACATGCCTACTAAAACCTAGTTTATGTCCCCGACTTGATATCTGACCTGGTCCAGTTGGCCCTCTTACTGTTCGGGAATAATTCGAACTTTGATTACCCCTTTTAAGAGGCTATGTTGGATAACCTCCTAGACTAGGCCCTTGATCTACTGACGGGTTTTCTTTAAAACCTTGGGCTTTACTCTCTCATTATGGCTTATTGGGTTAATCTCCTCAACCCTCTTTTCTTGGCCCATTCCTAGACTGTTGGTATTCCTTAGGGTTACGTTGGATAACCCTTAAGATTATCCTTAAACAATTGTTGGGTCAGCCAAAGCTAACAGTTGGTCAACTGCTGGTCAACCCTTGTTCAACTTTGGGCTTTGGGGCTAAGCCTGGTAACTCGAGTACTATTCCCGGTTACAGCCCGTAATCGGCTTGATTACCAATTTTTATTATAAAATCCATTTTCCTATCTCAAACTTTCCATTTTCTTCTCCTTTTTGCACTTTTGAGTAACTTAGCCTTAAAATCCTTTAAACTTTTTATAAAAATTCCGATCTTTGAAACAAATTGTTATAAAGGTCGTTTAAGGTCGAAAATTGCCTTTGGAACAGTTTTCATAATTAAAAGTAGCAGTTTTAAACAAAACACAGTTTTTCGAAAACTTTTGTAAAAACTTATGTGCAGGAATTTTCGGTTCCCTGTACACCTCTCGGAAAACAGAGTTAGTTTAAAGATCCGTTCAGAATTTGAAAAACTTATCTTCATGAAAGTTGTAGCTCTTGAAAAATGCTAAAACTTTTATGTTTTACGAAAAATCTAATTCTGCTTACATTTGCGTCAGTTTTTATTTAAAACTGGCTGATCATGAAATCTGGGTTTGGGCAGACCAGCCACGGGTTTTCATAAAAACGGAGGCCATTGGAGTCTCATTTTGGGATTCTGTCCATGTGGCGTGGCCCCCTAGGAAAAATCATTCCGAGCGACTTTTGTGTTTTGAGTTTTACCTAGTTCGGCCTCTAAGGGTCTTAAATTTCTACTTTCCCAAAACTAGCCAGTCTTGGATCCGAACTGGCAGTTTCGGTTGCTTAATCCGGTTTACGTCCTATTTCGCGAATTTAACTCGACCGACCACTTCAGGAGCTTACAAGACAAACACACAGTGTTTCTAACATCCTACATGAACCCATGAGCAGCTAGAATGGATCCAAGCAACCCAAAATCAGAGAGCCCTAACTTAGGTTGCATGGTCCTATCTTTTGCATTCCACACATACAAGCACCAAACATTCACCCTTAATCTAGCATGCTTCACACACTGCCTAAAGGCAGATTTTTGCACCAAATCAGGGGACACACAACCCTAGCATCTAGCATGAAAATCAATCAACAATCAAGCACAAACAAGCACACAATTAAGCAAGAACTCAAGCCATACACCCTAGATCTACAAATCAAGCACAAGCAACCAAACTTAGGGCAAGAGATTCCAAATGGACTTTTGTCCTTACAACCATATTGAACTATAAAATAAACTTCAAATTAAGCTCAAATAGAGGAGTTAGGGTTCTAGAAATTACCTTGACCAAAGTTAGGTTTTTGGTCACAAATTTCTCCTTCTCCCCCTTGTTCTCTAGACCCACGGCTGCACCTCCAAAAACGGGTACCAAGATCTTACTTTGGTTGGCTCCTTGGTTGATCTACCCAAAGCCGAACTCCACACCAAGGTTTGGCCTAAAAAAATTTCAACTTTCCTCTCCCTTTCTCCTTCTTCACCCACTCGGCCACACCCTCAAAAAGACCCAAAAATTTTTCCAACTTTTTCCTTGGTTTCTCCCTTGCAAATCCGAACATCTCACAAGCAAAAGCCCTAAAAAAACTTTTGATTTCCTCTTCTCTTTCACTCACACTTGGCTGCTGATTTTTCAAGAGGAAAAATGACAAGAACCTCCCCAAGTTTTCCAATTAAAATGCATAAAACTCATGAGTATTTATAGAGGTTTTGAAACTTTCCTTAATCCCACAAAAACCCCAAAAGTTTTTGCTATTCCCACAAAGGGGAGATGAGGTGGCTGGCCAAGGGGGATGGACTAGAAGATTCTTGATTACTTTCTAAGCTTAATTAAGCTTAATGATGTCATTAATCCAAAGCTAGATGAGGTCATCTCCCTTACCTCACACAAGGGCCTTGTTTGGATCTTTGTTTTCTTCAAAAATTGTCCATTTTTTTTTGTACTACACGGATAATTCTAATACTGTGTTTCACTAATATACAGTATTTTTATACTGTACCAAAGTACAAAAATTTATCTGTGTAAAATTGGACCGTATAATTTTTTTCTAAATTTTCCGAGCCCTTTTTGTCCTAAATTTTAACTTGGTGTGCTTGATTTTCTAGGGTGATTTTAAGGTCTATTCTTGCTATCTAGTTTACAAAAATTAATTTTCGCAGTATACTTTCCATACTGCATTTCAACATATCGCAAAGTCAACATTTGACTTTTCTTGGTCAAACTTTGACTTTTTCGGTCAAAGTTGACTTTCGAAAAATCATGTACTTTTTCAGCCTTTTCGACTCAAAAGGTCCGTTTTCGAACTTAAAAATCAAAATTGAGTCTTCTCGACCCATCAAAACTCACAAAATCTAACAAAAGCCCTTAACTGAGCTTTTTTTACGAATACTTTCTTAACATGAAAAGTAATTTCTAAAAAGGAAATAGTAATATGAAAGTACTAGGTATTACATGAAGTTCTCAACCATGGCACATAAGAGATCTACGATTGTGGTTTGTCAGGGCTTGGCCGTCGGTGGGAGCACAGGTTGGTGAGGGAGGGGAGATGGGAAATTAGGTTTTGTTTTTTGTTTTTTTTTTTTCCAACTTGGGGTTTTTCAATTTTGAGAGTTAGGTATTTTTAGGTAATTAAATTTTTTTGATAATATGATTTTTTTTTATACAATCATGTAAAGATGAATATGGTGAAATAACAAATTAATATAAAGAATTATGTCAATCAGTCTGCTTGAATATTACGAATAATCCAATAAAATATAATAAATAATCTGGTGGAATATAAAACAATCTGGTAAAATATCAAAATAATCTTGTATAGTATAAAAAATAATTTTGGTAATCTACCAAAATACTTTATGGCTACTGGACACTTTATGGCAACTAGAGATCCATTTTAATTATCAAAAATTCTTCATAAATTTAAAATTCATATCAAAATGAACTCCTTTGAGGTTCAAAGTATAACTTTGCAAACTATTCTAATCTAAATTATATTTTTCCAAGAAATAATGCTTGAGTAATTCTACAAACAGTTATTGAGATAACATATGTATGTTAATTGACCTTTTTCCATTAAAGCTCTATAAATTGTGTAGTTTGAATTTACCCAAGCAGGTGGACTTTGTTTGTGAACATGCAAAAATATGTCATATGATATTTGTGGAGAAGAATAGTAAAAAATGACATGAGCATCTTAATTTTCTTTTCACATGCTTAAATTCCAAATAAATTTTTTTTCTTTTTTGAAACATGATTCTTGACTTAATTTTTTTGGTTTTGTAGTTTTATTCATGACTGGAAAATGCCAATTGCCAAAAGTAAATAATTCATGTGAAAAGAAAAAATATTTTGTCATTTCTTTTTAAAGTCTTTTTCTTCTTTGTCATATACATAGAAAGTAGTTAGGTATTTGACAGATATATCCACTGAAACATTCAAATAATATCCGTATGTATCTAGATATTTTATTGTGAAGGAAGATAATTGATATTGATATGTTGCAGGAATTTTTCAAAAATTATCAATATCAGATGAATACTCTGGTAAGAAATGTCTTTACCTTCCTCGTTTATGGACACGTTATGGAAATTTTCCAAAAAATTATCGACATCAGATGAATACTTTGGTAAGAAATATCTTTACCTTCCTCGTTTATGGACACTTTTGGGAAAATATTGACAAAGTTGTCGATATTTTCATCATTGCCAGTGATTGGAGACCGTCGGTGGTCCGTGTTGACTCTAATTGTCAAAGAATATTTTGGTAAATCTACCATACTATCTTTTTGGTTGGCCAACAGTAAGTTTGAAAAAACATATTATATGGACCTTTGACATAGCTTATAAGAGAACAAAATTCATGAAACCACTATAAAGGGCACAATATTCCAGAGTGTGCTATTTGAGGGAGGACAATCCTCAAAATCACTCCTAATTGAGAAATTGTGGAAATAGCCTCTTCGATGCACAATTTGTTGAGTTTTTCTCTCACTTAATACTTTCTTGAAATTTTGACCCTAGGATTTTTTTTTTTTTAACTGTCCACTGAAAAGATTAAAATGTCCTCATTATCTAATAAATCCTAGAACGTCACTACTAAATCTTTTACAGTTGCCCCTCTATCTCTTCTCCCTCTCTGCTCTCACAAGATGACTTAACTATCTCAAGTCGTTCCATAACTGACTTTTCTTTATTAACACTCTAGCAAAAATGATGAATAATTTTTTTCTTTTTTATAATAAACATATCCAAAAAGATTAACATTTTGATTATAAAATTAAATTTAATACATATATCATCTAGAAAATGACTTGCGATTAAAACCATAATTACCACTGTATAGATTGATATTGTCTCTAGAGATTACTTCTTTTAATTATTTTTTTTATTTTTAAGAATACTTCCATAATCCTACTCAAACATTTTAATTAATAATATCTTAAGACAAAAGCGGAATTAGATTGTAGCGGTATCCATAGCCTGTTCTCGCACTCATCTCATAGTTGTGCCCAACCCATCAGTGATCACATTGGCCTCTTAGTAGGATTTCCTATAGTGTGAAGAAATTAGGGTGAGCTTTCGCTCAACAAGTTCAAACATATCTGCAAAACATTTACAAAAGGAATGCAAGGCATAATTAAACGTGAGTTCTTGATTATGTTTCCTTGTCAACTTCTTGCCTAGTACTATGGGCCTAAGTGTTATTACCCAATGCGCATGACCAGATAGAGGACTAGGGGAGCAACCCACATAGACATGCTTTCGGTATTGACCAGCAGTTTTGATGATCTCACCTTCGTGGAGAACCTACTCCTCACCTTCGAGGAGGGTGGGTACTACTCTTAACTTGAACTGATTCTAACTTGGTTATCGTATTTGATTATCTTGCATATTAATGGAGTGTACATGGTCATATGACAATATTTAAATACAACTTGAAAAGTTTTAACTTTATATTACAGTGAGGTTTGAGCTTAACTTGACTCGATCGAATTCCTCAGCCACACTCCTATGTTGATAAATCCCTTACTGAGATATATCTGAGTTGAGTGTAAGTTATTGTTCATTCTTAACCTTCGTTCTCCTTAACACAAGGACTAGTATTTATTGTCGAGAAGTGACATATATAAAGTGTCTCTCTATTGTCTTACTTGTCTTAACTAACCGACGATTGTTAGTTAATTGTCTTAAATTAATTAACTTCAGTTAATTAATTTACGTCTTAATTTATTATCATTAATTTTCTTTGTTACTTATTTTAAATTAATTAACCACCGTTAATTAATCTTTCATTACTAGTTATCTTTAATTAACTAACTACTTTAATTAATTTCTCAATAATTAACTATTGTTAATTAAGTTAATAATTAATTGTCATTAGTTCTTACTAATTATTTTAAATTAATTAATCACAATTAAATCGTCTCTAACTATCTTTGATTAATTAGCCACCGTTGATTATTAGGGTCATGGTGTTTAATTGTATAGTTTAGGCCTCCAAGTTCAAACGTCGTTATTCCATGGTTTACCATAAATTGGGCTCCCAAGGTCCAAGCTAATTACTTAAATAATTAAGCTTAGGACTTTCTTCGAAGTTCTTAATACGAGATTGGGCTTTTGATGCCCAATCCAATTTGTATAAATGGTTGTCCTAATTCTACTGCTATACGAATCTTATGATACCGTATTTAGGCCACTAAGGAAATTCTATCCAACATTTGACTAATGGATTTTCATGTTAATGTCCAACATGTACCTTATCATTACTGTGGCAACTTCTGATTTTACTAGGTTACTATAAAACCCCCCCCCCCCCCCCCCCCCCCCCAACTAAAGGCATAAATTATCATTTTACCCTCGGTTGTGTTTTTTTTTTTTTTTTTTCCTTCCACTTGCTAATGTTGACCCAAGTTTATTTTTGTCCTAAGATGGTGTTCTAAATTTTTGGGTTTGCAATTTTAATATTTTTGCTCAAAACTCAATTTTGCCGATAAGATAAGTTTCGATTAAAATTTTCTATCTTGGGATCCATTGGGAATTTGACTGAGGTTCCTTCACAGAAAACATTCATTTTCGCGATTCGTAAAACTTTGAGGTTTGGTGTGAAGGTCAGTTTGACCTCTAACGGGTCTGGTTTTATCAAAACATACACTGATGTCAATGCCAGTTTATGGTCCAAATCTGATTCGGAAAACAGCCCGTAACATTATGTTAGAGTTGGAATTTCTGGTACTTTTTTTCATTAAAAAAATGTTCCAAATATATGTCCCTACATTTTCTCATTTCAGATGAGAGACCGGCTTGGTCAGTAGGTGGCCCAAAACGGGCCCGGAAAACAGGACAGTGGGCTGTCCAGTTCCAGTGGCTGGAAACCAGCGGATTACCACGAGTAACCTTCGGTTTTGTCAATCAAGTTGGCTACCATTCAACAATTTTATTTTTGTAAGGTCTCTGTTATGTATTAAGGTCTCTATAGTAGTATCCCAAGTTCTCAAACATGCCGTTGGTGCTAAAAGGTTTCACTTTTTATGCTTTTATTAAGAAAAGCATAAAAAGTGAAACCTATGTTCATAAGGAAAGTTGAGATTTTTATAGCTGAAGTGCTTGAAAAATAAGTTGTATCCTCCTCAAACCCCCCACTAACCAAAAATGAAACAAGAGAAAAATTCTTAATATTTGAACCCATAACCACCTTGACCAACAAGAGGAAAAGCACAAGATTTCCTTACCGAATTACCCCATATGGGTTCCAAGCTTTTGTATCCTTAGTTATTGGAAGCGCTTTTTTTTTTTTTTTTTTTTTTTCGAATGGGATTGTTGGTGGTGGGCTGCGGCAATGCAGGGAGAAAGGAAGAGAAATAAGGAGAACAGGGTGGTGTGTGGGAAAGAGATGGAGAAAAAGAAAGGACTAACTCCTATTAATCTTGGCCCTGTATATAGACTTCCTCTAATGAATTTTTATTTAACCACAAGCTTGCTCTTGCTCAGTTAACAAACGTATCATGAGGCTTAATTTTTGTCTAATGAAAGCTTGGCCATCAGGTTAAGATCTTGGTCAAAGACATTGCCCAAAGTGAGCACTACAAACACTTCCACACCACACTACTACCTTCCTCATTGCCATATATGTATTTTTTATTTTGAATTCTCAGCGCCCTTTTTTTTATTTTTTTTTTATTTTTTATTTTTTTTCCTTACGAAATCTGAAAATGGGAGGGGAGGATTGCCATCATGGCTCAAATCTAACAATTGGATTGATTTTTCTATTTTTTTTTTTTCACTTGTGTTTGTTGTTTTTACCCCTGGTAAATTATATTTTTCACAACATATGCTTCTCATTAAAATATCATTCTATCGTATATAATAAGAATATGAGGTTTATGAGTACGGAATTAAAATTTGTACCATGGTGCATACCTCGTGTCCCATAAGGTTGCACAACTTCATATATGACTAGAAACACGTGGATTGTCATTAATTATTATAAGATAAATTTTGTGAATTAACTCCACAAAATTATAGATACAAAAATATTTAATGTAACAGCCTCTTGTTGGGAATTTTATTATGACGTTATATATTAAATGACAATTATATTACATGCTATCTAATTTAATAGGGCCAAATAAATAATCTATTAATTGGGTATTAGAGATATCTATTAGGTATGAATTTTAATATGCAGAAACTTAATATTAATTAAATTAGGGTCGATGGACATCTAATTTAAGTTAGCATATAAGGGTTATTATAAAAGTTGTGATTCTCAAGTCAAATCATAATATGTAATATTTGCTCTCTTCCACTTTTCCTATTGAGAGAGAGAATTTATAGAGTACCTTAAGAACGTAAAGAGATTTGATTGTGGTCCATCATTTTCTAACTTATCTTCATAGATTTAGGTATGCTTTTAGTTAATTTTTCTTGATGATTTGATATGAGATCTTGAATTTGGTGATAGTTTTCATCAATTAAAGTTTTTCCCCAACACCTCTCGCTCTCTCTCCCTCGACGCTTCTATCTCTTCCCTCTCTTTCTCTTTGTTTCTCTTCTCTCTCCTCCCCGTTTCTCCTTTGTTGTCTCTTTCTCCTCTTCTGCCCCTCTGTCCCTGTCTATCTCTCTTCCTTCCTCCCCGTGTCTCTCCAATGCTTTCCAAAGTCAGCGGCAATCCATATCTACTTAGAAGCATCCATGTCTCTCTCCAGCGTTCCTCAATTTTGATGGAGATGGTGATGGTGACGAAGAAAGCAAGGCCTTGTGATTCATTTCTAGGCCTCATATCATGATCTTTGGTGTAGTCGTGATTTACAATGTCTGAGATCATGGTTTCCTCAATGCTGTCCAAGATTCCCATCTCTTTGGTCTCCGCCATCAACAATCATAGCTCGTCGGAGCTCAGCCTTAAATGGTGGCGTGGGTTGGTGAATGAAGGGAGATGGGAATTAGTTTTTTTTTTTAATTATTTGTTTTTTTCAATTTTGGGAATTACAATCTTTGGAGCTAGGATTTTTTTAATTATCAAAAATATTTATTTTAGTAATAAATTTTTTGTATAATTTGTTGATTTAATATGGTGTAATGACAAAGTAATTTAATAAATTATGATAAACAATCCGATAGAATATTATGAATAATCCATTAAAATATAATCAACAAAATCCGGTACAATATAAAATCAATCCAGTGAAATATAGAAAATAATCCGGTAGAATATAACTAGTAAACCAGTAGGTTACCAAAAGTTTTCTATGAGGCACTTGTCGACTTTGATCATCAGAGTATATTATAATAGATCCAATTTTTGACTGATGGGGGGGTAATTTTAGAAAAATATATTATGTTAACCTTTCTTTTTCATCATATAATATGTGTAGAATTAATTTCAATAATATCACTTCTGAAAATTATATTTTTAAATTTAACATCACGTTTGAGGATTTTCATTTCTGATATTACCATATCAGAACATTCCTTCTAAACATTTTAGACTACCGAAATTGCCCTTCTTTCTCGTACAAGCCTTTAATGCCTTCCAGAGCCAACAAACCCTAAAAACTCATTTCAAATTTCGAAAAACAGAGAAAGGCCAAGAGATAGAGCACGCAGAGGGTAGAGAAATCAGTAAATGCTCTTCAATGAAAGGCAGTAAATAAAGGCAGTAAATGAAATGCTCTTCAATGAAAGGCAGTAAATGCTCTTCAATGAGGCCAACCAATTCTCATTAGATTTTATTGTTTATTTCTTTTGTTTCTCTTCTCAGATCTTTTTTTTTTTTTGGTTCTTGTGTGTCTTACCCTCATAAGTTCCATGGAAGATTTAGGGGGTGTTTGGTGTATGAGTTTGAGGTAAGATTTGTAAGTTTGAATAGTAATTTTTGTTGACTTTTTTAGAAGAGATAAAAAATTATTTCAGAAAAAGATAAAAATTGAGTTTAAATCCATGAGTTTAAACTATTGTGCCAAACTCACCCTTAGAATACCTAGAAATTTTTATCATGTTGCCAACTAATGCAATTAAGAAAGGGCCTGGGTTTTTCTCTTTGGGTATGAATGCACTTTGAGCCCCAAAAAAATAAAAAATCAGGCCATGTTGGAGTGGGCAGGCAAAAGATCCAACATGAGAAATTTATTTCATATGTTTATTAACACTCCCAAATTAGAACTCTGCTAGTCCTCAGGCAAACAAAAATAAAAAGAAAATAACACAAGATAAAACACAAACCGTAGTGTGAACTAAATTTTATTCACAAGGCCTCAAAGATTGCACAGAACAATAACTCAAGAAAACTTCAAAATACTAAGGATGTCTACAATTTCAACTCAAATGTTGCCTTATCTCGTTCTTGATTCCTTAAGTAGGACTTGGATCAGTTTATGTTGTTTCCAAAATTATTAATGTACTAGAGAATCCAGTATTTACTAGAAAATCTGATATTTACTGGTAAATATTGTATCTGCCAATAAATATTTCCTAGTATAACTTGAATTTAATTACGTTGTTTAATTTACTAGTGAACTCGGTATTTACTAGGAAATCTGATATTTATTAGTAATTATGGTATTTATTGATAATACAGTATTTACTAGTAAATATTTCCTGGAAAAACTAGTATTTACATTGTTTCCAAAATTATTAATTTACTAGGAAATCTGACATTTACAAGTAAATTTGGTATTTATTGATAAATAAAGTATTTATTAATAAATATTTTCTAGCAAAACTAGTATTTACGTTGTTTCAAAAGTATTAATTTTCTTCAAAATCCGGTATTTATAAGGAAATCTAATATTTACTTGTAAATATTTACAAGAAACTCGTGTATATGAAATACAAGTAAATGAACTTGGAAGACCGATTTCTAAAAAGAACAATAACCTTCCACAGGCCAAGAATATTTCTTTTTTCTTTTCTTTTTTTTTTTTTTTTTCATGGTTTTGTTCTTCAAAATCTATTACAGTTTTGCTTTGTGTTTTTTGTTTTTTGTTTTTGTTTTTGTATTTGTATTTGTTTTTGTTTTTGTTTTTTGTTTTTTTTTGTTTTTTTAGCAATTGAATGAAGAAAAAGAAGAAGAGAAAGAGAAGGTTGCTGGGATAAACCAATGGACGAGCGATTCATTTGGCACTTCTTACCGCTGTAGCGGAGGCTGGATGAGGTTGAGATGAAGCAAAAAGATCAGAGATAAAGAGAAAATGAAAATCCAATTGATGGCTGCAGAAGAAATAAAAGAAAGGAAAATGTAATTTGTTAGGAGTAAAAAGATAGGGACAAAGTAATTATTTTAGTTTTTCAGAATCTATAGAATTTGAACACTTGACAATTCATGATATTCATGATAAAATTTTTCATGATGTGTATCATTGTTTTAAAAGAAAAGATTTACGGCTTTTGCGAAGGGTATTTTTGGTAGTATAATTGTGGGACTCTCAATTGTTTATGTGGCAGTGTTAAAAATAAAAGTCCACAAAAATGGTGTCAAATCTAAAAACATAATTTTCAGAAATGCTGTTATTGAAATTAACCCATAGAGGGAGCAATATTCAAAAAATGTACTCTTTAAAAGCCAATCCTTAAAATAACCAATATTCTCTTTTCAAAAATTTTTTAATGGGGCCTATTTGTTAGACCCTTTTTATACAAATAATTTAAAGCCACTACATTTTTAAAAATAATTAATTCAAGCACTACATTTTTTAGTATTAATTTAAGCACTACATTTTAAAACCCCAAAAAAAAAAAAAAAAGCAATAATCTTGAATTCATGTTGTTAGTGTGACGCCCCCTTACTACGTAAGGCCGTCACTCCTTACCTTACTTAGATTACTTGAAAATTTGGGGATATATTTTTTTTTTTGAACTTCTTAAAACTCTTATGTCTCATTTTTTTTTGAAACCTACTTATAAAACATTTGTCTTTAGTAAGATATCATTACTACTCAAGTAAACGATTACTTAGGGTATTTAGTTCCAAAATACCATAAGGTATAATTTGTCTTTACCATACATGCTTATATACAAAAACTTCTTTACATCAAAAGATTTGCGGAAATTATGCGTAGTGGTATCCATACCGCCTTCGTCTGCCGCCACACCGCCCCAACAATGCCCAGCATTAAGCTGCGGGTTTCTTACCTACAGTATGAAATATAACTGAATGAGCTTTCGCCCAGTAAGCACAAACATATCTCACAAAACATTTAAACATCATGAAGAAACATACATCATCATATGCATATGCATGAACCAGTTATGTTCCATTTATGCATTTCATTAATTTTCTTATCTTCCTTATGGGCCCCTTAGTGTACGTACCCTTAACATATAGCGCGCCGCTGGATACAGTTAGATGGGATTGCAAGTCCCTAACTGTACCCAGGAAACATGTGTGATTACACCCTCTTACATAAGCGCGGGGGTGAATCCATAACTTGTACATAAAAATCCTCCACCACAAGGAGGTTGGTACGACATTTTACTTGTGACTTCTTACCATGTAATTTATCTTTAGTGAGCATACAATATGATGTCACTACATGATAACATACTTTTCATTTCATTATTAACATGGCATGGCATTCTTTTCATTCATGGCATTTGCAGATATGACATTTTCATAAACATGACATTTTACAAAAATAGCACTATTATGATTATTTACAAAAATAGCACTTTTCATCAACATAGCATTTTACAAAAATAGCACCTTTTATAAATATGACATTTCGCAAAAATAGCACTTTTCATCAACATAGCATTTTCATAAAACATGGCATTTCACAGTTATAGCACACGACATATTGTAGCACATTTGAAAACTACATACTTGAACATAATTTACTAGTTTTCATACTGCAGGTGAGGTTTGTACTTACCTCTAGTGCCGTGTTCCTTAAAATCGCGTTCCGTAACTCGTCGGCAACGGCAATTCACTTTCCTGATATACCAAAAATATAGGATCAGGATCCTTTCGTAAGGTGTTGGTGACCTACCAACACTCACGTTTACTTTTGGTTGTATGTCCCCTACACATGTTATCCATCTAGGCCATTTTTACCCCTATTCTTTATTGAACTTGGATAATTCCTTATGAGGTTACATTGGGTAACCTTTTTGGTTGGAGTCTTGTTCTCTTATTGGGCTTTGCTCATATATCCTTGTTATTGGGTTATTTCCTTTAACCCATTAAATCTTAGCCCAATATACATGTGGGTATCCCTTAGGGTTATGTTGGGTAACCCTTAAGATTAACCTTAATTAACCTTGGGTCAACCTTTTGTCAACCCTTGGTTATCCTTGGGTATGTAACTCGGACCTAATATCCGTTTACCGTTCGTAATCGGCTTGTTTACCAATTTTACCTTAAAATTCCTCTTCCTTATATTATGGAAAATCTTGTGTGATTAATTCCCAAAATCCTCCATTCTTCTTGTAAAAATCCTAACTCCTTTTAGTTAGAAAATTCATTAGCTTAAAATTATTATTTTCTTCAACTTGCAATTGTTTGGTTGAAACCCTCTTTTTCTTTTCTTTATGGAAAAACGTAAATTTCAAACCCGAGCCCTTTAAAATCCATGGTTTTCGAAATAATTATTTTATAAAATCATTTGGGGTCGGAAACCACCTTTGGAATGGTTTCCGATGCTAAAATGACCATTTTGGAACACTTCATTACTCTTCTAGAAAAGATTTTCGTGAGATTCATTTGTTGGTTTTCGGACTCTCTGCGCGCCTCTCACAAAACGCGCCCAGTTTAAAAATTGGCTCGGAATCTGAAAAACTTTTCTTCACGAAAGTTGTAGCTATCGAAAAATGCTAGAACTTTCATGTTTTGCACAAAATCTAGTTCGGCCTAGATCAGTACCAGTTTTTATTTGAAAACGGGTTAAGTCTGGAAAACTGTGTGGAGAACGTTCCAGGGTTCAGCCACGGGTTTCGAGTAAAACGAAGGCATTTGGAGCCTTATTTCGCGATTCTGTTCGCGTTGTCCTCTAGGAAAAGTTGTTCCGAACAACTTTCGTGTTTTGAGTTTTTCCCCGTTTGGCCTCTAAAGGCCTTATATTTCCGTTTTTCCAAAACTGCTCAGGTTCGAAACCGAACTGGCAGCTTGTTGAGTTACTCCGGTTTACCTCTTAAGCTAGCATACAATAAGTGGGTTGTTTTGGCAGATTTTTGGCCTAATCTTATGGGACATACAACCTATCTTCTAGCATGAAAAATCCATCATTTTCATGCACAAATTTTTAAAGCAACAAGCATAGAAAAATTAGCCAACCAACCCTAACCTATCAAGCACATACACACCATAAATAGGGCTGAAAATTAAATGGACTTATGTCCTTACAAATCTCTTGATCCAACCTTAAAACACTTAAATAAAGCTTAGATCCAAGGGGTTTAAGAGATTTACCTCAACTCAAGTTAGGGTTTTTCAAAATCCCAAAGATTTTCTTCCTTCCTTGGCTTGCTCCTAACCCACGGTTTTCTTCATAAAAATGCATCCAAAAATTTGTTGTTAGCTCTTCTTGCTTCCAACTAAAAACCGAAATTCATGTGAAGAAAAGCCAAGTTTTTCTTACCTTTTTCTTCTCTTCCTTGTTCGGCCAAGACTTGGAGAAATCCACAAAAATTCTCTCAAGTTTCCTTGCTCTTGGTTGCTCACGGTTTTGGTGCTAGAATGAGATCCAAGAGACCCCTTTTTGTTAGCTTCTTCTCAACTCAAAACCGAGCATGATCAAAGGAGAAATCCAAGAAATTTTCAAGATTCTCTTACCTCTTTTCTCTTGCTTGGTTCGGCTATCCCCTTGGTGGATTCACCAAAAACCTTCTCACTTTCTTGCTTGCTCTCTTGTTCGGTCAACACACTCCAAAGCTCACCAAACTTTTTGAAATTCTCTCTAGCTCTCCTCTCTCTCTCTCCCACGGATTTGTGCTGAAATTTTCTGAAGAAGAATGCCAAAAGTTGGCTGCCTTGGGAAGGGAAATGAGAAGGGTTTGCTTGCCTCAAAACAAGGCTTTAAGTCTTGTCTTTCTTGTCCATAGGTGTAGCCAAAATTAAGGGGATTTGGGGGGTGTTGCAGCCGGATTTTGGGGAGAGGAAATGCATAAGTTTGACTCATTTTTGTTCAACAAAAATGACTAGAGAGTGAAGGGATTTGATGGATGGGAGTGGTTGCACCTTTTCCTTGATTTAAGGCTTGATGTCTAGCCTTTGTTCTCATTTTTTTTTTCTTTTCTTTTTCCTTGATGCAAGCTGCCGAATCCAAGGGGATTAAGGGGCATGGGCTGCTGCAATTAGAGAGAGAAAGAGGGACATGTGTCCTTTCTTGGTTGGTCCTAGAGATCTCACAACTTTTCTCCCATGTTGTTCAACTTTTTGGTCCTTAAATCATGGCTTTATGTCTTGTTCCCTTTGATTTTCTTTTCTTTCTTCTTTGATCAGCCGAATATGGGGAAGAGGGGCTGCCATTAGCTTGCTTGGATGAGTGGGAAAAGATGTCAAGAAGCATGGTAAGGTGTCCTTGTTTGGTTAGATGTGAGAGACCATTTAGTTACTAAAACCAACTAATTTCCTTTCCTTTTTCTTGCTTGTTGGCCGGACATTTTGGGGGGTAGAGGGCTGCCATTTGTAGTCTTGAGTTAGTGGAGGGTGATGTCAAGGGTTGATGTCATCTTCCACTAGCTCTCACAATGCCTTGTTTGGCCATTTCGCTCTTTACAGCTCCTTTCGCGCTCTACCGTTATTTCCAACACTGTAATGAGCATTCTTATTTTATATTTTGATCCAAAAATTATTCCATTAAATTTTTGGACCGAAACTCTCTTTCTCCAATTTTTCGGAGACCTTTTTGCCCTTAATTCTTTTTCGGTGTGCTTGATTTTTCTAGGGTGGATTTACGGCTTATAAAACTCCATTTTCGGAGATTCTTTCCATATTCCTTCATCATACTTGTAAAGTCGACGTTGTGATCCGTCCCGGTCAAACTTTGATTTTTTGGTCAACCCTTTGACTTTTTGGTCAACCCTTTGACTTTTTGGTCAACCCTTTGACTTTTGGTCAAACCTTTGACTTTTGTCGAATTTCATCCTTTTTCGTTCTTTTTTTTTTTAAAACTTCATTCTTGACTAGTAAAACATTAATTGAGTCTCAAAATCATTAAATGAGGACTCGAACATCGTTTAGATAAAATTATGAATTTTTCATTATTTTTCATTATTATTCATAATTTTTCATATAACACATCATTGATACATAAATTAGACTTTAATTCCTTATGAACAAGGAGATTATAAGTCTTCAAAATTTCGGGTCTTACAGTTAGATCCGAATATCTAATTATAAAGTATAAAGCTTAGACTAATGATATAAAATATAAACACGCACTGACGCACATTTATATATTATTATTGTTTTTATTATTATCTATTAACGTTTTTAATATACAATATACATAATACAATATCGGTTTCACTTGGGTATTTTGAAGGTAAACAATGCATATAATCCAATTAAGTTTGTTCTCAAGAATTTATTTACAGTCTAGAGTATCCGAACAAAATTGATTGAATGGAATTGGATTGAACCAATTATTTTGATCTGTTTGATTGGATTCCTATTTGAAGGAATACTAGAGCTCTTCGTTCAACCAACAAATAAAAAGTTAAATAGAAGAAGAAAAACACACAAAAACATCCAGTGAGTGTGAAAATTTTCACTTCTAGAGTGGAAGTACTCAAAAAATCACTTATGTAGAAAATATTGGAAACCACCAATTCATATTAAAAGAAAAAAGTATCCTCGTATTTCTCTCTCTCTCTTCTCCCCTGGCCCCACCGCTGCACCCCAATGGTCCCATTTCTTAGGATTTGTTTGGTTGGTCATCTTAATCCAACTCTAACCATACTTTTTTTGTCTTTTTCTCAAAAATTTTTTATCTTTTTCTCAAAAAATTTTTTGTCTTTTTTAAAAATTCAAAAAAATTTACTATTACAACTAAAATATTTTAACTCAAACTAACCAACCAAACACCCTCTTAGAAACAGTCATTTTTTTTTAATATGAGAATAGAATAAACTCAACAATAAAAGAAGGTGTAAAATTACTCATAGCCATCATTATAATAGTAGACTGGTCTCATTTAATCCTCTG
This sequence comes from Ficus microcarpa, assembly GCA_025413485.1. NCBI lineage: Eukaryota > Viridiplantae > Streptophyta > Magnoliopsida > Rosales > Moraceae > Ficus > Ficus microcarpa. The sequence continues at coordinate 2,546,295 of CM046387.1, forward strand.
AATCATATTATTGTGGTTTAGTTAAAAAAAAAAAAAAAAATTATAGTGCTTAACTTGAATGACTTTTGAGGGTGCATCAGTACGTTAGTAAAATAGTCTAATGCTCTTCTAGAAGAAAATAGCTTCCAAGCGAAGATCTAAAATATCTTCACATAGAGAGGAATTTAACAGATGGAAATGCAACTTTGCTCAACTACCTGAAAAGTAGATGAAAACGTGAAAAAAAAAAAAAAAAAAAGGTTTGACAAGTGGATGAAAAACGGAACGCCAAACGGGCTATAAGAGATCCTGCGTTCAAATTACTCGAATTACACTGCTTTTTAACTTAAAAACAACCCCCTAACATTTCTTCGGCAATGGAGAGCCACATAATCCTGGATTCCCTTCGAAAGAAGTACCTGGAAATGTACCTATTTTGCCACCTTGCGGAATTGGACCCGTAAGTTGGTTGTGGGACAGGTTCAAATGGTTAAGGAATTTGAGGTTTGTAAACTGCTGAGGAATTTCTCCTGAGAAATTGTTGTTAGAGAGATCCAAGGACTGGAGATCTGTGAGATTTCCGAAAGACGAAGGAATAAGGCCTGTGAAACTGTTACTTCCCAGATCTAGCGCAATAAGTGATCTTAGATCTCCCATGATATTTGGAACCCCACCACACAAACTATTATGACCCAAATCTAGTAGCTTTAAATTGTTTTTCTCTCTGTAAGACAACTTCTCTTTCCCTATTCTACCAAACCAGTTCGGAATATGCCCCCGAATATTGTTCTGCGACAAATTCAATTGCTCTATTTTATACTGATACCTCAAAAAATAAGGAAATTCAGTGAAGTTGCACGAAGACAAATACAAAAATTGCAATTGAGGAATATATTTAGAACTTGTACTTGCCTTTACTCCAGATAATAAACTATTTTCTGAAAGATCCAGGTACCAAAGCTCTGAGAAGTTGCCCAGCTCAAGTGTGCCGCTCAAGTCGTTGGAGTGAAGATCCAGAAATATCAAGCTTTTCAACTCGGCCATCGACTTCGGAATTTGACCACTTAAGTTGTTTCCACTTAGACTCATGAACTTCAACCGCGGAGAAGAGCCGTCATAAATATTAAGAGGACCTGAAAACGCATTGTTGTCTAAAGACATGGAAATCAATGAAGGTAACGTAAACAACCACGAAGGGATTTCCCCGCTGAAGTTGTTGTACGAGACATCCAAGGAGGTCAGATATTTCAGCTGTCCTAGTGAAGAAAAAACTTGACCGGTGAAACTATTCCCAACAAGAAGTAATCTTTTCAGGGACGTGAGGTTTCCAATTGAGAAAGGTACTTCACCGCTGAATCCACAGCCGCTCAAGTCAAGAACGTTGAGCTGTCTGAGGTTTCCCAGTGTTGATGGAATCCGACCGTACAAGTCGTTGAATGAGAGATCTAGAAGAGTGAGTTGGGAAAGGTTCCAAATGGAAGGTGGAACCGCCCCTGAAACGTTGGAACCGCAGAGATTAAGATAAGTTAAGCTTGAAAGTTGTCCAAACCTGGAGGGAATCCGGCTTGAGCTGAAGTCGTTGAAAGCGAGGTCGAGTTTTTGGAGTCGAACCAATCTGAAAAGGCTGCTATTAGAACGCAAAGGCCCTTGAAGCGAGCTTTTGCTGAGGTTTAGGCCGACAACAAGACCACTTGAGGTTTCGTCGCAGATGACACCGTCCCAAAAGCAACAGTCACTGCCCTTCTTCCAGGTTCTCATTTTTGGAGAAGACTTGGCGGGACCTTTGGGTGAAAACTCTTGTATGAGTTGCAGTAAAATAGAGCTCTGGTCAGGGAGACATCTCGTTATAACATTGGAAGAAGCAATGACGGAGATATTAAACGTGTGCGAAACATAGAAGGAACATGAGACGAGGCAAACTGTGATGCAAATATTCAGCAAACTGATCTTCCTCGCCATTTTCCTTCTAGTAGAGAGAGAGAGAGTTGAGTTGCTCATATGTAGAATTTATGAGCAAGGGAAGTTGGAAACTCTGCTCCGCGGAAGACTTAGAGACAAAAAGTCTACGACATGCCTAAATCGTGGAAATTTCTTCCGGGGGAACGGACATTTTACTGGTAATCAGGAAATAAACTAATAAAAAAGCAATTAAGCAATCACTGAATATTGTAAAAATACACCCCTCTTAAGACAAGTAATAGGTTAAGCTGTTGGAAAAAATGGTTTTAAACCATTTTGAAGAGTCATTTTGAGGTCCAAATTTAAGTGTGACCCACTTGGTAAAATTAACAGGTCTTGGTAGATTTGCGTTTTTTGTCGCGAGGAGAACGAAATCATATATTTATACATTCAAAATGGTATTTGGGTGAATGAGAAATTGATGCTCAAAGTGTGCCCATTGGAATAAGAATTTTGTTGGAAATTGCTTATATATGTGGAGTCCCACATTGCTAAGACATGAAAGCTTGATGGACTTATAAGGATTTGCACTTTTGGACTTGGATAAGAATGTGAACCTAAGATGCTCTATCATGAGTAGGGGATGCAAATCATAGCCCCAATGAGTTAAGGGCCCAATGTGTGTGCCCCCACGACGTGGGCGACGTAAATGTCGGTTTGTTGAGCTTGCTCCACACAAGCTTTGTTTTGGAAATTTTTTTTTAATTTTCCAACATAAATTCCGGTTTTTAACAGTCATCAGTCATGATTGTTCATATTCCAAGAGGTAAATGAGCATTAATCTGAATGATTTAAATGGGCAGCACTAATGGTGCATTAATCCGGATTAAAACCAAAGATTTTGGTTTTTTGCACTAATGGTGCATTAATCCAAATTAAAAATCAAAGATTTTTTGGTTTTGTAACATCCAATCCTTGAGCCTATAAAAGGAGGCCTCCACAAGTATGAAAAACACTTGATACAGACAAAATCCGAGAGCACAAGCACAAGTTTTCTTTCTCTTGTTTTTCTTATTCTTGGTTTTTCTCTTGTAGTAGTCAGGTTTTTGAGTTTTGGTGATAGAGGGAAGACTTTGGTTTCAAGTTCGCCGGAAGCGGTTTTCGATCCTGCTAGATTACCGTTTTTTGTCGTTGTATCCTAGGAGACAGACGTCCGTTGAAGCCTCGTGCACTTACCTGAGGGGACGAATCTGTTTTAAGGAAAGCGTGACTCAGGTGCCTCGACAATTTTATGTGTTTGGTTTTCTTCAAGTTAAAGTTGAGTTTCGGTGTAGTCAATTTTCATTATATTCTATTTGAATTCACTTGTTCATTGTTTATGCTTTGTATACTAGTTCTAACATAAGCTCCAGCAGTTATCAACCTTTTTCACCTCTATTTTTACCACAAAAAAAAAAAAAAAGGGCTTTTTCATCTCTGCTAAGTAGTCTCATCATTTTTATAGTAAAAACCAATACACATTATTTCATTTATCTGCAGTACATACATGGGATTTGAGTGGGCCGCACATATTGTTGCATTGAGAGATTCAAAAGCTTTTTACAGTCCCCTAAAAAAAAAAAAAAAGTTATAGCACAGATATGAAGAGCACACTCAAGCAAACATATGTCTGTATTGTTCCATTCCCATATAAGGAATATTCGCCAAAATGACAACCTCAAAAATTGAAATTAGCCGTACCATCTTCCGAATATTAACATTTTGTTTAGTTTGTTAACCTTGGTTTTGGCCAAAGATTCGGCCTTTCCTAGCAGTTTGCCTTGTTCTTGTTTCCTTTGATATTATATTTTCTATCCAAAAAAAAAAAAAAAAAAAAAAAAGAAAGAAAGAAAGAAAGAAAGAAAGAAAATCATCTTCTCACTTTAAGGGCTTCTTCTCCTTCGGCGACATGAGAGAACCGTTTCACCAGCTATAGACGATGGGGTGGTAGATAAACTCTATGTTGGAAAAAACCATTATGAGGAGTCATTTTGAAGTTCAAATTTGAGTAGGATTCACCATATAAAAGTAACAATCTTGCTATATGTTCTTCGTCACAAGGAGATCAAAATCATATATTCATATGATCAAAATCGTATATTTATATGCTCAAAATTGTAATCAGGTGAATGATAAATTGATACTCAAAGTGTGCCAATTAGTATTGAAATTTGTTGGAAAAATTGCTAAGAATGTGGTGTCCTATATTGTTTAGACATAGAGGCTTGATGGACATTGTAAGTGATTGCCCTTGTTATCTTGAATAAGATGGTCTACCGAAGAGGTTTGCTCACACATAGGGGGTGCAAGTGATTGCACTTGTGGGCGACGCGAATGATTGACACACACTTGAACACACAACACAAGTTCACATTTTAGGGTTATAATTCTCATTAATCCGGATTAAAGAACATCTTAATTTTGGTTTTATAATACCTTCTCTTGAAGCCTATAAAAGGAAGCCTCTATAAGCATGATTGACACACATTTGAACACACAATACAAGTTCACTTTCTCTATTGCTATTCTTTGTTCTTGGGCATTTTTCTTTTGCAGTAGGTTTTGTTGTTTTTGGTGATAGAGGGAAGGCTTTGGTTTCAACTTCACAGGAAATGGTTTTCGATCGTACTAGACTATCATTGATCGTCATTGTATCCTGGGAGATAGACGCTCATTGAAACCTTGTGCACTTATTAGAGGCGGCGAATCTATTTTATGAAAAACATGTGTTACACACCTCATTTTCGTGTTGTTACATTCGGGTTAAGGTTGAATTTTCAGTTATAGTAATTTTTCTTATATTGAACTTGTTCGTTGTTTATGCTTCATATTTTCTTACACCCTAAAATCTCACCTAAATCTGTCGAAGGTCACGAAGGACAAGTTCAGATAATTGTACCCTTAGAGTTACAAAACCCATATTGTAGTATAGCCATGGAGAGTCAAGTAAAACAGAGATGATAAAGTATCTGAAACCTGATTTTCAATGTTGTGTTTTTTTCTTCTTGTTCTTCATTTTTTTTTTCTTTCTTTTGTAAGTTGTAACTTTATTCTTTCTGTTGATTAAAAATTGGACAAATCACACTTTTCTCCTTGAACTTTAGACATTGTCACAAAATACTTTATGAATTTTAATTTGTAATATTCTTTCCCTTTGAACTTTGGAAAAGTTTATAAATTTTCCCCCTCAATTAAATTTTTGATGAAAAATACATCTAACACTTGTTGGAAGCATCGGTTGGGGGTATTTAGTATAGAATTATGAAATGACACACATTGATAGCATTCTTGATACCCGTTAACCTTATTAAATGTGAAATAATAAAGTTACCTAAGAGATTATGAGCTTTCAAAATTTAAACATCCAAATTCTTGATACATCTAAACTTGTTGGAAGCATCGGTTGGAGGTATTTAGTATAGATTATGATACTCGTTAACCATTCAAAATTTAAATTATGAGCTTTTAAATGCAAAATAATTATTTATAAACACAATTTAGCACACTAATTAATCCCATTTAGCTTAATTATGCATAATTATTCTAACATGCATTACAACTCTAACCTCCTATAAGAAACTTAGTCCTCAAAATTTAAACATACCTCCATTCACTAAACAAGTGAGGGTAATGTTCTCGCATCTTAGATTCTAACTCCTAAGTCACTTCTTAGACACCATGGTATTGCCATAACACCTTGACTAATGGAATCTCACCATGACGCAAGCTCTTCACCTTCCAATCGAGAATCTGAATAGAGACTTTCTTGTAAGACGCATCTTCTTGGATTGGCCCATCATACCACTGGATGACGGCATTCGGATCAGGCTAGCACTTACGAAGCATCGAGATATGAAACACATCACGCACATATGAAAACTCTTATGGTAGAGCAAGGCGGTTAGCAACTACACTGACACGTTGCACGATCTGAAACTATCCAACACACCTCGAAGCTAACTTTAGCTTGATTTCAAAATGCATAATACCTTTGCATAAAGAAACTCTTAAAATAACAAAATCACCCTCTTCAAACTCTAGAGGTCTATGTTGTAGATTAGCATAACTCTTTTGACGAATTTGAGTTGTTCGTAAACATTGTTGGATGATAGAGATCTTCTTGTTATTGTCTAGAATATCATCAGGTCCAGTAGAAATTCGGTCTTCACGCTTGAGCCATCAAACTAGTGATCTGCATGGTCTACCATAGAGAGCCTGAAACGGTACCATACCGATACTAGATTGATAATTGTTATTGTTTCTAGTGATTTAGGCAATGGGAATTGTTTATTTATTGTTTTGAATATCTAGGAATTGGTCAAAATGGATTTTGGTTGAGTTTTGCAGGTCAGGTCGAGTTAAGAACTCTCAGTTCCATGACGTTCCAATCAATTGGATGGCTTGTCCAGTTAACTAGACGAGTTCATAATTGGACATGACAATTTGTCCTTGTCTGGTCAACTAGTGTAACAATCCATGCTTCTCTTTGATATGATATTATGTGTTTTGGGCCTTATGATTGCATGGTTTTATTATTGGGCTTAATCTCAAAAGGCCTCATACTATTAGAAGGTGGTCACTTTACTTATAAATTATTACATATTTCTATTCCCAAGCGATGTGGGACTACACAGCTTACCTTTTTCCTTTTAGGAACTAATGATTGTCACAACCACCCCTCCTTTTGGAGCCCAACTACCATACTTCTGGTTGGGTGTAGGCTTTGATACCATTTATAACGACTTCTGCCTTACTTTAGTATGATATTATTCGCTTTAGACCTCGTGTCCGCACGATTTTGCTCTTTGGATCACCCCAAAAGGCTTTATACTATTAGAATGTGGTCTCTTTACTTATAAACTATCATATATACATCAATTTTCAAGTGATGTGAGATTGTACATCTTATTTTTTTTCTTTGTAGAGACCAATAACTGTCACAATCACCCCTCATTTTGAGAGGTTGTTAGTTTAATCTCTTATTTATAATGATGTCTAGGGTTAAATAGGGTTTTTATCTCCAATTAGGCTTCAAATTTCAAGCTTAGAAGGCTTAAAAACTTGGTGGGGCGTTTTTATTATATTTGAAAAGTTTGGGCTAAAATTGAAATTCCCGTTGGAATTTGAATTTCGAACATACAGTATTATTTTACTCATAACTTTTTCCTCTCATATTGGAGTTGAGCGATTCAAGCTGCTATGGAAAGATAATGAAAAGATCTACAAATTTATATTCACAAAGCCATCAAATTTGGACATTTTGAAGGTCAAAATTATATTGGAAGATGATGCTACATTTACGGAATCTTTGTTTTGGCAAAAGAAACATACTAAATTTATCAATACTAATCATATTCATATGACACAACAATAACACGTACTAATCACTATAAATATATGTATAGTATGAATGAACACAAAGTTTTATGATAAAAATTACCTCTAATTACATAATTTCGTATTTTTCACAATACTGTAATCTGATACCTTATACACACTAAGATTTCCTTTCGCAATCATCTGTAAAGAAACTCAATAAAACATTAATAGCATTATAAATTACAATTAATGACTTAATTCCACTTAGTCTTTCATTGTGATTAGGTTATTAGTATGTTGGAAATAACCTAAAATGTTAACTTTAACTTAAGGGTGCCATTGAGATCTTAGATAGAGAAGTTTGCAAAGAATAACAAGGAGATATCCTTGGTTAAAGTATTATGGCGTAACCATAGGGTTGGGGAGGCAACATGGGAATGCGAGGAAGATATGAAAGCTAAGTACTTTGAGTTATTTTGAGGTAGGAAGGATTGTAACACCCTTAAGTTAACGTTAACATTTTAGGTTATTTCCAACATATGAATAGCCTAATCACAAGGAAAGACTAAGTGGAATTAAGTTATTACTTTTGATTTATAATGCTATTAACACTTTATTGAGTTTCCTTATAGGTGATTGCGAAGAGAAATCTTGGTGTGGATAAGATATTAGGTAGTAGTATTGTGATAAATACGAAATTGTTGGGATCTATAGGTGCCCTAAGGATAGAAAATCTTAGGGATTTTCTGTAAATATGACATTTTGATATTAATAATAGCAAATTATTCATGTTTAATAAGTTGTGTCCTATTTACTTTCATTTGTTGATTGTATAATTATTTTGAGCAAACATAAAATACTCCTAGGCTGTTGGTAATATATCGAATTACCATATGTATACGGGGTATGCATAGAAAACGTGGTAATTTGATAACAGTCTAAATAAATAGTCCGCAATCAACGGAATAAGATTTGGGGATCCTATTCATGATAAGATTATAAAGGTTGTCTACTTCCTTGGAGGGATGGTTTGTCTTGACCATCGGATAGGTTCCGAGTAGAAACTTTAATGTATACCAGTATTGAGGTATGACATTGGACTGGACCTAAAGTGTTAATTGATTCAGTTTAATAATTCCGTTTATAAGAATCAATGATACTTTGATTATCATCCTGCATTAATCTTAATCCTGAAATGATTACTTGAGTTCGCATCCATGACTTATGTACTTTGATGCACTAAAGGTGAGACACTGTTAATTCATGGTCAACATACTTGTGTTTTGGGTGCATGACTTATGGATGGAGAAATCAAGATTCATAGATACGGAATCCATAGCTATCTTAATGATAGTAAATGTTATCTACTTAAAGGTATTATTCGGGGATTGAAAGATAGTATAACAAGATCTTGGCCATCGGTTTACTTTGTGCTCTCTGGTGGTTTTCCAATTGTATGGTTTTACAATTGGTGGTTCTTTCAATGGAGAATAATTGAACTTTAAGTTAAAATGATTGAAAAGGTAAAACGGAAAAGTCCTTAATTCAATCATGGATAACATATGGGGATTAAGCAAGTGATGAATAAATCATGGAAGAAGCACTACGTGAGAGAGCTTTCGTAATACGGTATGTAAACAGGAGTTCAGCTTCAAACTTTTAATGGAATAGTTTTGAAGTTGATAATTGATGGATAATTAATCTGAGATTAATTTTTCACAATTATAGGAGCCTCTTTACATATTTCTATCGGGTCCCTCTATTAGCTCATATAGTTCCACGAAGCGTCTCGGGATTTGTTCCTAATGAGATCGGTAAATTGTAAATGGAATTTTGTAATGTCTATTAAGACATGGTACTCTCTAACATGCAATCCAGAAAGGATTGGACATGTGAAATTTGTAGACAAATGATTTGTCAACATGTGATTGGTTAATTTGAATTTTGAAAATAAGATTGTGTTTGAATTTTGGAAAACAAAATTTTTCTCTCCTAATTAAAAGTGGTGCACGTTTTTTAATTGTATGGAGGGAAGAAAATTTTGTTTCAAAATTATTTAAATATATTCCTAACATTTAATTATTAATTGGTTTAAATAATGGAGATTATTTCATGAATTTTTCTTTCCTAATTAAATAGGTGCATGGTTTTTGTGAGGAAAGAAAATTTGAAATATTTCATTAATTTAAATTAATTAATATGGATAATGTTTATGGAAAATATTTATTCAAATATGTGAATCCTATTTAAATTCGAAAAGGTTTAAAAGAAGTTTGAATCTAGATAGGACTAGGATCTTTTGACTAGTCTAGATTCTTGATTTAAAATTTAAACCACCAATCAAGATTTCTCTCACTTTGTGGCCGAATTTTAAAGGGGATTTCCTCTTGAAAATTATTTTTATGTTCAATGAATCTAGCCCTAAAGTTGTATGATCTTTTGGTTCAAGATTTATCCGGAAAATAATTATTAATTATTTTTCAAGTAGGAGATAAAATTTGAAAAGGATTGGAATACTATATAAAGGCTAGGAGTTCTTGAAAAACTAATTTTTTGATTTTTTTAAGGAGAAAAACGTTTTTTAATAAATAAAAAAAATTGTTTTTCTTCCACATCAAAAATTCGGCTTTCTTGTGAGAGAGAAAAAGAAAGAAAATTCCATTGAATCAAAACTGCGAGGAAGGTTAAACCGAGTGATAATTTTTCATAGGAGGTTAACCGGTTCTTGTTTTGTAGTTTTGAAGAAAGAAGTTGGATCAAATTCTCAACGAGGATCATCGGAATTGAGAAGGAGGGATCTAGACTTCGGAAAGTATTACCGGTTGCTTGGATTCATAGAACGTGTGCCCACACATACTCTGAGACGTGGAACTCGAGAATAGTAGAGAAGACACGTTGGTCAAACGCTCTAGCAATTTCGGAATCCAAGAAATAAGGTACGCTTGATCATGAATTAATTTATTGTTATATGCATCATGAGCTTCTTTTCTGGAAACGGCATAAAATTTTAAAACTTCCGCTGCGCCGTAACTCCAATACCGGATCCGATTTTTCCAACAGAAATTACATAATTAGAGGTATTTTTAATCATAAAATTTTGTGTTTATCCATGCTACACATATATTTATAAGGATTAGCATATGTTATTGATGTTTAATATTAATAGAATTAGTATTGATTACTTTAGTATGTTTCTTTTTCCAAAATACGGATTCCTTAAAAATAATATCATCTTCCAATATATTTTGGACCTTCAAAACATCCAAATTTGACTAGCTTTATAAACTTAAATTTGTAGAGCTTTTTGCTATCTTTCCATAGCCTCTTGAATCACTCAATTCCGATATCAGAGTAAAATGTTATGACTACAGTACCACCATATATTTAAAATTCAAATTTTAGTGGGAATTTCAGTTTTAACCAAAACTTTTCAAATATTATAAAAACATACCAAGTTTTTAAGCCTTCTAAGCTCAAAATTTAAAGCCTAATTAAAGGTGAAAACCGTATTTAACCTTAGACATCATTATAAATAAAATATTAAGTCTCCAACCTACCACAAGACTCATTCTCACATCTTTATAATTTCTCTCGTTGGAAAAGACTCTCTCCTCCTCTCCTTTTCTTTTCTTCTTCTCCTCTTTTTGACTCTTGAGTGTTCTCTTACCCATTCACATCTATTCAAGGTAGGGTTTACTACTCATATATACAGATTAAAGAATCCATTATCTTGATTGGTTAGCAAATCCAAATAATTATATCAAACTTGTTTACGATTTTTCTTGATTGATTTTCATGATGGGATGATTTATGATACATCACATGTTATTTTTCTCCTCATATACGCACACATATATACACATGATTTTTCATGATAGGATTTTCATGGTGTATTTGATGGATTTTGTAATTTCTTGCTGACATTGAACATATGAAAATAAAGTTTTGGACTGTTTTGATCTTCATGTAAACTTGTATAAGCTTGTCATGATTTTGATTAAATCAGAATTTTATTTATAAACTAAAGATCCTAAGCTTCATTTTGATTTATGAATTGCTTAAATGGAGATCTTTAAAATTATTTATGAATTTTTAAAGTTATGCTAAGTGCTGAATTTTTTCTGAAAAACGGGATTTTTATAATTAGTTTGTATCATCATTTTTGTCACATTATCGAACTCAAAACAGGACGGGTAAGATGTCAAAAGAAAGCTTTAGATATCTATTTTAATTAGAAATATGAATCATAAAATTTTGATTTTTATAGAATTCATTATCAATTGTGTCATAGTGGTCGATGACTCTGCAAGAGGTACAACCATGAGATTTTGAGTTCTGTATTGTAATATATTTTTAAATGCCTTAACGATATTGAAATCAGTCGTATGATATACCGTTGGAAAGCTCTAGGAATCTAGTTTGTAATGCCACTAAAATCAATAAATTTTATTATGAATGTGGTTTTATATGATTTTTCTTGTAATGGTTGTCGAATCTTTCATTGCACAATGACATGTTTAAAGTGATGCTATGATGTTATATGAATGATACATGCAAAGTATGAGTTATGTAATGATTTTTATAACAATATAGGTTAGGAATGTGATATGATAAATCCTTATAGATATCCATGAAATCAAAATTATGCTATATTTTTATAATGCATGAAAACTTTGAAAGTTTTGCGCACATCGAGAGGACTCGAAGTCGCATCATCGAAGGATTATGAGTAAGTATAGAAAGTTCAAGAATAAGGCAAGTACATCTCTCACTTGTATCATGTTTGTTCAAAATTAAATATTGTTTTATTTGTGTAAATGGTAACAAATTGTGTTTTATTCTGTTTTACGAAACTTTCAATGGGGTTTTATGTTAAAAGCTATGTTTTACGATACAACATGTTTTTTTTTTTTTTTTTTTTTCAAATATATCTCATTGTTTACAAAATAATATGTTTATGACTATTAAAATATGTTTTTTTTTTTTGCCAAATATATCTCCTTGTTTACAAAATAATATGTTTATGACTATATAAGAGTTATAAAAAATAAAAGATAGTTAGGAGACATGTACGGGAACTTGTTCCAAATCATAGTTATTAGTATTGAGCCACTAGCACTTCACAGGGGTGCTAGGCTAATGCCCGTCATAGTTACAATTTCATAGATGCCTCAGTGGATGTTGAGTCTAGCTAACTCACTTTTATTGTAGTAGCGTGCATTGGTACATCGCTTCGGCCCAACACAGTGTACAAAAGATAAAAACAATTTTATAAAAAGTTTTGTAAAGAAAGTTTCATAATGTAAGGCTGATAAAATACTTATATGTTTTAAGATATGTTTAATCACCGCTTTTGTGATTATATTCTATTGTACATTTGAAGTGTTGAGATCTATATTTGCATCAAAGTTTTAAAGTAAATGTTTTGTGAGAATATATATGTACTTACTAAGCATTCACTAATTATTGTTCCTTCGCATGTTGCAAATAAAGGTAAAGCTAAGGCATGGGAATGGAGGAGGCGTGGCGTGCAAGCGTGCGTGGTAGCAGAGTGGGTTACTATCAAAACTTTTCTATTTTGAATGAACCTACATTTATCTTAAGAGTTTCATAAGTTTAAAGTTTTGATTGATGAGTTTATTTATTTCTCAATGTTTATTTAGGATGTTTTAAGGTTTTTTTAAGTTTCTTCTACGACGATGTTTCCGCCATCATGATTTCCATAAAAGTTTAGTTTTTCTTCTAATTGATTTTAGCATGAGACAAGTTTTTAACATTTTGGTATTCAATGTTTACAACACTAAAAAAAAAATCTCCTATTTTCCGCAAATACTAGTTGTTAAAGATAGTAAATTGTGATGTTCCTGCAATACCTAGTTTTTTCAATGTTCCTATTTCCTTTTTAAGGAATTAAATATATGCTATGAAGGTATTCATGAAAAAGCTCGATTTAGAGCTTTTGTTAGATTTTGTGAGTTCTTATGGGTCGATAAGACTCAAAATATAATGCTAAGACTAGCAACCGATCTTTTGAGTTGAAAAGGACGAAAAATTACATGATTCAAAGTTGGTCAAAGTTTGACCGAAAAAGTCAACTTTGACCAAGGAAGTCAAAGTTTGACCAAGAACGGTCAAAGGGTTGACTTTGCAGTATTATAAAATGCAGTATGGAAAGTATACTGCGAAAACCGTCCTTACGGTTAAGATAGCCTGAATAGGCATTAAAACCATGTTATAAAATCAAGCACACCTAGTAGGGATTAAAGACGAAAAAGGGCTCGAAAAAATAAGAAAAATTTTATACTGTCCATTTTTACACAGATAAATTTTAGACTACAGTGCAGTATAAAAATACTGTGTATAAGTGAACACAGTACTGGAAATATCTGTGTAGCTAAAAAATGGATTGCTTAGTGAAGAAAATAGCCAAACAATCTATAAGGTGGATGACATCACCTTATCTTGAATTATGACATCATAATTATTAAATCAAAACTTGGAAAGAAAGTTAGAGAACTCTAGACCCTTCATGGCCGGCCACCTTGCATGGTTTTTGTGCAAATTTTAAGTCTCATGGGGTTTTTTTTAGAATTCTTGAAAATTTCCCCACCTCTATAAATAGGTGAGAGGTATTATTCATTTTATTCAAAAAATCTAGTGAAACTCTTGCCATTTTCCTTCTTGAAAGCCGACCATAGGGAGAGAAAGGGAGAAGAGAAAATCAAAAATTTCCAAGGGGAAATTAAAGGGGAAAGTTTCGGATTTGCTTCTAGGAACCAAGAAAAAAGTTGGAAAATCTTTGGAGCCATATTGGCCTAACTGGCCGAGTGTTGGGGGAAGGAAAAAGGGAAGAGAAAAACTAAAATTTTTTTAGTAGAAAGCTTGGTGGAGTGGCCGAATATTGCTAGGACAACCAAGTGACCAAAAAGAAAATTTTGGTGCCCTAATTTAGTGTAGAGGCCGGTTGTGTTGAACTAGGAGGGAGGAGGAATTTTTAGTGCCCAAACCCTAGCCTTGAACCAAGGTATCTCCTTTAGCCCTAATCTTTCAATTGCGCTTTCAATTTGAAATTTATTTGTATTTCAAGTTGAAATTTGTAAGAGCGTAAATTCAATTTAAATTTCTTGCTCTAGATTTGATTAGGTTGTGCTTGATTTAGGGTTTAAGGGTGGTTGGCTCAATTATGCTATTTGATTTTTGGTTTGTGCTTGTTGAATGCTAGGGTGCATGTTAGATGATGAATGAATGGTATGTCCCCTAATTGTTTGTGTGAACTGGCCCTAGACAGCTCATGTTAGGTTGCTAGCTTAAGTTTGAATGCTTTGGTGTATGTATGAATGTGATGCAAAGGTAGAACCACACAACGCTAGGTTAGGGCAGTTTGTTTGATGGGCTGCATGGACACGATGGGACTGTATGATTGTTCATGTGGGACGTTAGAAAATGCTGCATGTATGCTATTTAGGCTCTCGCGTGTTCGGATGAGTTAGATTACACGAAATAAGACGTAAAATGAATGTAAGAACAAAAACTGCCAGTTCGGATGTGAACTGCCCAGTTTTCTGAAAAGTAGAATTTGAGGCCTTTATAGGCCAAATTGGGAAAAACGTAAAACACAAAAGTTGTAGGGAACGATTTTTCCTAGGGGACAATGTGGACGGATTTCTAAAATAAGGCTCTAATGGCCTTCGTTTTCATGAAAACCTGAGCCTAACCGTGCCCAGGATTTATGCACGGCCAGGTGAGTTCAAATCGCAATATGAACCAGTTAGAGTCTGAATTAAATTATTCATAAAACATAAAATTTTTAGGATTTTTTGAGAGCTAAAACTTTTATGAAGACAAATTTTTGAAATTCGGAATGGATTTTTAAACTGACATGGTTTTATAAAGACTGTGCAGGGAATAGGAAATTCCTGCACAGGATTTTCTAAAAACAGTTTTGAAAAACTGTATTTTTCCTCAAAACCACTATTTTGACTATGGAAGCTGTTCTAATGGCAGTTTTGAAACCTTTAATGATTTTATAAAGCCCTGTTTTAAGAATATAAATTTTTACAAGTTAAGTAAAGAGTTTTTGGGGTTAATTTCCCCAAAATTTTCCAAGTTAAGGAAAATGGAAATTTTCAAACTAAGGTTTAGTAAGCGAATCGATTACGGATGGTTGACCTTAGTTGACCAAATGTTACTGGGCTAAGCCGAAAGCCCAAAGTTTGACCCAAAGAGGGTTGACCTTAGTTGACCAAATGTTGACTTTGGTTGACCAAAAGTTTGACTAAGTTTGACCTTAAGGGTTACTTAATATAACCCTAACGGATACCAAAACTTATAAATGGGGCTAAGATATAGGGTTAATGGAAATAACCCAATGGTTTAAAATAAAACCCCAGGTTGGAGAGAGACCTAACCCTAATGGTATGTTTGAAGGCTTAGCACAAAAGGTTATCCAACGTAACCTCTTAAGAAATAATCCATGTTTGGTTATTCTTAAACAATAGGGTTACTATTTGTAACCAAGTAAGACATCTAGTATTGGGGACATACAACTAGGATTATGTAGGCATGTTGGTTAGGTCACCAACATTCTACAGTATTAATTAGACCCTTACCAATGTCCTTCTTCAAGCAGGAAGAAACCTGCAACTGTACCCGGAAGAGGAGCAGCATTGTTTGAGACATAACAAGAGAGGTAAGTACAACTCCGCCTACAGCATAGGCTTTGTTATGGTACTTGCCTAAGTATGTTAGATGTATGCTAGGAATATACGTGAGATTATTGCTGTGCTACGTTGTTGTAATGCTATGCCTTGCTGTATGCTATGTAGTATGTTAGATTGATTGCAATATGTTATGTGGTTATATGCTGTATGCTATGTGATATGCTATGTAATATGATAAGGGACGATATGCTTATGTATGAAGAATGATAGGTAAGAAATGCATGTTATGATATGGAAATGGTATGAGTATAAATTAAGAATAGGTGACATCACGATCCATGTTCACTAATTCTTATAAGAATAACGAGTTCAAGAATGACAAGATGAAAAGAAAGTAAGATGGCGAGCAAGTCGCCTGTGTCGTATCGACCCGCTCGTAAGTCAGGTTGGACTATGGTTTGAGTTGGAAATGGACTGGCCGCCCCAAACACTCCATAGTCGCGCGACCGGTACGTACACTCAAGTAAGGGGCCCATAAGTAAGATAAGTAAAATAAGTATGAAAGTAAGTTAAGAACGAATAAAGCATAATACGAGCATAAATGGATCATGCATTATGATGTGAGATGTTATGCTATGATGAATAAAGTTATGATACGATATGGTATGCTATGACGAGTTAAGTTGGAATGTGTAAGGTTAGGCTATGTTTGTTTATGTTGCGGTATAGGAAGTTGTACTTGCTGAGCGAAAGCTAACTGTCTTACATCTACGCTATAGGTAAGCAACCTGTCAGCAATATATGATACAAGATGGAAGAGCGTGGCGGGGCATACTGTGAAATGTGGGAGTTCAATGCCGCTATACGTTTTGTTCTTTACGTAATTATTTTATGTTGAATATTTTTATCTAAGACATGTTTTATACGTTGCACGTTTTTATGACGTATAAAAAAAAAATTTTCCGCTGTTTTCGCTGATTAAGTAAGTACGATAAGTTAAGTAAGCATGTATGTACGGTAATGGCCTGTGCTAGGCGGGTTGTTACAGAGTTGGTATCAGAGCGGTTCCCTGCGTTACGATTTCACAGTCTGTCTGTCATCGCCACCATCATTGTAAGTTAAATTTATATTTTATGTATATGCGTAAGTATTTATGATGGGATTGTGATATGATAGACGGGTAGATATGGATCCCGCACGGATGGACGCGGATCGTGCTACAGTTACGTTATTTTATGGGTCACGACCTCTACTATATGACGATACGAGACGATCAGTCTCGGTATCGGCGTGGCTATACGACGTGGAGATGATCTTCTATACCTGCCATATCGAGGACCGTTTACAGGTCTTGTTGGCTAGTCGATGTTTGATTGCGGACGCCAGGTTATGGTGGATGACCTTCGGAGAGCGGCAGATACCCAGTCGGACATGGGCACATTTTTGAGCCGCAGTACTTGCACGGTACGGGCTGATCCCTGTTGAGGGGCCTGGTGACGATGAGCAGTACCGAGATTCCGAGATCTATCGGCACATGCATTATACGCAGTACCAGAGTTTCGTGGCGGATTGACACGCATACCCCCAAGAGTCTATGGGTCATCACTACCGTAGATTTCAGGAGGCCATGCTGCCTCATACTCCTCAGGATCTACCTCATCCCCAGCTACAGGCATTGGTGATATTGCGGAACGAGGTACCGCCTCATATCCGACGGTTCATTATGGAGCCCATGTTGGGAAGGACGGTTGGCGATATGATGGACAATATCTTGCAGGCTGAGGTTATCGCGCTCATGGCGCAGGCCGATGCATATGTGGATGAGTATCAGGTCCCAGTCGATGATGTCGGGATATGAGAGCCTTAGTATGAGGTGGGTCTGATGTTCTCAGAGGACCCAATTCCCACCATGCCCGTACAGGAGATCCCAGCCCAGGAGGCTGAGGACCAGATGGAGGCCGAGGACGCTGCTAATGATTTGGTTGCTCCGGTGGACCCACCGGAAGACCCTCCCGTGATTGTCATCTCTAGTGACGAGGAGGACGAGGAGGACGATATGAAGCCCACGGCCGAGCATGGAGACTGGGTGGAGGACGTCGACGACTTCGAAGACGATCCCGAGGAGATACTATTCCATGATGGGGATTAGGATGTCGACTCCGATGCAGAGTCTGACGTTTCGGTGATCACGCTTGAGGTTATAGTTTAGGTATATGAGCGATTGTGTATGTACTTTTAACCTTAGGATTGTATGTACTAGCTTATTATTTTTGGATATAGGCTTGTACTTTTGTTGGATGGTAAAGTGGTAGTCACTTCCATCCCATTTTTGACTATGTACGATGGTAGAGTGGTAGACATTCCCATCACATTTTTGGCTATGTACAGTACGATGGTAAAGTGTTAGACACTTCCATCATATTTTGACCTTGTATATAAAGATATGTATGTAGAGTATGATGTAATCGATCTGTAATTACAGTATTGTAAATTACGATGTACAGAGTATGTATATGTGAAACATCAAAGAAAATGTACTTTTGAAAGTGTACAAAAGACGGTGCAGACACAGGATATATAACATGAGTATGTTATATTATGAAAAGTCATGTTATGATTATGAAAGTTATGCTATGTTATGATAAAAATCTGATATGATACAATGATGCCTTTTATGTTATGGTATGAAATGTATGATGATATTACGACACGATGTGTTAATATATGATACGACAAGTCATGTATGAAAGAAATGATATTAATAGTATGATAATATCTTTTCTTATGATAGGATTTAGAAGATGGTACGTCCACATAGAACGGTACCATTTAAGCCGCCTGAGCCAAACCTCGTAACCGTTGTAGCTAATTTACAATGGTAGCTGTTAGAACAGCAGTAGGAGACAGATAGGCTTCGAGCTTAGATAGCTCAGATGAACCAAGGACCCCGGATTAACGAGGTTCCCCTTCGAGCTCAACCAGTACCCCTAGTAGTACCCCCGGTACCAGAGGCTCAACCGGAAGTTCAACTTGAGGTTCAGCCAGAAATTCCTCAGAATGTTAACGTTCCAATGGCACCCGCTGGAGGGCAAGTAAACCTACAGCCAGTGAGGGAGGACTTACTGTACGAGCGATTCAGGCGAATGAAAGCGCCTGAGTTCGAAGGCCCGACGGACCCGATAGTCGTCGATAATTGGTTAATTGATATCCAAGTTATCTTGGATTTCATGCGGCTGACGAAACAAGAGAAAGTTCTCTGCGCTTCCTTTGCCCTCAAAAAGGATGCGCGACATTAGTGGATGACCGTACAAATGCGCCGAGATGTCACGGCCATAAGCTGCTAGGATTTTGTGACCGAGTTTCGCACAATGTACTATAACAGAGAGATCCTTGTCGCTCAACAGGATGAGTTCACGAACTTCAGACAGGAATTAATGACGGTCATGGAGGCCGTAAAGAAGTTTGAACAGCTGGCTCGGTTATGTCCAGATTTGGTGCCGAGTGAAGCGGAAAAGGTGCGAAGGATGATAAAGATGTTTCGAATCGACATTGCCAAACAAGTAAGTGCTGGCAGCAACCCGCCTACCTTGGTGTCTGATTGCATAAGTAGGGCAATAAGAGCCGAATATTGGACAAACCAAGACAAGGAGGCTAGGGCACAGATTTTCAAGGCAAAAAGGGAGGAGAAGGCGGTAGCGAAGCCAACTTAATCCTGACAAGGTTCGGAAGCATACCAGAAGGGCCAAGCGAGTAACTCTGCACAAGGTTCCAAACAATTTGGGAGGAACAAGAAAAAAGGAAATTTCTCGAGCCAGGGTCAACAAAGGAATTTCCCTCAAAAGAAGAACAACCGAGGGAATGAGGGAAATAACGCCAACTATCCCGCGTGTGTGAAGTGTGGGAAGAAACACCCGGGAGTAGATAGAATGGGGTCGAATGCTTGCTATATGTGTGGCAAGGAAGGGCATTATGCAAGGAACTGCCCTCAGAACAACCAGAACCAGAACCCTCCTTATTCGAACCGGAACGCAAATAGCCACCAGTTGCATGTCGTCCAAGTTAGGCTCGAAGGACCCTCAATCACTCAAGGCAGATTAGAGGCTTCTGAACCACAAGCCAGGATTTATGCTTACATGAAGGGAGATGCTGAAGCGGGGACATCACACGTGGTGACATGTCAGATTTCTATCACCACTCATGATGCTATTACGTTGTTTGATTCTGGAGCCACTCATTTGTTTGTATCTTTGGAGTTCACCCAGAAACTAGGAAGAAGTATGGATAGGTTAGAGCAGCCTTTCAAAACTTCTTTGCCATCCGGAGAGATTTTGTGGTCCAACTTTTGGATTCAAAATGTTTCTGTAATCCTCTGTGGTAGAGAATTATTTGTAGATCTCATCGCGATCAAGCTTCAGGATTTCGATGTGATCTTAGGGATGGACTTTTTAGAAAAGAACCATGCGAAGATTGACTGCCGGAAGCAGTGTGTAACATTTAGCCCCTACGACGAGGAGGAGTTTAGTTTCTATGGACAACCTCGGAGCTCAACCACCAGATTGGTTTCGGCTATGAAGGCTTGGAAAATGTTAGCTAATGGATGCCAAGGATACTTAGCTAACATGGTGGATAAAGATCAGGAAGTGGAGCTAATGTCGGAAGATGTTCCCATTGTGAAGGGGTATGTGGATATATTTCCAAAGGACTTACCCGGACTTCCGCCAGAACGGGAAATTTCATTCGAGATCGAATTGCTACCTGGAGCCACACCCATTTCAAAAGCGCCTTATCGTATGGCACCTGCTGAACTGAGAGAGCTTCAAGTACAGTTATAAGAGCTGCTCGACAAAGGATTCATCTGATAGAGTCACTCTCCGTGGGGAGCACTTGTCTTGTTCGTAAAGAAGAAGGATGGATCGTTACGCATGTGTATCGACTATTGCGATCTGAACAAGATTACGATCAAGAGCAAGTATCCCCTTCCAAGGATTGACGATCTTTTCGATCAACTCAGAGGAGCCGTCGTATTTTCGAAAGTCGACTTACGATCAGGCTACCATCAGCTCAGGATCAAGGAGGTAGATATCTCCAAGACAGCTTTCCGAACACGATATGGGCACTACAAATTTTTGGTTATGCCGTTCGGATTGACTAGCACCCCAGCTGCTTTTATGGACCTCATGAACCGAGTGTTCAAGGAATATTTGGATAAGTTTGTTATCATCTTTATTGACGATATATTGATTTATTCAAAGTCCAAGACGGAACATGAGCATCACCTTAGGTTGGTGATGGAGACGCTAAGGCGAAATCAACTGTATGCTAAATTCACAAAATGTGAATTTTGGCTAGAGAAAGTTCATTTCTTGGGGCATGTAGTGTCAAAGGAAGGAATTTCCATAGACCCCGCAAAAGTGGAAGCAGTCAGTTCGTGGTCAATACCCAAGAACATTACGGAGATAAGAAGCTTTCTTGGATTGACTAGATACTACCGACAATTCGTCGAGGGATTTTCCAAGATTGTTGCACCACTAACAGCTCTTACTCGGAAAGAGAAGAAATTCGAATGGACTCCGAAGTGCGAGGAGAATTTCCAAGAGTTCAAGAGGAAGCTGACAAGTGCGCCAATGTTGATAATTCCTGATGTAGATGCTGGAAACTTTGTGATTTATAGTAATGCTTCTAAAAATGGATTACGAGCTGTCCTAATGCAGAATGGAAAGGTAGTAGCCTACGCATCACAACAACTAAAGAATCACGAAAGGAATTATCCTACGTATGATTTGGAGCTAGCAGTGGTAGTTTTCGCACTCAAGATTTGGAGGCACTATTTGTATGGAAACAAATGCGAAATCTACACCGATCATCAAAACTTCAAGTATATTTTTACTCAGAAGGAGCTAAATATGAGATAGCGTAGATGGCTAGAGCTCGTAAAGGACTACGATTGTGAGATCCTTTACCACCCTAGAAAGGCAAACAGGGTAGCTGACGCCCTAAGTAGGAAATCAGTAGGCATGCTGATGTCTATTGAAGCGTTTCCTAAACCTCTACAAAGACAAATTTCTGAGTTTAACTTAGAAATGCTGACGGGAAAACTGTCTTCTCTGACTCTTCATTTCGATTTGCTAGATTCCATCAAGACACACCAAGAAAAGGATCCCTTTCTGCTGAAAGGGTAACTTTTTGGCAAAAAGGACAAGGAGTTTAGGACTTCTGCTGATGGCGTTGTCTATTTCAAAGAGAGGATTTACGTTCCTGACGTGAAATTCTTAAAGGATCAAGTAATGACAGAAGCCCATAAAACGCCATATTCGATACATCCAGGAGCTACCAAGATGTACAAGGATCTCCGAGAGAATTATTGGTGGCCAAACATGAAGAACGAAGTGGCAGAATACGTGTCGAAATACCTAACTTGTCAAAAAGTTAAGGCTGAACACCGACATTCTAGAGGAGATTTGCAGAAAATAGAGCTTCCAGAATGGAAATGGGAGCAAACTACTATGGATTTTGTAGTAGGATTGCCCAGGACTACAAGTGGAAATGACACGATTTGGGTTATAATGGATAGACTAACCAAGTCAGCCCACTTCATTGCGATTAAGGCTACCTTTTCGGTGGAAAGATTGGTAGAAATTTACATAGCCCAGATCGTTAGACTGCACGGAGTGCCAAAATAGATCATCTCAGACCGTGATGGACGCTTTACTTCTCGATTTTGGACAAGTGTTTACACTGCCATGGGGTCGAAATTGAAGTTCAGTACGGCATTTCACCCCTAAACTGATGGCCAATTGGAAAGAACTATCCAGACACTAGAAGACATGCTAAGGTCATGTGTCTTGGACTTCGGAGGAAATTGGGATCAGAAGCTGCCATTGATTGAATTTTCGTATAACAAAAGTTATCATGCTTCAATAGGAATGGCTCCATTTGAAGCATTGTATGGAAGAAAATGTCAATCACCAATCCATTGGCAAGAAGTTGGGCAAAAACAACTACAAACTACTAACTTCATCAGAAAGACCCCTGAAGACATCAAGAAGATTAAGCAGAGGCTCGACATAGCTTTTAGTCGCCAGAAGAACTATGCCGATAAACGAAGAAGGCCTTGGAATTTCAAGTCGGAGATGCAGTATTCATCAAGGTTGCTCATATGAAAGGAGTGATGCGATTTGGCAAGAAGGGGAAGTTTAGTCCGAGGTATACAGGACCATTCAAAATCCTCAACAAGATTGAGAAAGTAGCCTACAAGCTTGCCCTACCGCCAGAGTTAGCGTCGATGCATAATGTTTTTCATGTTTCGATGTTGAAGAAATAAGTACCAGACCCTTCCCATTACTTAGTCAAGAACCGGTAGAGGTTCAAACTGACTTGACTTATGAAGAGAAACCAGTTCGAATACTGGATCGGGAAGAAAAGGTCTTAAGGAATTAAACCATTTCCCTAGTTAAGGTTTTATGGAGAAACCACAAGGTTGAAGAGGCAACCTGGGAGTTAGAAGATGATATGAGAAAGAACTACCCCAGTTTGTTCTGATTTTCGAGGACGAAAATTTTTAAGGGGGGTAGATTGTAATACCTAGTTTTTTCAATGTTGCTATTTCCTTTTTAAGGAATTAAATATATGCTATGAAGGTATTCATAAAAAAACTCGATTTAGAGCTTTTGTTAGATTTTGTGAGTTCTTATGGGTCGATAAGACTCAAAATAGAATGCTAAGGCTAGCAACCGACCTTTTGAGTTGAAAATAACAAAAAAGTACATGATTCAAAGTTAGTCAAAGTTTGACCGAAAAAGTCAACTTTGACCAAGGAAGTCAAAGTTTGACCAAGAACGGTCAAAGGGTTGACTTTGCAGTATTATGAAATGCAGTATGAAAAGTATACTGCGAAAACCGTCTTTACGGTTAAGATAGCATGAATAGGCATTAAAACCACCTTAGAAAATCAAGCACACCTAGTAGGGATTAAAGACGAAAAGGGCTCGAAAAAATAAGAAAAATTTTATACTGTCCGTTTTTACACAGATAAATTTTGGACTGCAGTGCAGTATAAAAATACTGTGTATAAGTGAACACAGTATTGGAAATATCTGTGTAGCTCAAAAATGGACTGCTTAGTGAAGAAAATAGCCAAACAAGCTCTAAGGTGGATGACATCACCTTATCTTGAATTATGACATCATAATTATTAAATCAAAACTTGGAAAGAAAGTTAGAGAACTCTAGACCCTTCATGGCCGGCCACCTTGCATGGTTTTTGTGCAAATTTTAAGTCTCATGGGGGTTTTTTTAGAATTTTTGAAAATTTCCCACCTCTATAAATAGGTGAGAGGTATTATTCATTTTATTCAAAAAATCTAGTGAAACTCTTGCCATTTTCCTTCTTGAAAACCGACTATTAGGAAGAGAAAGGGAGAAGAGAAAATCAAAAATTTCCAAGGGGAAATTAAGGGGGAGAGTTTCGGATTTGCTACTAGAAACCAAGAAAAAAGTTTGAAAATCTTTGGAGCCATATTGGCCTAAGTGGCCGAGTGTGGGGGGAAGGAAAAAGGGAAGAGAAAAACTGAAATTTTTTTAGTAGAAAGCTTGGTGGAGTGGCCGAATATTGCTAGGACAACCAAGTGACCAAAAAGAAAATTTTGGTGCCCTAATTTAGTGTGGAGGCCGGTTGTGTTGAATTAGGAGGGAGGAAGAATTTTTGGTGCCCAAACCCTAACCTTGAACCAAGGTATCTCCTTTAGCCCTAATCTTTCAATTAAGCTTTCAATTTGGAATTTATTTGTATTTCAAGTTGAAATTTGTAAGAGCATAAGCTCAATTTAAATTTCTTGCTATAGATTTGATTAGGCTGTGCTTGATTTAGGGTTTAAGGGTCGTTGGCTCAATTATGTTATTTGCTTTTTGGTTTGTGCTCGTTGAATGCTAGGGTGCATATTAGATGATGAATGAATGGTATGTCCCCTAATTGTTTATGTGAACCGGCCCTAGACAGCTCATGCTTGGTTGCTAGCTTAAGTTTGAATGCTTTGGTGCATGTATGAATGTGATGCAAAGGTAGAACCACGCAATCCTAGGTTAGGGCAGTTTGGTTGATGGGCTGCATGGACACGATGGGACTGTATGATTGTTCATGTGGGATGTTAGAAAATGCTGCATGTATGCTGTTTAGGCTCCCGCGTGTTCGGTTGAGTTAGATTACACGAAATATGACGTAAAATAAATGTAAGAACAAAAACTACCAGTTCGGATGTGAACTGCCCAGTTTTCTAAAAAGTGGAATTTGAGACTTTTAGAGGCCGAATTAGGAAAAACGTAAAATATAAAAGTTGTAGAGAACGATTTTTCCTAGGGGGCATCATGGACGGATTTCTAAAATAATGCTCCAATGGCCTTCGTTTTCACGAAAACCCGAGCTTGACTGTGCCCAGGATTTATGCAACGGCCAGGTGAGTTCAAACGGGCAATATTAACCAGTTAGAGTCTGAATTAAATTTTTCTGTAGAAACATAAAAGTTTTAAGATTTTTCAGAGAGCTAAAACTTTCTTGAAGACAACTTTTTCAAATTCGGAATGGATTTTTAAACTGACACGGTTTTATAAAGATGTGCAAGGAACATGAAATTCCTGCACAGGATTTCTAAAAACAGTTCTGAAAAACTGTATTTTCCTCAAATACCACTGTTTTGACTATGGAAGCTGTTCTAATGGCAGTTTTCAAGCCCTTAATGATTTTATGAAGCCCTATTTTAAGAATATGAATTTTTACAAGTTAAGTAAAGAGTTTTTGGGATTAATTTCCCCAAAATTTTCCAAGTTAAGGAAAATGGAATTTTTCAAGCTAAGGTTTAGTAAGTGAATCGATTATAGATGGTAACCGGAAGTTATATCCGAGTTACTGGGCTAAGCCAAAAGCCCAAAGTTTGACTCAAAGAGGATTGACCTTAGTTGACCAAATGTTAACTTTGGTTAACCAAAAGTTTGACTAAGTTTGACCTTAAGGGTTACTCAATATAACCCTAAAAGATATCAAAACTTATAAATGAGGCTAAGATATAGGGTTAATGGAAATAACCCAATAGTTTAAAATAAAACCCCAGGTTGGAGAGAGACCTAACCCTAATGGTATGTTTGAAGACTTAGCATAAAAGGTTATCCAACGTAACCTCTTAAGAAATAATCCATGTTTGGTTATTCTTAAATAATAAGGTTACTATTTGTAACCAAGTAAGACATCTAGTGTTGGGGACATACAACTAGGATTATGTAGGCATGTTGGTTAGGTCACCAACATTCCACAATATGAATTAGACCCTTACTTATGTCCTTCTTCAAGCAGGAAGAAACCTGCAGCTGTACCTGGAAGAGGAGCAGCATTGTTTGGGACATAGCAAGAGAGGTAAGTACAACTCCGTCTACAGCATAGGCTTTGTTGTGGTACTTGCTAAGTATGTTAGATGTATGCTAGGAAATACGTGAGATTATTGCTGTGCTACGTTGTCGTGATGCTATGCCTTGCTGTATGCCATGTGGTATGTTAGATTGATTGCAATATGTTTATGTGGTTATATGCTGTATGCTATGTGATATGCTATGTCGTATGATAAGGGACGATATGCTTATGTATGAAGAATGATAGGTAAGAAATGCATGTTATGATATGGAATCGGTATGAGTATAAATTAAGAATAGGTGACATCACGATGCATGCTCACTAATTCTTATAAGAATAATGAGTTTAAGAATGACAAGATGAAAAGAAAGTAAGATGGCAAGCAAGTCGCCTGTGTCGTACCGACCCGCTCGTAGGTCGGCGGTAGGACTATGGTTTGAGTTGGAAATGGACTTGCCGCCCCAACCACTCCATAGTCCACGCGCCGGTACGTACACTCAAGTGAGGGGCCTATAAGTA
>CM046387.1:2573202-2593977 GCA_025413485.1 Ficus microcarpa
ACTCAAGGCTCTGAATGTAGATGCTTTCATACTTATCAAGCCGGTAATTATTCCTTCATGCCCATTCAATATCTCCTCCACCCGCTCGCTTCCAGTTAGCCGTGAATTATGCATGGGTTGTGGATCTCTTCGCCGCCTATTACGTATTCTAGATGCCGCAGCTACCACTACCTTCACAAGCCATCTGTTATGTTCGCTACGATCTTTTTCTGCGTACACGGGCTCTTCTTCCTGTTCCGATCCCAAACTACCCTCGTTCATTTCGATACACCGGTTGCACTATTGTATATATTCAAAATTGTACATGTTATGATGTAAATATTAGCCAAATAGATAGTCAATCGGTATACAACAAATACCTCCAAACAATTTCATGGATGAGTCGATTGTAGTCGACTAGTGGGTATCAACATATCCGTAAGTCGTCAGCAAATTTGTTAATGGCATCGACAATTGCAATTACACTAACGCATACAATATGGCTGCAACGGAAATAAATTTTGTTACCGCAATAAAATTAATTTCAGTCGGGTCACGTTAGTATGCATAACTTAAAAATATCTGTCTCGGAAATTTAAAAAAAAATTTAACATAAAGCAAACACATCAATCGGCCGGTGGTCGCTGGAGCTGCACAACACTGGCAATTATTTCCTGCCTATCGACATCAGGCAGCTACTGGAAGGTCCTTTGGCGAAGAGGACGCGAATCGAGGTAGTGCCACATTATGGCCCGATCCTTAGGTGGAATACCTATATCGGTCATAATGTTCATACACGCCAGCATGTGATCCGTTTCGCCTGACTGCTCGTGACTTGATCCCGATTGGGCGCCGCCACGGAAATGGGTGACAATTTCCTTCATTGCCAGGCACGTCATCTCATCCGCCTCGTCTCTTAGCTTTCGCTTTCTAGAATTTCGCCCAGACCAGGATGGACCTGCATCGTCACCCACCCTTAGGTTGTTCATTCGGCGCGTACTTGGGGTTGGATAGAAATCCTCTTGTAACTCTAGGTGATATGCTGAGTTATCCATAGATGCGTCGAAATCGAAAAACGACCCTGTTTCATCTGGCATCGTTACGGACCCATACCCCGATGTACCTGCAACATGCTTTTTGTCGAAAATATTATAGTAAAGCTCTTTGTGGCTAAGTCCCTCATACCTGAGATGTTTGCATTCTGGATGAAGTTGTATATGAAAATTCAGAATATATTAGCTCAGACGACACAATTAATCAATACGAAAAGCGGGTGATCAAATATAATAACATAAAGAGATATAGTTGACATGATGCTTACATGAATAAAGCTCTGCCACGCCTCGTCAGAGCAGATGACCCGATCCGTTGTTAGATCATAACCCATGCCTGTCCGCGCTTGCAACACCTTCCAGCCCCTATAAATTTTCTTCATCCGTTCCTTCTTTTGAGATAAAGTTGCACCGAAGGCAGGAACTCCTCCAAACTCAGCGTTAAACTGAGTTGCCCATAGATCTAGGATTGCTTTGGTGGGGGGTTTACCGCTAGTGGTGGCAAGGTAGTCATCAAGGCATTCGAGAAATTTTTTTTCCTTCTCCGTAATCCATACGTAGCTCTCACCCGATCCTTTTCGAGGCATTTCCTTAATATCGCGATAACAAAAACAGGAAGAAAGACTTCAACAAAAATAGAAAATTGCTAACGAATATGTGTTGGCTCAGTATAAAGCGTTCGACATATTTCATATGTGGCATGTCAGCATAGGCCCGATACATATACAGCTTCCAAGGCATATAAACCATGGGATACAGACCATGTTATTATATACCGGTAACTGACATGAAATATCGAGTTACCAACTCACCAGACATATTATATTTCAAGGAAAAAGGGTATGTTGTTTACATCATAGCCAACTTGGGACAAAAATTCAAAACGGACCCCGTAATGCAAAAAACAGCAAATAACCTGCCAAACAATATGGAAATCACTCTAGAGGACCTAAACAAACGTAACAAAGCTAGTAGAAGGTTTCAAAACAGCCAAAGTCAGAAAATATGCAAATTTGACTAGTTTCGGCCTGAAACTAGTCAAAACGGACTCCGAAATACAAAAAACAGCAAAAAACCTGTCAAACACTATGGAATTCACTCTAGAGGACCTAAACAAACATAACAAAGCTAGTAGAAGGTTTCAAAACAGCCAAAGTCAGAAAATATGCAAATTTGACTAGTTTCGGCCCGAAACTAGTCAAAACGGACTCCGAAATGCAAAAAACAGCAAAAAACCTGCCAAACACTATGGAATTCACTCTAGAGGACCTAAACAAACGTAACAAAACTAGTAGAAAGTTTCAAAACAGCCAAAGTCAGAAAATATGTAAATTTGACTAGTTTCGGCCCGAAACTAGTCAAAACGGACTCCGAAATGCAAAAAACAACAAAAAAAAACCTGCCAAACACTATGGAATTCACTCTAGAGGACCTAAATATGCATAACAAAGCTAGTAGAAGGTTTCAAAACAGTCAAAGTCTGAAAATATGCAAATTTGACTAGTTTCGACCCGAAACTAGTCAAAACGGACCTTGAAATGCGAGATAACAATTTCATGAAATCTTTTGTTTAAAACAGCAAATTAACTGCAAACACAACAAAAACTAGCAAAAACATTCGAAATGAACACAGCATTGAAACGAACAAGCATTGAAACCAAAACCAAATTAAAACAAAAGGAGCACAAACCAGTTGTGAACAAGCATTGAAACCAAAACCTATCGTAAACGAACACAGCATGTGAACAACTCCCATACCACAAACCAATAACACCAAGCAAACTAGCATTCTCCAATATACATGTTCTGTATTCCGTACAAAAGAACCCATTTTATGTTCTAGAATAAACATAAATTAGGCAGCCCGAATTAATCATCACATATCAAAATTAACTTCAAAAAAAGCCTGTTCGGTCTGGGAGTCGAGTTCATGCAATGGATTCCTTAATACCAAATCGAATATGTAAATATACAATGTGGGCGATAGTATTTGCAAAAATTATAGTCATAAAATTGATGAACGTAGCTCAATACAAAAATTAGAGGAAGGAATTATACAAGGGTTACCGAATTCGAGCCGCACGATGAGTATACGGTGGAGGAAATCGGACTAGGGCACGAATTCATCGGTCGATTAGGGGGTTTCCGAACCTGGAAATATTGGGTAATCGGGCAAAGGCTTCGCCGTCACTTGGACCTCCTCAAACGGCGCCTCATCTGCTGCCTTTGTTTGTGGTCGAGGTTCGAATGCTAAAAGAAGATCGGAGAGAGAGAGAGGAGTTTCACTTACCCCAGCGACTGCAAGGGGGCAGATGGCAGATGGGACAATCGAACCTGCAAATCGGCCACTGACAGCAGCACATAGGCACCCGTATGGAGGAGGCCGAGATTCGCAATGTGGGGGAGGAGAGATTCGCGACCAGAAGGAGGCAGAGATTCGCGAGCAGGAGAGGAGATGGAAGAGACCGCACGAATTGCAGCCTTTGTGGTGAACAGTAAACCCATTTGGGTTTACTGTATAACAGGTAAAATGGAGGTTCAAGCTGAACGAAGTAACCAAAGGCATTCAGTCCCAAATGAACTGCGAAAGAGCAGCCCGAATGGGAGCCCCAAACAGCCTCTAAAATTTGAATTTTAAATATATGGTGGTACTGTAGTCATAACATTTTACTCTGATATCGGAATTGAGTGATTCAAGAGGCTATGGAAAGATAACAAAAAGCTCTACAAATTTAAGTTTAATAAAGCCAATCAAATTTAGATGTTTTGAAGGTCCAAATTATATTGGCAGATGATATTATTTTTAAGGAATCCTTATTTTGGAAAAAGAAACACACTAAAGTAATCAATACTAATTCTATTAATATTAAACATCAATAACATAAGCTAATCATTATAAATATATGTGTAGCATGGATAAACACAAAATTTTATGATTAAAAATACCTCTAATTATGTAATTTTGTATTTATCACAATACTATTACCTAATACCTTATCCACACCACGATTTCTCTTTGCAATCACCTTAAAGGAAACTCAATAAAGCGTTAATAGCATTATAAATCAAAAGTAATAACTTAATTCCACTTAGTTTTTCCTTGTGATTAGGCTATTCGTATGTTGGAAATAACCTAAAATGTTAACGTTAACTTAAGGGTGTTACAATCCCTCCTACCTCAAAATAACTCAAAGTACTTAGCTTTCATATCTTCCTCGCATTCCCATGTTGCCTACTCAACCCTGTGGTTATGCCATAATACTTTAACCAAAGATATCTCCTTGTTATTCTTAGTTTGCGAACTTCTCTATCTAAGATCTCAACGGCACCCTTAAGTTAGCGTTAACATTTTAGGTTATTTCCAACATACTAATAACCTAATCACAATGAAAGACTAAGTGGAATTAAGTCATTAATTGTAATTTATAATGCTATTTATGTTTTATTGAGTTTCTTTACAAATGATTGCGAAAAGAAATCTTAGTGTGTATAAGGTATTAGATTATAGTATTGTGATAAATACGAAATTATGTAATTAAAGGTAATTTTTATCATAAAATTTTGTGTTCATCCATACTATACATATATTTATAGTGATTAGTATGTGTTATTATTGTGTAATATGAATATGATTAGTATTGATAAATTTAGTATGTTTCTTTTGCCAAAACAAAGATTCCATAAAAATAGCATCATCTTCCAATATAATTTTGACCTTCAAAATGTCCAAATTTGATGGCTTTGTGAATATAAATTTGTAGATCTTTTGGTTATCTTTCCATAGCCGCTTGAATCGCAGAACTCCAATATGAGAGGAAAAAGTTATGAGTAAAATACCACTGTATGTTCAAAATTCAAATTCCAAAGGGAATTTCAATTTTAGCCCAAACTTTTCAAATATAATAAAAACACCCCACCAAGTTTTTAAGCCTTCTAAGCTCGAAATTTGAAGCCTGATTGGAGATAAAACCCCTATTTAACCCTAGACATCATTATAAATAAGAGATTAAACTAACAACCTCTCAAAATAAGAGATGATTGTGACAGTCATCAGTCTCTATAAAGAAAAAGATAAGATGTGCAGTCTCACATCACTTGAAAATTAATATATACGATAGTTTATAAGTAAAGAGACCACATTCTAATAGTATAAGGTCTTTTGGGGTGATCCAAAGAGCAAAATTATGCAGACACGAGGTTCAAAGCGGACAATATCATACCTGTTGGGATCTATAGGTGCCCTAAGGATAGAAAATCTTAGGGATTTTCTGTAAATATGACATTTTGATATTAATAAGAGGAAATTATTCATGTTTAATAAGTTGTGTCCTATTTACTTTCATTTGTTGATTGTATAATTATTTTGAGCAAACATAAAATACTCCTAGGCTGTTGGTAATATATCGAATTACCATATGTATACGGGGTATGCATAGAAGACGTGGTAATTCGATAACAGTCTAAATAAATAGTCCGCAATCAACGGAATAAGATTTGGGGATCTTATTCATGATAAGATTGTAAAGGTTGTCTACTTCCTTGGAGGGATGGTTTGTCTTGACCATCGGATAGGTTCCGAGTAGAAACTTTAATGTATACCAGTATTGAGGTATGACATT
The DNA here is from genome assembly GCA_025413485.1 of Ficus microcarpa. NCBI lineage: Eukaryota > Viridiplantae > Streptophyta > Magnoliopsida > Rosales > Moraceae > Ficus > Ficus microcarpa. Next base: position 2,578,853 of record CM046387.1, read on the forward strand.
GGACTGGACCTAAAGTGTTAATTGATTCGGTTTAATAATTCCGTTTATAAGAATCAATGATACTTTGATTATCATCCTGCATTAATCTTAATCCTGAAATGATTACTTGAGTTCGCATCCATGACTTATGTACTTTGATGCACTAAAGGTGAGACACTGTTAATTCATGGTCAACATACTTGTGTTTTGGGTGCATGACTTATGGATGGAGAAATCAAGATTCATAGATACGGAATCCATAGCTATCTTAATGATAGTAAATGTTATCTACTTAAAGGTATTATTCGGGGATTGAAAGATAGTATAACAAGATCTTGGCCATCGGTTTACTTTGTGTTCTCTGGTGGTTTTCCAATTGTATGGTTTTACAATTGGTGGTTCTTTCAATGGAGAATAATTGAACTTTAAGTTAAAATGATTGAAAAGGTAAAACGGAAAAAGTCCTTAATTCAATCATGGATAACATATGGGGATTAAGCAAGCGATGAATAAATCATGGAAGAAGCACTACGTGAGAGAGCTTTCGTAATACGGTATGTAAACAGGAGTTCAGCTTCAAACTTTTAGTGGAATAGTTTTGAAGTTGATAATTGATGGATAATTAATCTGGGATTAATTTTTCACAATTATAGGAGCCTCTTTACATATTTCCATCGGGTCCCTCTATTAGCTCATATAGTTCCACGAAGCGTCTCGGGATTTGTTCCTAATGAGATCGGTAAATTGTAAATGGAATTTTGTAATGTCTATTAAGACATGGTACTCTCTAACATGCAATCCAGAAAGGATTGGACATGTGAAATTTGTAGACAAATGATTTGTCAACATGTGATTGGTTAATTTGAATTTTGAAAATAAGATTGTATTTGAATTTTGGAAAACAAAATTTTTGTCTCCTAATTAAAAGTGGTGCACGTTTTTTAATTGTATGGAGGGAAGAAAATTTTGTTTCAAAATTATTTAAATATATTCCTAACATTTAATTATTAATTGGTTTAAATAATGGAGATTATTTCATGAATTTTTCTTTCCTAATTAAAGAGGTGCATGGTTTTTGTGAGGAAAGAAAATTTGAAATATTTCATTAATTTAAATTAATTAATATGGATAATGTTTATGGAAAATATTTATTCAAATATGTGAATCCTATTTAAATTCGAAAAGGTTTAAAAGAAGTTTGAATCTAGATAGGACTAGGATCTTTTGACTAGTCTAGATTCTTGATTTAAAATTTAAACCACCAATCAAGATTTCTCTCACTTTGTGGCCGAATTTTAAAGGGGATTTCCTCTTGAAATTTGTTTTTAGGTTCAATGAATCTAGCCCTAAAGTTGTATGATCTTTTGGTTCAAGATTTATCCGGAAAATAATTATTAATTATTTTTCAAGTAGGAGATAAATTTTGAAAAGGATTGTAATACTATATAAAGGCTAGGAGTTCTTGAAAAACCAATTTTTGATAATTTTAAAAGGGAAAAATGTTTTTTAATAATAAAAAAAAAAATTTTTTTTCTTCCACATCAAAAATTCGGCTTTCTTGTGAGAGAGAAAAAGAAAGAAAATTCCATTGAATCAAAACTGCGAGAAAGGTTAAACCGAGTGATTATTTTCATAGGAGGTTAACCGGTTTCTGTTTTGTAGTTTTGAAGAAAGAAGTTGGATCAAATTCTCAACGAGGATCATCGAAATTGAGAAGGAGGGATCTAGACTTCGGAAAGAAATACCGGTCGCTTGGATTCATAGAACGTGTGCCCACACACACTTTGAGACGTGGAACTCGAGAATAGTAGAGAAGACACGTTGGTCAAACGCTCTAGCAATTCCGGAATCCAAGAAATAAGGTACGCTTGATCATGAATTAATTTATTGTTATATGCATCATGAGCTTCTTTTCCGGAAACGGCATAAAATTTTTAAAACTTCCGCTGCGCCGTAACTCCAATACCGGATCCGATTTTTCCAACAACACCAAAGTAAGGCAGAAGTCGTTATAAATGGTATCAAAGCCTATACACAACCAGAAGTATGGTAGTTGGGCTCCAAAAGGAGGGGTGATTGTGACAATCATTAGTTCGTAAAAGGAAAATGGTAAGCTGTGTAGTCCCACATCACTTGAGAATGGAAATATGTGATGATTTATAAGTAAAGTAACCACCTCCTAATAGTATGAGGCCTTTTGAGATTAAGCCCATAATAAAACCGTGCAATCATGAGGCCCCAAAACAGACAATATTATATCAAAAAGAAACATGGGTTGTTACACCAGTTGACCAGACAAGGACAAATTGTCATGTCCAATTATGAACTCGTCTAGTTGACTGGACAAGCCATCCAATTGACTGGAACGTCGTGGAACTGAGAGTTCTTAACTCGACCCGACCTGCAAAACTCAACCAAAATCCATTTCGACCAATTCCTAGATACTCAAAACAATAAATAAACAATTCCCATTGCCTAAATCACTAGAAACAATAACAATTATCAATCTAGTATCAGTATGGTACGTTTGAGGTTCTCTATGGTAGACCATGCAGATCACCAGTTTGTTGGCTCAAGCTTGAAGACCAAATTTCTACTAGACCTGATGATATTCTAGACAATAACAAGAAGATCTCTATCATCCAACAACGTTTGCGAACAACTCAAATTCGTCAGAAGAGTTATGCTAATCCACAACGTAGACCTCTAGAGTTTGAAGAGGGTGATTTTGTTATTTTAAGAGTTTCTTTATGCAAAGGTATTATGCATTTTGGAATCAAGATAAAGTTAGCTCCGAGGTGTATTGGACAGTTTCAGATCATGCAACATGTCGGTGTAGTTGCTAACCACCTTGCTCTACCACAGGAGTTTTCATATGTTTCATATCTCGATGCTTCACAAGTGCTAGCCTAACCCGAATGCCGTCATCCAGTGGTATGATGGGCCAATCCAAGAAGATGCATCTTACAAGAAAGTCTCCATTCAAATTCTCGATTGGAAGGTGAAGAGCTTGCGTCATTGTGAGATTCCGTTAGTCAAGGTGTTATGGCAATACCATGGTGTCGAAGAAGTGACTTAGGATTTAGAATCTAAGATGCGAGAACATTACCCTCACTTGTTTAGTGAATGGAGGTATGTTTAAATTTCGAGGACTAAGTTTCTTATAAGAGGTTAGAGTTGTAATGCATGTTAGAATAATTATGCATAATTAAGCTAAATGGGATTAATTAGTGTGCTAAATTGTGTTTATAAATAATTATTTTGCATTTAAAAGCTCATAATTTAAATTTTGAAAATATTTTTCAGAAACTATATATTTGTCCCTAAACTTTTGTGAAATTATATTTCTTCCCCTGGTTTCCCCATCCGCTTCACCAATCCACACCACTGGTTGATCGGACATGTCTACAGCACTAACCTTTTGCTACCGAACACCGTGAAGCTCCAAAATTTATCCTTTAAAAAAATAACAATAATAAAAACTCTGCAAAACCACCCAAGCTTTAGAAAACGAAAGAATAGAAAATTCTATAAAAACCTCACCACCCTCCCTTTTCTCATTTTCTCTGAAATTTCCCTCACGCGCACTCTGTCTCTCTCTCTCACCCACTCAGTCTCTCTCTCGCTCTCACTCCCCCTCTGTCCTTTGTTCACTCTCTTTTGTACAATATTCAGTAATTGCATGGTTGCTTCTTTTTTTTTTTTTTTTTTTATTTCCTGATTACCACGACTTTGGCATGTCCTAGAGTAGACTTTTTGTGTCTAAGTTTTCCTCGGAGCAGAGATTCCAACTTCCCCTGTTCACAAATTCTACATATGAGTAACTCAACTCTCTCTCTACTAGAAGGAAAATGGCGAGGAAGATCAGTTTGCTGAATATTTGCATCACATTTTGCCTCGTCTCATGTTCCTTCTATGTTTCGCACACGTTTAATATCTCCAGTACTTCTTCCAATCTTATAATAAGATGTCTTCCTGACCAGAGCTCTATTTTACTGCAACTCAAACAAGAGTTTTCACCCGAAGGTCCCGCCAAGTCTTCTCCAAAAATAAGAACCTGGAAGGAGGGCGGTGACTGTTGCTTTTGGGACGGTGTCATCTGCGACGAAACCGCAAGTGGTCTTGTTGTCGGCCTAAACCTCAGCAGAAGCTCGCTTCAAGGGCCTTTGCGTTCTAATAGCAGCCTTTTCAGATTGGTTCGACTCCAAAAGCTCGACCTCGCTTTCAACGACTTCAGCTCAAGCCGGATTCCCTCCAGGCTTGGGCAACTTTCAGGCTTAACTTATCTTAATCTCTGCGGTTCCAACATTTCAGGGGCGGTTCCACCTTCCATTTGGAACCTTTCCCAACTCACTCTTCTAGATCTCTCATTCAACGACTTGTACGGTCGGATTCCATCAACACTGGGAAACCTCAGACAGCTCAACGTTCTTGACTTGAGCGGCTGTGGATTCAGCGGTGAAGTACCCTTCTCAATTGGAAACCTCACGTCCCTGAAAAGCTTACTTCTTGTTGGGAATAGTTTCACCGGTCAAGTTTTTTCTTCACTGGGACAGCTGAAATATCTGACCTCCTTGGATGTCTCGTACAACAACTTCAGCGGGGAAATCCCTTCGTGGTTGTTTACGTTACCTTCGTTGATTTCCATGTCTTTAGACAACAACGCGTTTTCAGGTCCTCTGAATATTTATAACGGCTCTTCTCCGCGGCTGAAGTTCATGAGTCTAAGTGGAAACAACTTAAGTGGTCAAATTCCGAAGTCGATGGCCGAGTTGAAAAGCTTGATATTTCTGGATCTTCACTCCAACGACTTGAGTGGCACACTTGAGCTGGGCAACTTCTCAGAGCTTTGGTACCTGGATCTTTCGGAAAATAGTTTATTATCTGGAGTAAAGGCAAGTACAAGTTCTAAATATATTCCTCAATTGCAATTTTTGTATTTGTCTTCGTGCAACTTGACTGAATTTCCTTATTTTTTGAAGTATCAGTATAGAATAGAGCAATTGAATCTGTCCCACAACAGTATTCGGGGGCTTGTTCCGAACTGGTTTGGTAGAATAGGGAAAGAGAAGTTGTCTGACAGAGAGAAAAACAATTTGAAGCTACTAGATTTGGGTCATAATAGTTTGTGTGGTGGGGTTCCAAATATCATGGGAGATCTAAGATCACTTATTGCGCTAGATCTGGGAAGTAACAGTTTCACAGGCCTTATTCCTTCGTCTTTCGGAAATCTCACAGATCTCCAGTCCTTGGATCTCTCTAACAACAATTTCTCAGGAGAAATTCCTCGGCAGTTGACAAACCTCAAATTTCTTAAGCATTTGAATCTGTCCCACAACCGACTTACGGGTCCAATTCCGCAAGGTGGCAAAATAGGGACATTTCCAGGTTCATCTTTTGAAGGGAATCCAGGATTATGTGGCTCTCCGTTGCCGAAGAAATGTTAGTGGTTTGTTTTTAGTGTAAATCAATGTACTTCTTCTTCTTCTTTTAACGTTTTCATCCATTTTTCAAGCAGTCGAGCAAAGTTGCAATTCCATCTGTTAAATTCCTCTCTATGTGAAGATATTTCAGATCTTCGCTTGGAAGCTATTTTCTTTTAGAAGAGCATTAGATTATTTTACTAACCTACTGATGCACCCTCAAAAGTCATTCAAGTCAAGCACTATAAATTTTTTTATTTTTTTTTTAACTAAACCACAATAATATGATTCAGAGGATTAAATGAGACCAGTTCTACTGTTATAATGATGGCTATTAATAATTTCACACCTTATTTTATTGTTGAGTTTATTCTATCCTCGTGTTAAAAAAAAAAAAAAAAAAAAGGACTGTTGCTACGAAATAGGACCGTTGGGGTGCGGCGGTGGGGCCAGGGGAGAAGAGAGAGAGAGAGAAATATGAGGATACTTTTTTGTTTTAATATGAATCGGTGGTTTCCACTATTTTCTACATGAGTGATTTTTGAATATTTCCACTTCAGAAGTGAAAATTTTCAAACTCACTGGATGTTTTTGTGTGTTTTTCTTCTTTTATTTTACTTTTTATTTGTTGGTTGAATGAAGAGCTCTACTATTCCTTCAAATAGGAATCCAATCAAACAAATCAAAATAATTTGTTCAATCCAATTCGATTCAATCAACTTTTTTCGGATAATCTAGACTGTAAATAAATTCTTGCAAACAAACTTAATTGGATTATATGCATTGTTTACCTTCAAAATACCCAAGTGAAACCGATATTGTATTATGTATATTTTATATTAAAAACGTTAATAGATAATAATAAAAACAATAATAATATATAAATGTGCGTCAGTGCGTGTTTATATTTTATATCATTAGTCTAAGCTTTATACTTTATAATTAGATATTCGGATCTAACAACGTGAATTCAAGATTCTTGCTTTTTTTTTTTTTTTTTTTTTTTTTTTTTGGTTTTAAAATGTAGTGCTTAAATTAATATAAAAAAATGTAGTGCTTGAATTAATTATTTTAAAAAAATGTAGTGGCCTTAAATTATTTGTATAAAAAGGGTCTAACAAATAGGCCCCATTAAAAAAATTTTGAAAAGAGAATATTGGTTATTTTAAGGATTGGCTTTTAAAGAATACATTTTTTGAATATTGCTCCCTCTATGGGTTAATTTCAATAACAGCATTTCTGAAAATTATGTTTTTAGATTTGACACCATTTTTGTGGACTTGTATTGTTAACACTGCCACATAAACAATTGAGAGTCCCACATTTATACTACCAAAAATACCCTTCACAAAAGCTCTAAATCTTTTCTTTTAAAAACAATGATACACATCATGAAAAATTTTATCACGAATATCATGAATTGTCAAGTGTTCAAATTCTATATATTCTGAAAAACTAAAATGATTACTTTGTCCCTGTCTTTTTACTCCTGACAAATTACATTTTCCTTTCTTTTATTTCTTCTGCAGCCATCAATTGGATTTTCATTTTCTCTTTATCTCTGATCTTTTTGCTTCATCTCAACCTCATCCAGCCTCCGCTACAGCGGTAAGAAGTGCCAAATGAATCGCTCGTCCATTGGTTTATCTCAGCAACCTTCTCTTTCTCTTCTTCTTTTTCTTCATTCAATTGCTAAAAAATAAAAAACAAAAAACAAAAAACAAATACAAATACAAAAAAAACAAAACAAAACAAAAAACAAAAAACAAAAAACAAAAAACACAAAGCAAAACTGTAATAGATTTTGAAGAACAAAACTATGAAAAAAAAAAAAAAAAAAAGAAAAAAAGAAAAAAGAAATATTCTTGGCCTGTGGAAGGTTATTGTTCTTTTTAGAAATCGGTCTTCCAAGTTCATTTACTTGTATTTCATATACACGAGTTTCTTGTAAATATTTACAAGTAAATATTAGATTTCCTTATAAATACCGGATTTTGAAGTAAATTAATAATTTTGAAACAATGTAAATACTAGTTTTACCAGAAAATATTTATTAATAAATACTTTATTTATCAATAAATACCAAATTTACTTGTAAATGTCAGATTTCCTAATAAATTAATAATTTTGGAAACAATGTAAATACTAGTTTTTCCAGGAAATATTTACTAGTAAATACTGTATTATCAATAAATACCATAATTACTAGTAAATATCAGATTTCCTAGTAAATACCGAGTTCACTAGTAAATTAAACAACAATGTAAATTCAAGTTATACTAGGAAATATTTATTGGTAGATACAATATTTACTAGTAAATATCAGATTTTCTAGTAAATACTAGATTCTCTAGTAAATTAATAATTTTTGGAAACAACATAAACTGATCCAAGTCCTACTTAAGGAATCAAGAACGAGATAAGGCAAAATTTGAGTTGAAATTGTAGACATCCTTAGTATTTTGAAGTTTTCTTGAGTTATTGTTCTGTGCAATCTTTGAGGCCTAGTGAATGAAATTTAGTTCACACTACGGTTTGTGTTTTATCTTGTGTTATTTTCTTTTTATTTTTGTTTGCTTGAGGACTAGCAGAGTTCTAATTTGGGAGTGTTAATAAACATATGAAATAAATTTCTCATGTTGGATCTTTTGCCTGCCCACTCCAACATGGCCTGATTTTTTATTTTTTTGGGGCTCAAAGTGCATTCATACCCAAAGAGAAAACCCCAGGCCCTTTCTTAATTGCATTAGTTGGCAACATGAAAAAAATTTCTAGGTATTCTAAGGGTGAGTTTGGCACAATAGTTTAAACTCATGGATTTAAACTCAATTTTTGTCTTTTTCTGAAAATTTTTTTTGTCTTTTCTGAAAAAGTCAACAAAAATTACTATTAAAACTTACAAATCTTAACTCAAACTCATACACCAAATACCCCCTAAATCTTCCATCGAACTTATGAGGGTGAGACTCACAAGAACCAAAAAAAAAAAAAAAAAAAAAAGATCTGAGAAGAGAAACAAAAGAAATAAACAATAAAATAGAATGAGAATTGGTTGGCCTCATTGAAGAGCATTTACTGCCTTTCATTGAAGAGCATTTCATTTACTGCCTTTATTTACTGCCTTTCATTGAAGAGCATTTACTGATTTCTCTACCCTCTGCGTGCTCTATCTCTTGGCCTTTCTCTGTTTTTCGAAATTTGAAATGAGTTTTTAGCGTTTGTTGGCTCTGGAAGGCATTAAAGGCTTGTACGAGAAAGAAGGGCAATTTCGGTAGTCTAAAATGTTTAGAAGGAATGTTCTGATATGGTAATATCAGAAATGAAAATCCTCAAACGTGATGTTAAATTTAAAAATATAATTTTCAGAAGTGATATTATTGAAATTAATTCTACACATATTATATGATGAAAAAGAAAGGTTAACATAATATATTTTTCTAAAATTACCCCCCCATCAGTCAAAAATTGGATCTATTATAATATACTCTGATGATCAAAGTCGACAAGTGCCTCATAGAAAACTTTTGGTAACCTACTGGTTTACTAGTTATATTCTACCGGATTATTTTCTATATTTCACTGGATTGATTTTATATTGTACCGGATTTTGTTGATTATATTTTAATGGATTATTCATAATATTCTATCGGATTGTTTATCATAATTTATTAAATTACTTTGTCATTACACCATATTAAATCAACAAATTATACAAAAATTTATTACTAAAATAAATATTTTTGATAATTAAAAAAATCCTAGCTCCAAAGATTGTAATTCCCAAAATTGAAAAAAACAAATAATTAAAAAAAAAAACTAATTCCCATCTCCCTTCATTCACCAACCCACGCCACCATTTAAGGCTGAGCTCCGACGAGCTATGATTGTTGATGGCGGAGACCAAAGAGATGGGAATCTTGGACAGCATTGAGGAAACCATGATCTCAGACATTGTAAATCACGACTACACCAAAGATCATGATATGAGGCCTAGAAATGAATCACAAGGCCTTGCTTTCTTCGTCACCATCACCATCTCCATCAAAATTGAGGAACGCTGGAGAGAGACATGGATGCTTCTAAGTAGATATGGATTGCCGCTGACTTTGGAAAGCATTGGAGAGACACGGGGAGGAAGGAAGAGAGATAGACAGGGACAGAGGGGCAGAAGAGGAGAAAGAGACAACAAAGGAGAAACGGGGAGGAGAGAGAAGAGAAACAAAGAGAAAGAGAGGGAAGAGATAGAAGCGTCGAGGGAGAGAGAGCGAGAGGTGTTGGGGAAAAACTTTAATTGATGAAAACTATCACCAAATTCAAGATCTCATATCAAATCATCAAGAAAAATTAACTAAAAGCATACCTAAATCTATGAAGATAAGTTAGAAAATGATGGACCACAATCAAATCTCTTTACGTTCTTAAGGTACTCTATAAATTCTCTCTCTCAATAGGAAAAGTGGAAGAGAGCAAATATTACATATTATGATTTGACTTGAGAATCACAACTTTTATAATAACCCTTATATGCTAACTTAAATTAGATGTCCATCGACCCTAATTTAATAATATTAAGTTTCTGCATATTAAAATTCATACCTAATAGATATCTCTAATACCCAATTAATAGATTATTTATTTGGCCCTATTAAATTAGATAGCATGTAATATAATTGTCATTTAATATATAACGTCATAATAAAATTCCCAACAAGAGGCTGTTACATTAAATATTTTTGTATCTATAATTTTGTGGAGTTAATTCACAAAATTTATCTTATAATAATTAATGACAATCCACGTGTTTCTAGTCATATATGAAGTTGTGCAACCTTATGGGACACGAGGTATGCACCATGGTACAAATTTTAATTCCGTACTCATAAACCTCATATTCTTATTATATACGATAGAATGATATTTTAATGAGAAGCATATGTTGTGAAAAATATAATTTACCAGGGGTAAAAACAACAGACACAAGTGAAAAAAAAAAAAATAGAAAAATCAATCCAATTGTTAGATTTGAGCCATGATGGCAATCCTCCCCTCCCATTTTCAGATTTCGTAAGGAAAAAAAATAAAAAATAAAAAAAATAAAAAAAAGGGCGCTGAGAATTCAAAATAAAAAATACATATATGGCAATGAGGAAGGTAGTAGTGTGGTGTGGAAGTGTTTGTAGTGCTCACTTTTGGGCAATGTCTTTGACCAAGATCTTAACCTGATGGCCAAGCTTTCATTAGACAAAAATTAAGCCTCATGATACGTTAGTTAACTGAGTAAGAGCAAGCTTATGGTTAAATAAAAATTCATTAGAGGAAGTCTATATACAGGGCCAAGATTAATAGGAGTTAGTCCTTTCTTTTTCTCCATCTCTTTCCCACACACCACCCTGTTCTCCTTATTTCTCTTCCTTTCTCCCTGCATTGCCGCAGCCCACCACCAACAATCCCATTCGAAAAAAAAAAAAAAAAAAAAAAAAAAGCGCTTCCAATAACTAAGGATACAAAAGCTTGGAACCCATATGGGGTAATTCGGTAAGGAAATCTTGTGCTTTTCCTCTTGTTGGTCAAGGTGGTTATGGGTTCAAATATTAAGAATTTTTCTCTTGTTTCATTTTTGGTTAGTGGGGGTTTGAGGAGGATACAACTTATTTTTCAAGCACTTCAGCTATAAAAATCTCAACTTTCCTTATGAACATAGGTTTCACTTTTTATGCTTTTCTTAATAAAAGCATAAAAAGTGAAACCTTTTAGCACCAACGGCATGTTTGAGAACTTGGGATACTACTATAGAGACCTTAATACATAACAGAGACCTTACAAAAATAAAATTGTTGAATGGTAGCCAACTTGATTGACAAAACCGAAGGTTACTCGTGGTAATCCGCTGGTTTCCAGCCACTGGAACTGGACAGCCCACTGTCCTGTTTTCCGGGCCCGTTTTGGGCCACCTACTGACCAAGCCGGTCTCTCATCTGAAATGAGAAAATGTAGGGACATATATTTGGAACATTTTTTTAATGAAAAAAAGTACCAGAAATTCCAACTCTAACATAATGTTACGGGCTGTTTTCCGAATCAGATTTGGACCATAAACTGGCATTGACATCAGTGTATGTTTTGATAAAACCAGACCCGTTAGAGGTCAAACTGACCTTCACACCAAACCTCAAAGTTTTACGAATCGCGAAAAATGAATGTTTTCTGTGAAGGAACCTCAGTCAAATTCCCAATGGATCCCAAGATAGAAAATTTTAATCGAAACTTATCTTATCGGCAAAATTGAGTTTTGAGCAAAAATATTAAAATTGCAAACCCAAAAATTTAGAACACCAATCTTAGGACAAAAATAAACTTGGGTCAACATTAGCAAGTGGAAGGAAAAAAAAAAAAAAAAAACACAACCGAGGGTAAAATGATAATTTATGCCTTTAGTTGGGGGGGGGGGGGGGGGGGGGTTTTATAGTAACCTAGTAAAATCAGAAGTTGCCACAGTAATGATAAGGTACATGTTGGACATTAACATGAAAATCCATTAGTCAAATGTTGGGATAGAATTTCCTTAGTGGCCTAAATACGGCATCATAAGATTCGTATAGCAGTAGAATTAGGACAACTATTTATACAAATTGGATTGGGCATCAAAAGCCCAATCTCGTATTAAGAACTTCGAAGAAAGTCCTAAGCTTAATTATTTAAGTAATTAGCTTGGACCTTGGGAGCCCAATTTATGGTAAACCATGGAATAACGACGTTTGAACTTGGAGGCCTAAACTATACAATTAAACACCATGACCCTAATAAGTGATTCATCAACCCTTAAATTTTATTAATTAACGGTGGCTAATTAATCAAAGATAGTTAGAGACGATTTAATTGTGATTAATTAATTTAAAATAATTAGTAAGAACTAATGACAATTAATTATTAACTTAATTAACAATAGTTAATTATTGAGAAATTAATTAAAGTAGTTAGTTAATTAAAGATAACTAGTAATGAAAGATTAATTAACGGTGGTTAATTAATTTAAAATAAGTAACAAAGAAAATTAATGATAATAAATTAAGACGTAAATTAATTAACTGAAGTTAATTAATTTAAGACAATTAACTAACAATCGTCGGTTAGTTAAGACAAGTAAGACAATAGAGAGACACTTTATATATGTCACTTCTCGACAATAAATACTAGTCCTTGTGTTAAGGAGAACGAAGGTTAAGAAATGAACAATAACTTACACTCAACTCAGATATATCTCAGTAAGGGATTTATCAACATAGGAGTGTGGCTGAGGAATTCGATCGAGTCAAGTTAAGCTCAAACCTCACTGTAATATAAAGTTAAAACTTTTCAAGTTGTATTTAAATATTGTCATATGACCATGTACACTCCATTAATATGCAAGATAATCAAATACGATAAACAAGTCAGAATCAGTTCAAGTTAAGAGTAGTACCCACCCTCCTCGAAGGTGAGGAGTAGGTTCTCCACGAAGGTGAGATCATCAAAACTGCTGGTCAATACCGAAAGCATGTCTATGTGGGTTGCTCCCCTAGTCCTCTATCTGGTCATGCGCATTGGGTAATAACACTTAGGCCCATAGTACTAGGCAAGAAGTTGACAAGGAAACATAATCAAGAACTCACGTTTAATTATGCCTTGCATTCCTTTTGTAAATGTTTTGCAGATATGTTTGAACTTGTTGAGCGAAAGCTCACCCTAATTTCTTCACACTATAGGAAATCCTACTAAGAGGCCAATGTGATCACTGATGGGTTGGGCACAACTATGAGATGAGTGCGAGAACAGGCTATGGATACCGCTACAATCTAATTCCGCTTTTGTCTTAAGATATTATTAATTAAAATGTTTGAGTAGGATTATGGAAGTATTCTTAAAAATAAAAAAAATAATTAAAAGAAGTAATCTCTAGAGACAATATCAATCTATACAGTGGTAATTATGGTTTTAATCGCAAGTCATTTTCTAGATGATATATGTATTAAATTTAATTTTATAATCAAAATGCTAATCTTTTTGGATATGTTTATTATAAAAAGAAAAAAATTATTCATCATTTTTGCTAGAGTGTTAATAAAGAAAAGTCAGTTATGGAACGACTTGAGATAGTTAAGTCATCTTGTGAGAGCAGAGAGGGAGAAGAGATAGAGGGGCAACTGTAAAAGATTTAGTAGTGACGTTCTAGGATTTATTAGATAATGAGGACATTTTAATCTTTTCAGTGGACAGTTAAAAAAAAAAAAAAAATCCTAGGGTCAAAATTTCAAGAAAGTATTAAGTGAGAGAAAAACTCAACAAATTGTGCATCGAAGAGGCTATTTCCACAATTTCTCAATTAGGAGTGATTTTGAGGATTGTCCTCCCTCAAATAGCACACTCTGGAATATTGTGCCCTTTATAGTGGTTTCATGAATTTTGTTCTCTTATAAGCTATGTCAAAGGTCCATATAATATGTTTTTTCAAACTTACTGTTGGCCAACCAAAAAGATAGTATGGTAGATTTACCAAAATATTCTTTGACAATTAGAGTCAACACGGACCACCGACGGTCTCCAATCACTGGCAATGATGAAAATATCGACAACTTTGTCAATATTTTCCCAAAAGTGTCCATAAACGAGGAAGGTAAAGATATTTCTTACCAAAGTATTCATCTGATGTCGATAATTTTTTGGAAAATTTCCATAACGTGTCCATAAACGAGGAAGGTAAAGACATTTCTTACCAGAGTATTCATCTGATATTGATAATTTTTGAAAAAATTCCTGCAACATATCAATATCAATTATCTTCCTTCACAATAAAATATCTAGATACATACGGATATTATTTGAATGTTTCAGTGGATATATCTGTCAAATACCTAACTACTTTCTATGTATATGACAAAGAAGAAAAAGACTTTAAAAAGAAATGACAAAATATTTTTTCTTTTCACATGAATTATTTACTTTGGCATTGGCATTTTCCAGTCATGAATAAAACTACAAAACCAAAAAATTAAGTCAAGAATCATGTTTCAAAAAGAAAAAAAATTTATTTGGAATTTAAGCATGTGAAAAGAAAATTAAGATGCTCATGTCATTTTTTACTATTCTTCTCCACAAATATCATATGACATATTTTTGCATGTTCACAAACAAAGTCCACCTGCTTGGGTAAATTCAAACTACACAATTTATAGAGCTTTTAATGGAAAAAGGTCAATTAACATACATATGTTATCTCAATAACTGTTTGTAGAATTACTCAAGCATTATTTCTTGGGAAAAATATAATTTAGATTAGAATAGTTTGCAAAGTTATACTTTGAACCTCAAAGGAGTTCATTTTGATATTGAATTTTAAATTTATGAAGAATTTTTGATAATTAAAATGGATCTCTAGTTGCCATAAAGTGTCCAGTAGCCATAAAGTATTTTGGTAGATTACCAAAATTATTTTTTATACTATACAAGATTATTTTGATATTTTACCAGATTTTTTATATTCCACCAGATTATTTATTATATTTTATTGGATTATTCGTAATATTCAAGCAGACTGATTGACATAATTCTTTATATTAATTTGTTATTTCACCATATTCATCTTTACATGATTGTATAAAAAAAAATCATATTATCAAAAAAATTTAATTACCTAAAAATACCTAACTCTCAAAATTGAAAAACCCCAAGTTGGAAAAAAAAAAAACA
>CM046387.1:2594077-2640129 GCA_025413485.1 Ficus microcarpa
AAGAAGAGAAAGAGAAGGTTGCTGAGATAAACCAATGGACGAGCGATTCATTTGGCACTGCTTACCGCTGTAGCGGAGGCTGGATGAGGTTGAGATGAAGCAAAAAGATCAGAGATAAAGAGAAAATGAAAATCCAATTGATGGCTGCATAAGAAATAAAAGAAAGAAAAATGTAATTTGTCAGGAGTAAAAAGACAGGGACAAAGTAATCATTTTAGTTTTTCAGAATCTATAGAATTTGAACACTTGACAATTCATGATATTCATGATAAAATTTTTCATAATGTGTATCATTGTTTTAAAAGAAAAGATTTAGAGCTTTTGCGAAGGGTATTTTTGGTAGTATAAATGTGGGACTCTCAATTGTTTATGTGGCAGTGTTAAAAATAAAAGTCCACAAAAATGGTGTCAAATCTAAAAACATAATTTTCGGAAATGCTGTTATTGAAATTAACCCATAGAAGGAGCTATATTCAAAAAATGTACTCTTTAAAAGCCAATCCTTAAAATAACCAATATTCTCTTTTCAAAATTTTTTTAATGGGGCCTATTTGTTAGACCCTTTTTATACAAATAATTTAAGTCCACTACATTTTTAAAAATAATTAATTCAAGCACTACATTTTTTTAATATTAATTTAAGCACTACATTTTAAAACCAAAAAAAAAAAAAAAAAAAAGCAAGAATCTTGAATTCACGTTGTTAGATCCGAATATCTAATTATAAAGTATAAAGCTTAGACTAATGATATAAAATATAAACACGCACTGACGCAAATTTATGTATTATTATTGTTTTTATTATTATCTATTAACTTTTTTAATATACAATATACATAACACAATATCGGTTTCACTTGGGTATTTTGAAGGTAAACAATGCATATAATCCAATTAAGTTTGTATTCAAGAATTTATTTACAGTCTAGATTATCCGAAAAAAATTGATGGAATCGAATTGGATTGAACCAATTATTTTGATATGTTTGATTGGATTCCTATTTGAAGGAATAGTAGAGCTCTTCATTCAACCAACAAATAAAAAGTAAAATAAAAGAAGAAAAACACACAAAAACATCCAGTGAGTTTGAAAATTTTCACTTCTGAAGTGGAAATATTCAAAAATCACTCATGTAGAAAATAGTGGAAACCACCGATTCATATTAAAACAAAAAAGTATCCTCATATTTCTCTCTCTCTCTCTTCTCCCCTGGCCCCACGGCCGCACCCCAACGGTCCTATTTCGTAGCAACAGTCCTTTTTTTTTTTTTTTTTTAACACGAGGATAAAATAAACTCAACAATAAAATAAGGTGTGAAATTATTAATAGCCATCATTATAATAGTAAAACTGGTCTCATTTAATCCTCTGAATCATATTATTGTGGTTTAGTTTAAAAAAAAAAAAAAAAAAATTTATAGTGCTTGACTTGAATGACTTTTGAGGGTGCATCAGTACGTTAGTAAAATAATCTAATGCTCTTCTAAAAGAAAATAGCTTCCAAGCGAAGATCTGAAATATCTTCACATAGAGAGGAATTTAACAGATGGAATTGCAACTTTCTCGACTGCTTGAAAAATGGATGAAAACGTTAAAAGAAGAAGAAGAAGAAGAAGTACATTGAATTACACTAAAAACAAACCACTAACATTTCTTCGGCAACGGAGAGCCACATAATCCTGGATTCCCTTCAAAAGATGAACCTGGAAATGTCCCTATTTTGCCACCTTGCGGAATTGGACCCGTAAGTCGGTTGTGGGACAGATTCAAATGCTTAAGAAATTTGAGGTTTGTCAACTGCCGAGGAATTTCTCCTGAGAAATTGTTGTTAGAGAGATCCAACGACTGGAGATCTGTGAGATTTCCGAAAGACGAAGGAACAAGGCCTGTGAAACTGTTACTTCCCAGATCTAGCGCAATAAGTGATCTTAGATCTCCCATGATATTTGGAACCCCACCACACAAACTATTATGACCCAAATCTAGTAGCTTCAAATTGTTTTTCTCTCTGTCAGACAACTTCTCTTTCCCTATTCTACCAAACCAGCTCGGAACATGCCCCCGAATAATGTTGTGGGACAGATTCAATTGCTCTATTCTATACTGATACTTCAAAAAATAAGGAAATTCAGTCAAGTTGCACGAAGACAAATACAAAAATTGCAATTGAGGAATATATTTAGAACTTGTACTTGCCTTTACTCCTGATAATAAACTATTTTCTGAAAGATCCAGGTACCAAAGCTCTGAGAAGTTGCCCAGCTCAAGTGTGCCGCTCAAGTCGTTGGAGTGAAGATCCAGAAATATCAAGCTTTTCAAGTCGGCCATCGACTTCGGAATTTGACCACTTAAGTTGTTTCCACTTAGACTCATGAACTTCAGCCGCGGAGAAGAGCCGTTATAAATGTTAAGAGGACCTGAAAACGCATTGTTGTCTAAAGACAAGGAAATCAATGAAGGTAGCGTAAACAACCACGAAGGGATTTCCCCGCTGAAGTTGTTGTACGAGACATCCAAGGAGGTCAGATATTTCAGCTGTCCTAGTGAAGAAAAAATTTCACCGGTGAAAATATTTCCTAGGAGAAGTAATCTTTTCAGGGACGTGAGGTTTCCAATTGAGAAGGGTACTTCACCGCTGAATCCACAGCCGCTCAAGTCAAGAACATTGAGCTGTCTGAGGTTTCCCAGTGTTGATGGAATCCGACCGTACAAGTCGTTGAATGAGAGATCTAGAAGAGTGAGTTGGGAAAGGTTCCAAATGGAAGGTGGAACTGCCCCTGAAATGTTGGAACCACAGAGACTAAGATAAGTTAAGCTTGAAAGTTGTCCAAGCCTGGAGGGAATCCGGCTTGAGCTGAAGTCGTTGAAAGCGAGGTCGAGTTTTTGGAGTTGAACCAATCTGAAAAGGCTGCTATTAGAACGCAAAGGCCCTTGAAGCGAGCTTTTGCTGAGGTTTAGGCTGACAACAAGACCACTTGCGGTTTCATCGCAGATGACACCGTCCCAAAAGCAACAGTTACTGCCCTTCTTCCAGGTTCTCATTTTTGGAGAAGACTTGGCGGAACCTTCGGGTGAAAACTCTTGTTTGAGTTGCAGTAAAATAGAGCTCTGGTCAGGGAGACATCTTATTATAAGATTGGAAGAAATAATGATGGAGATATTAAACGTGTGCGAAACATAGAAGGAACATGAGACGAGACAAACTGTGATGCAAATATTCAGCAAACTGATCGTACTCGCCATTTTCCGTCCAGTAGAGAGAGAGAGAGTTGAGTTTCTCATATGTAGAATTTATGAGCAAGGGAAGTTGGAATACCTGCTCCGCGGAAAACGAACAGTCAAAGGGCTTGTTTGGTTCGTCAGTTGGAGTTAAAAAGTTTGAGTTGAGTTTGAGTTTAGTTGAGTTGAGTTGAAAATGATAGTGTTTGGTAAAACTTTTGAAAAAAAAAGTTGAGTTTGAGTTGATTGTTTGGTAAAAAAATTTGAGTTGAATAGTTTTTTTTTAAAAAAAAAAAACAAGGATACTGTTTGGATGTGAAGAATGTAATACCCGGAATTTTTATGGACTTACAATTTCTCTTTTTATTAGAAATTAGAAGTCCCCATGCTATGTTTATGAGATGTTTTCATGAAAAATTATGAATCACATGTGAAATTCGTAATTTTATTAGCCAAGGTTAGAATTTTCTTTTAAACCGGCTACGAGACTCGGAAAAAAATGCCGAGGTTGGTAAACGGCATTTTGAGTCAAAAAAGACGAAGAGGAAAGAAAAAGAACGAAAAAGGATGAAATTTTAAGAAAGTCAAAGGTTTGACCAAAAAGTCAACTTTGACCAAAAAGTCAAAGGTTGACCAAGGACGGGTCAAAAATGTTGACATCGAAAAATGATGAATTGCAGTATAAGAAGAGACTGCAAAAAGCTTTCAATGGTCAAGAAAGCAAAAATAAGCCGTAAAAACCACCCTAGAAATCAAGCACACCGAATCAAGAATTAAAGGGCAAAAAGGTCTCCGAAAAATTGAAGAAAGAAAGTTTTCGGTTCAATTTTTATAAGGAAGAATTTTGGATCAAAATTATGGAGCACAATATTTTTAATAATTGTGTGACACAAAGGAAAGGAAAGGAATTAATTTTAAAGAAAGAAAAGAAAGCAAGCAAAGGAAAGAAGAAGACAAGCTCCTTGATTTAAGGACAAGCAACCAACTACTCCACTTTCTCCACTTCAATATTCGGCAACCATCCTTCAAATTCCCCAAGAAAATCCGGACACAATGGCCCTAGGATCCCCCATAAAGTTCGGCAATCAATGAAGGAAAAGATGAAGAAAAGTCAAACAAAAAAAAGAAACAATATATATGTATATATATAAATTTTGTGGTGGTATTAGTTGGTCAGCCCACGTGCAAAGAAAAGAAAGAAGCAGAGATTAATTAAAGGGAAGTATTCACAGCAACCCACATGCACTTTGTGCTCCTCCATTTTCGGCAAAAGCATGGGAAGGCAAGAGAAAAAGGTGTGACATCACAACACCACCAAAGCAAGCTAACTCTCCCTCTTTTCTCCTCAAAACCGCTGCTTGTCCCCTTCCATCTCCCATCACTTTCGGCAGCAGCAATAAAGCAAGCAAGAGAGGAAAAAAAAGCTAGAAAACCAATGGATAAAGGTGTGCTCTCCATGCCTCTTTGTGACCGGCCATTCCCTTCTCATTTCCTCTTTATTAACCACTCCAAAAGACCCATCTTTTATTGGATAAAAGCAGCAAAAGCTCTGCCAAGTTTTCAGAAGAAAACCGTGGGAGAGAGAGGGAGGAAGAGAAGGAAAAATCTGGAAAAATGCTAGAGGGTTTTGCATGTGTGATGTTCAGCTTTTCTAAGGGAGAATCAAGAGAAATTTGTGAGCCATGGAGACCCATTTTGGGGCACAAAAACCGTGTGTTAGAGGAGTGAAAGAGAAGAGAGAAATCTGGAAAAATTTATGGGGTGAACCATGGTGGAGTTCGGCTTGGTGTGATGGAGCCAAGAGGAAAGATTTTTGGTGATTCTTGAAGCCAAAATCCGTGGACTTGAGAGAAGGAAAAAGGTAAGAGAAAACTTGGATTTCTCATCTTATAAAGTTGGTTTTGATGAGCAAGAAAGAAGCTAACAAAAAGTTTCTTGGATCTCTATTTTTCTTGCAAAATTCGTGAGCCATGGAGGAGCCAAATCCATGGGTGAGCAAACCAAGGAGGAAAAGAAAGATTTTCAAACCCTAACTTGGGTTAAGGTAAACCCTTAAACTAATCTTGGATTTAAGCTCAAGATAAGCATTTTTATGATGGTTTAAGATGGGTTTGTAAGGACATAAGTCCATCTCTTATTATAGCCCTTGATTTGGTGTATGTGCTTGATAGGGATTAGGGTTTGGTTGGCTTGTTTTATGATGTTTCTTGCATGATTTTTATGCTTGAAAAATTGATAGGATGCATGCTAGATGTGTTATTTAAGTCCCCTAAACGTTGGTCACAAATCAGCCCTAAGGCAGTGGCTGATTTGCTTGAAGAAAAATAATGTTTGTGATGCTAGTTGATGAATGATGCAAGGATAGAACAATGCAACCCATAGGACGTTTTGTGGGCTGCATGGGCGTGAAGAATGGGCAAGAATGTATGCATGGGACGTTAGACACGTTGTTTGATGTATGGTTAAGCTCCCGATGTGATCGGTCGAGTTAGAATCCGCAAACTAAGACGTAAAACCGGATTAACAACCGAAACTGCCATTTCGGAGTCGAAACTAGCCAGTTTCGGGAAAGTGGAATTATCAGGCCCTTAGAGGCCGAACGGGTTAAAAGTTAAAACACGAAAGTTGTTCGGAACAACTTTTACTAGAGGACAGCGCGGACAGAATCTTAAAATAAGGCTCCAAAGGCCTTCATTTTTATGAAATCCCGTGGCTAACTCCTGGAGCCAGTTTCACTCCGTTTTTCAGGATCACCCACATTCAAACGAAAACTGGTACTGATCTAGCCAGAACTGGGTTTTGTGCAAAACATGAAAGTTTTAGTAATTTTCGATAGCTACAACTTTCGTGAAGACAAGTTTTTCAGAAAATGAATGCATTTTTAATCTGGGTTGGTTTTACGAAGAGTGCTCAGGGAATCCGCGAATTTCCAGCACTTGGTTTATAAAAACGTTTTCTAGAAAAATGTTAAGTGTCTCTAAAATGTTATTTTGACTACGAAAACCGTTCCAATGACGATTTTCAGTCCGTAATGATTTTATGAAGTCCCGTTTTAAGAAAATGAATTTTTAGAGTTTTTGGGATTTTCACCCAAAGTGTTCAAGTTAAGAAGAAAAATGAGATTTTCCATAAGATAAGGGAAAATGAGATTTTTCAAGAAGAGAATGGGATTTTTAAGAGTTTAGAATTGAAATTCCACATTTTTCCAATAAGTAAAGAAAGTGATGATTTTAGACAAGTATTTTCAAGAGTAATGAAGTAAGAGCTTTTTACAAGCAAATGAGATTTTTGGAAGATAATTATATAATGTTTTTCCAAAAATAACGAAATGGAGTTTTAAGGTAAAAATGGGTAATCAAGCCGATTACGAACGGTAACCGGAATTATATCCGAGTTACGGGGCTAAGCCCAAAGCCCAACGTTAGACCCAAAAGGGGGTTGACCTTAGTTAACCATATGTTGACTTGGGTTGACCAAGAGTTGACTTTAGGGTTACCCAATATAACCCTAAAGGATACCAAATTAATGAAATGGGCTAAGACCTTGGGTTATTGAGGAGATAATAACCCAATGGATTAAGAATCAAGTAAAAGTAAATTATAAGCCCAAGAGGAAGGAATTGACCAATCAGGCTTACAAGAGATATTAGAGGGGACATATAACACACACATCTAGGATTGCTCATAGATGTTGGTTAGGATACCAACATCGTATGTCGCGATTATGGTGAGATAAGTTAATCTTATCTTACACCTCCTTTGAAACAGGATTATGAACTTGTTGAGATATCGCAAGGAAGGATGTTACGTCAAGAGCATAGGACCTAAGGTAAGTACAAACCTCACCTGTAGTATGGGAAAAATAATATGTATGTTCAAATATGCTATGTTTCAAGATATGTTGAAATGCTTTAAAGATGTCATGTTTTGAAGATGTTTTCAAGATGCCATGTGTTAAGAATGTCATGTTTTAAAGATGCCATGCTATGTTTTATGAACGAAATGTTAAGTATGTATGATATAGTGACATCATGAAGTATGCTCACTAATGATAAGAAACTTGGTAAAAATACACAAGTAAGGTGTCGTACCAACCTCCATCAGGGTGGAGGATTTTTATGTTAAAGTTATGGATTCGCTCTCTCGTTTTTGTAAGAGGGTGTAATCACTTATGTTTCCTGGGTACAGTTAGGGACTTGCAATCCCATCTAACTGTATCTAGAGGCGCGCTATATGCTAAGGGTACGAACACTATGGGGCCCATAAGAAAGGTAAGAAAGTTAAAAGAAATGCATAAATGGAACATAAATGGTTCATGCATATGTTTTATGATGAAGTATGTTTTCAAGATGTTTAATTGAAAATGTTTTGTGAGATCGCGTTTGTACTTGCTGAGCGTCAGCTCATCAGATATATTCCATACTGCAGGTTGAGATAAAAAGCTTGTAGCTTTACTTGGTGGGCTTGGAGATGATGCAGCGAGTGAAGGGCGGTGTGGGATACCACTACGCAATAATTTCCGCAATATGTTTAAAGTTATGAAGTTTTCATGTATGTTAAAAGTCAAGTTATGTTATGTATGTATGAAATGTTCAAAGTACGATGCACAATTTTAGTGCATGGGTTTCAAGTCAAGATTTTTAAAATGAAATCCAAATTATGAAGTTCAAAGAAAGCTTTAAAAACGATGTTCAAAAGAAGTTTTTAAAAAAAAATATAAGTCGGAAAAAAAAAAAAAAATTTATTCCACATTTTAAAGTAAATTAAGTATGAAGTATGAATGTGACGGTTCCGGCGCCCCGCATCCGCGCGGTCGGATCCGCGTTGGGTGTCAGGGGGGTGGTTCGGGGCGTCACAGAGTTTGGTATCAGAGCGGTATCCTGCCAGCCAACTTCACTTCGCTTCACATCGTCTCCGCAACAGCCCAAGTAAGTTGAAATTTTTTTTTTAAGTGATAACCATAGTGTTTTTCATTTTAAGGGAAATCACATACGATATACATATGTATTTCCTTAACTCTAGAAACTACCATAATGGGTATGTAAGAGGGTAAGCTTATGATGATGATGATGATGATGATGATGATGATGATGATGATGATGATGATGTAAAGGATTAGAAGTTAGAAATAGAAATTGGTTCGCCGTGTATACGAACGAACCAAAGTTTGCAAGAGTCTAATCTTGCAATTATAGAAGCTAAGTTATGATTAAAAAAAAAAAAAAAGTGGATAATGCCTTAATTTGGGAATAGCAATTAGGCATATGTCTATATGAGCTAGATACTGCCAATAGGAATTTGGTATATCATGATGATAGCTTTAAAAATGATGATGATATCAATAAGGTTGAAATTGACAACAACCTTCTAAGTAAAAGAAATTATGCTATGATGGGAAGTTTTAGATATTCCCTAGAGCTAAGATTATGCCTGTATGCTTTAAAAGAAAATGCTAAAGGCAAAAGAGAAGTTTCTACTGGCCAATAAATGTGAAGAGCTAGTTGAATCAAGTATGTCTTCGATTGCATCACTCGGACAGAAAAACGTTTTCAAGAATATTAATTATTATTATTTTCCATGAATAACAATATGGAAGATATTTAAAGAAGTTATTTTTATGTATGGTGCTTGGTCTTATGTGACATTAGAACCCAATCATGTTATGTAATGTAAAAGACCAAATTCTTGAGGAGTAAATTTTTCCCAAGAAAGGAGTCTTTGGCCAAATCCTTGAGGAAGAAGTTCCAAGAGAGGGGTCACCACGAAAGAAATGGGTTCTAATAGCATGAGATTAACACTGTACTAAGAGGGTCCTCAGTTTCAAGTAAATTGAAAGAAAAATATTTTCAATAATTGCTGAGCCCTAAAGTAAAGTTAAAGAAAAATATCATAAATATAAAGATACGATATATTTTTCAAGTATGGGAAAGCTATATAATATAATATGCTTTTCAATAATTGCAAGTTTTATGATAAATTTGCTAAGAAATTTCATGAAAATGGTTCTTGTGATGCAATATGAAGAAATGATAAGTACGATGACATGTATGAAAGGATGAAAGTATGATGAAAGTATGATGAACATGATGAAAGTATGATGATAGGAATGAAAAAATGAAGATTTGAAGTATGAAATAAGATGAAATATAAGGAAAATTATGGTTCTGTATAAAAGATATGAACCCATTAGGTATTAAAAATGGGAACATGAGCAGACCATTATGGATTCTAGTGGGATTTGAGAAAAACCACCTAGAATTATCCGATTTTCGAGGACGAAAATATTTTAAGGAGGGTAGGATGTAATACCCGGAATTTTTATGGACTTACAATTTCTCTTTTTATTAGAAATTAGAAGTCCCCATGCTATGTTTATGAGATGTTTTCATGAAAAATTATGAATCACATGTGAAATTCGTAATTTTATTAGCCAAGGTTAGAATTTTCTTTTAAACCGGCTACGAGACTCGGAAAAAAATGCCGAGGTTGGTAAACGGCATTTTGAGTCAAAAAGGACGAAGAGGAAAGAAAAAGAACGAAAAAGGATGAAATTTTAAGAAAGTCAAAGGTTTGACCAAAAAGTCAACTTTGACCAAAAAGTCAAAGGTTGACCAAGGACGGGTCAAAAATGTTGACATCGAAAAATGATGAATTGCAGTATAAGAAGAGACTGCAAAAAGCTTTCAATGGTCAAGAAAGCAAAAATAAGCCGTAAAAACCACCCTAGAAATCAAGCACACCGAATCAAGAATTAAAGGGCAAAAAGGTCTCCGAAAAATTGAAGAAAGAAAGTTTTCGGTTCAATTTTTATAAGGAAGAATTTTGGATCAAAATTATGGAGCACAATATTTTTAATAATTGTGTGACACAAAGGAAAGGAAAGGAATTAATTTTAAAGAAAGAAAAGAAAGCAAGCAAAGGAAAGAAGAAGACAAGCTCCTTGATTTAAGGACAAGCAACCAACTACTCCACTTTCTCCACTTCAATATTCGGCAACCATCCTTCAAATTCCCCAAGAAAATCCGGACACAATGGCCCTAGGATCCCCCATAAAGTTCGGCAATCAATGAAGGAAAAGATGAAGAAAAGTCAAACAAAAAAAAGAAACAATATATATGTATATATATAAATTTTGTGGTGGTATTAGTTGGTCAGCCCACGTGCAAAGAAAAGAAAGAAGCAGAGATTAATTAAAGGGAAGTATTCACAGCAACCCACATGCACTTTGTGCTCCTCCATTTTCGGCAAAAGCATGGGAAGGCAAGAGAAAAAGGTGTGACATCACAACACCACCAAAGCAAGCTAACTCTCCCTCTTTTCTCCTCAAAAACCGCTGCTTGTCCCCTTCCATCTCCCATCACTTTCGGCAGCAGCAATAAAGCAAGCAAGAGAGGAAAAAAAAGCTAGAAAACCAATGGATAAAGGTGTGCTCTCCATGCCTCTTTGTGACCGGCCATTCCCTTCTCATTTCCTCTTTATTAACCACTCCAAAAGACCCATCTTTTATTGGATAAAAGCAGCAAAAGCTCTGCCAAGTTTTCAGAAGAAAACCGTGGGAGAGAGAGGGAGGAAGAGAAGGAAAAATCTGGAAAAATGCTAGAGGGTTTTGCATGTGTGATGTTCGGCTTTTCTAAGGGAGAATCAAGAGAAATTTGTGAGCCATGGAGACCCATTTTGGGGCACAAAAACCGTGTGTTAGAGGAGTGAAAGAGAAGAGAGAAATCTGGAAAAATTTATGGGGTGAACCATGGTGGAGTTCGGCTTGGTGTGATGGAGCCAAGAGGAAAGATTTTTGGTGATTCTTGAAGCCAAAATCCGTGGACTTGAGAGAAGGAAAAAGGTAAGAGAAAACTTGGATTTCTCATCTTATAAAGTTGGTTTTGATGAGCAAGAAAGAAGCTAACAAAAAGTTTCTTGGATCTCTATTTTTCTTGCAAAATTCGTGAGCCATGGAGGAGCCAAATCCATGGGTGAGCAAACCAAGGAGGAAAAGAAAGATTTTCAAACCCTAACTTGGGTTAAGGTAAACCCTTAAACTAATCTTGGATTTAAGCTCAAGATAAGCATTTTTATGATGGTTTAAGATGGGTTTGTAAGGACATAAGTCCATCTCTTATTATAGCCCTTGATTTGGTGTATGTGCTTGATAGGGATTAGGGTTTGGTTGGCTTGTTTTATGATGTTTCTTGCATGATTTTTATGCTTGAAAAATTGATAGGATGCATGCTAGATGTGTTATTTAAGTCCCCTAAACGTTGGTCACAAATCAGCCCTAAGGCAGTGGCTGATTTGCTTGAAGAAAAATAATGTTTGTGATGCTAGTTGATGAATGATGCAAGGATAGAACAATGCAACCCATAGGACGTTTTGTGGGCTGCATGGGCGTGAAGAATGGGCAAGAATGTATGCATGGGACGTTAGACACGTTGTTTGATGTATGGTTAAGCTCCCGATGTGATCGGTCGAGTTAGAATCCGCAAACTAAGACGTAAAACCGGATTAACAACCGAAACTGCCATTTCGGAGTCGAAACTAGCCAGTTTCGGGAAAGTGGAATTATCAGGCCCTTAGAGGCCGAACGGGTTAAAAGTTAAAACACGAAAGTTGTTCGGAACAACTTTTACTAGAGGACAGCGCGGACAGAATCTTAAAATAAGGCTCCAAAGGCCTTCATTTTTATGAAATCCCGTGGCTAACTCCTGGAGCCAGTTTCACTCCGTTTTTCAGGATCACCCACATTCAAACGAAAACTGGTACTGATCTAGCCAGAACTGGGTTTTGTGCAAAACATGAAAGTTTTAGTAATTTTCGATAGCTACAACTTTCGTGAAGACAAGTTTTTCAGAAAATGAATGCATTTTTAATCTGGGTTGGTTTTACGAAGAGTGCTCAGGGAATCCGCGAATTTCCAGCACTTGGTTTATAAAAACGTTTTCTAGAAAAATGTTAAGTGTCTCTAAAATGTTATTTTGACTACGAAAACCGTTCCAATGACGATTTTCAGTCCGTAATGATTTTATGAAGTCCCGTTTTAAGAAAATGAATTTTTAGAGTTTTTGGGATTTTCACCCAAAGTGTTCAAGTTAAGAAGAAAAATGAGATTTTCCATAAGATAAGGGAAAATGAGATTTTTCAAGAAGAGAATGGGATTTTTAAGAGTTTAGAATTGAAATTCCACATTTTTCCAATAAGTAAAGAAAGTGATGATTTTAGACAAGTATTTTCAAGAGTAATGAAGTAAGAGCTTTTTACAAGCAAATGAGATTTTTGGAAGATAATTATATAATGTTTTTCCAAAAATAACGAAATGGAGTTTTAAGGTAAAAATGGGTAATCAAGCCGATTACGAACGGTAACCGGAATTATATCCGAGTTACGGGGCTAAGCCCAAAGCCCAACGTTAGACCCAAAAGGGGGTTGACCTTAGTTAACCATATGTTGACTTGGGTTGACCAAGAGTTGACTTTAGGGTTACCCAATATAACCCTAAAGGATACCAAATTAATGAAATGGGCTAAGACCTTGGGTTATTGAGGAGATAATAACCCAATGGATTAAGAATCAAGTAAAAGTAAATTATAAGCCCAAGAGGAAGGAAGTGACCAATCAGGCTTACAAGAGATATTAGAGGGGACATATAACACACACATCTAGGATTGCTCATAGATGTTGGTTAGGATACCAACATCGTATGTCGCGATTATGGTGAGATAAGTTAATCTTATCTTACACCTCCTTTGAAACAGGATTATGAACCTGTTGAGATATCGCAAGGAAGGATGTTACGTCAAGAGCATAGGACCTAAGGTAAGTACAAACCTCACCTGTAGTATGGGAAAAATAATATGTATGTTCAAATATGCTATGTTTCAAGATATGTTGAAATGCTTTAAAGATGTCATGTTTTGAAGATGTTTTCAAGATGCCATGTGTTAAGAATGTCATGTTTTAAAGATGCCATGCTATGTTTTATGAACGAAATGTTAAGTATGTATGATATAGTGACATCATGAAGTATGCTCACTAATGATAAGAAACTTGGTAAAAATACACAAGTAAGGTGTCGTACCAACCTCCACCAGGGTGGAGGATTTTTATGTTAAAGTTATGGATTCGCTCTCTCGTTTTTGTAAGAGGGTGTAATCACTTATGTTTCCTGGGTACAGTTAGGGACTTGCAATCCCATCTAACTGTATCTAGAGGCGCGCTATATGCTAAGGGTACGAACACTATGGGGCCCATAAGAAAGGTAAGAAAGTTAAAAGAAATGCATAAATGGAACATAAATGGTTCATGCATATGTTTTATGATGAAGTATGTTTTCAAGATGTTTAATTGAAAATGTTTTGTGAGATCGCGTTTGTACTTGCTGAGCGTCAGCTCATCAGATATATTCCATACTGCAGGTTGAGATA
Source organism: Ficus microcarpa (assembly GCA_025413485.1). NCBI lineage: Eukaryota > Viridiplantae > Streptophyta > Magnoliopsida > Rosales > Moraceae > Ficus > Ficus microcarpa. The sequence goes on from CM046387.1 coordinate 2,607,711, forward strand.
AAAAGCTTGTAGCTTTACTTGGTGGGCTTGGAGATGATGCAGCGAGTGAAGGGCGGTGTGGGATACCACTACGCAATAATTTCCGCAATATGTTTAAAGTTATGAAGTTTTCATGTATGTTAAAAGTCAAGTTATGTTATGTATGTATGAAATGTTCAAAGTACGATGCACAATTTTAGTGCATGGGTTTCAAGTCAAGATTTTTAAAATGAAATCCAAATTATGAAGTTCAAAGAAAGCTTTAAAAACGATGTTCAAAAGAAGTTTTTTAAAAAAAATATAAGTCGGAAAAAAAAAAAAAAATTTATTCCACATTTTAAAGTAAATTAAGTATGAAGTATGAATGTGACAGTTCCGGCGCCCCGCATCCGCGTGGTCGGATCCGCGTTGGGTGTCAGGGGGGTGGTTCGGGGCGTCACAAAGAAATTGACTAAAACCAATTTTTTCCTTTTTTTTTTTTTTTGATAGCTTATTTAAACTCCAACTAAACTGAATTTTTGCACCTAATTTTACTTTATAACTCTTAAAAGTCAACAAAATTCTAAATACTTTTTCAAAAGTATTAACTAATCTAACTTACAAATTTCAACGCAACTCAAACAAACACAATTTCACAATCTATTCTAGGTGTCATCGGCGGAAAATAGAATAATAAAAATACGCTCAATTAATATCCAATTGAGTTGAACACAAACCCAATTTTTCGCATGTTTTTCTCCGGTAACATATCTTAATCCAACTAAACTGTACATTTGCACCTCATTTTTTTTCCTAGCTCCGAAAATAAAAAAAATCCGATATACTTTTTGAAACGTTATAAATAATCTAACTTAATATGTTGAAAAAGCAACTCAAACGCAACTCTATTAATTCCGACATTTTAAATTCTCCCTATTATTAATACCAATCACCTTAGGTCATCATAATAATTTGTCGAATTTCATACATTGCCATAAAATACACCAACATAAAGTGAATTGTTGGTCTGTAAACCAAGAGAAAAAGTACAAATTAAGAATCACCCTCCTATTGTTGCCCAAAACTTCCACCATTCTACATTTCCAGTGGTTTTATACCATGAAGATATTTGATATCTGACCCACATGTCATCAGCCATCATATCTCTCAGCTGATTCATTGCACCCCTACTTGATACGTGGTCCTGCATTCCAATACTAGGGCCAGTTATATCGATCCCATCATCAAGCACATAATCGGCATTCACATCGACGGTCCCACTTACATGCACACAATCTGCCTCGTATTCTTCAAGTACGAGATTCCCCGCCTCAACCATCCTGATGAAATTATGCAAAACCACGTAAGCGACAGGGATCATTTTTTTGTTTTTCCATCAGGTAACTGTTATCGCTTTTAAGTATTTTGAATCTTGACTTCCAGACACCAAATGTTCGCTCAATACAGTTCTGCAGAGATGAATGTGTGTAACTAAATACTTCCCTACGGTTGCGTAGCTCGCCACGACGTGTTCGGTATTTTGGTAAATGATAAGTCTCCTATCGGAATGGGCTCAAGAAGCAATCCCTGTTGGCGTAGCCCAAATCTGCCAAGTAAAATTTGCCTGTAAAATAAAGCTCGCCATAAGAATGACATGTCCGATATGTTATTTAAAACTCTATTAAATATAAATACTGTTATATAAGAGCTATTTTTACTGACCTGGTGGTGGTATTGGGAACCCGTGACACGATCCCTCGTACTCGGCCAACATATACGTGAATCTCATGTCGAACGAGCATGCCGCTAGTACATTTTATGAATAATGCCCTTTCCAGTTGATCCAGGCGTCCGAATTGGCCACCAGTGGCACACATGGGACGTGTGTGCCATCTATAGCCCTAACACAACCCTGAGTCAATAAGAGTCAAATTTAACAACGAGTACCATCAATTAATATTTCTATTCTTGTAATACTTCTTTCGTGCGCTGATGTTATGTGAGAACAAAAAAAACGTACATCAAACCATGGTCGATATTTGTGGGAGTGCTTCTGAGTCAAAGGTTGAACAGCCGTGTACTCAGGTGGGCTGATAAACTCGTCCTTCAGCGAACAGATAACCTGCAGCACTTTATAGAACCAATGGGAGGTTGTCTCTACAGAATGCTGGAACAAGTACGAAATGTGTCGGATCGTTGCGCCTTGTGCACAAATGGATAAAAAAATAAATAACTGCTCGTTCACGTCCATGTTGCGCGTTGGCTTCAATAATTCCTTGGTTCGTAATAGATCACCGAATAATCTGAATGTTGCTGATTTCATACTTATCAGTCCAAGAATTATTTTGTCATGGCCGTTCAAAATCTCTTCAACACGCATTCTCCCAGTGAATATTGAATTATGCATTGGTTGCGGATCCCGCCCCCTGGTACGACTACTGTTCATCATGGCCACAACTGCCATGGTAAAATATTTGTCATCGTCGCTAGACTCGCATTCTGAGTTAGCGTCTTCGTTTTCCTGCTCGGGTTCGGAACTGTGGTCATTCATTTTTGTGCTCGGTTGATATATGCTCTGAATATTGATTGGGTCTCTGATACAATACAATGGGGTAGAATTAGATACGATTTAATTTCCCATACAATTATCGTTAATGTTACTTAATACGGACTGTTAAAAAACCAATCAAACAGTGTAATCAACATGTGCTAGTGTTGTTATAAGTTTTCGTGGAATAATTAAAGATCCAGAATCCGATTACAAGGAAAATGTCACAAGGAAAATGTCATACAAATGAATACAAGTACGGAATTTAAAACAAAAAAATAAAAACACGTAAGGAGAAATGTCATACAAATGGATACAAGTACGGAAAAAAATAAAAATATAAACACGTAAGGAGAAAAAATCCGCCCAAACAAGAAACTCAAACGGTCGGCAGCGGCTGCGACCTAACAACGGATGCAACTATTTCTCACCTATCGTTCTCAGGCAGCTTGTGGAAGGTACGCTGGTTTTGTGGATGGCTTGAGAAGTAATGCCACATCATTGTACGCTGGTTTGGTGGAATTCCCATCTCCATCATAACATTCATACACAAGAGCATGTGATCCGTTCGGCTTGATTGGGAATTACTTGTGCCTGATTCCGAGCGGCCACGGAAGTGACTGACTATTTCCTGTATAGCCATGAATGTCATCTCGTCCGTCTCGTCCCTCTGCTTCCACTTGCCAGAGCTGCCCCTAGATCGAGCCGGCCCGGCAGTGGCGCCGGCTCTTCTGTTGTAGCGCCTACGGCTACCAGACGGAGGTGTCAGGTCCTCTCTGCTGACCGGGCCTATGCCGAAGTTGTCTTGTGAACCGTCAAGGTCAACAGTTGTCGGAGTGTCATGTGGCATCGAAACTGAACCGTAGCCGAGGCACCAGCCGCATGCTTTTTATCAGATATGTTGTAATAGAGATCCTTGTTCCACAGCCCCTCGTAACAGAGATGGTTGCACTCTTTATGGACCTGCAACCAAGCCAGATTTGTTAACTTATATGTCCTATAATAATGCCCAAAGGAAATATTTAATACATGCCAGTTAGTAGTTCGATTTTATATTACTTGAGTAAAATTATGCCACGTTTCGTCTGAGCAGATGACTTTGTCCGTCACCGGATCGTATCCTAGGCCTGTCTAACATTGCAATGCCTTCCAACCCCGATATATTTTTCTCATCCTATCCTTCTTCTGCTGTAACATTATGCCATATGCAGGAACGCCTCCATATGTAGAATTAAACTCGTTCGCCCAACTCTCCAAGGTTGAAAGAGGAGGATGTCTACCGGAATTGCATGCCACGTAGTAATCAAGCTTTTGAAGGAAAACTGTTTCCTTAGCTTGATCCCAGTGATACGATTCACCCGTTGCTTTGCGAGGCATTTCCTTAAGAAATCAGTGAACAAAAAAAAAAAAAAAAACATAACTAAATACAAGAATAGTAGAGGAGGGGTCGACTCAGTATAAATTGCTCGACAAAGTTTGTCTAAGGCATGTTAGTGAACCGAGACATGGGTAGATACCATGGCATATAAGCACTGGGCCCGGGGTAAACCAAGTAAAGGAGGACCATCTAACACGATGAAGCCCCATCACGGTTAACGTGTGATTACGTACCGGTATCTAACATTAATCATCGAGTCATTAACTCACCAGTCAAATTATAGTACCGAATATTGGATTTGTTGTATACATCATTGCCAAGACGGGATTTAAGTTGAACGTTAAACTCGATGTAAAACACCCAACTTAAAACATCAAAATACAAAAAAATCGCCATAAGCTCGGTTTGATACCTAAAACCAAGTGAAATCCTATCTGATCTTGGTCTTATCTTAATCATTGGTGAACATGCTTCATGATGTCACACCTACTTGATCATATTCTAACATGCCTCGTATCATATCCATGATCTTAACATTTCATATGACATAACATAGGCATACCTCAACCTAGCATATCATACAGCATAGCATGCATTGTATTAAACATTAACCGCAAGCTTGGCATATCACATAACAAATAACATACATCGAACAATATCACACATTAACATGCTTGGGTAAGCACCACAACAAAGTCTATGCTGTAGGCGGAATTGTACTTACCTTGATTACTATGTCAAGTGTATGGCTGCTCCTGCCTACGATGCCTATGCAGGTAATCTCCTGCTTCATTGAAGGACATAGGTATAAGTTCTTGATCATAGGATGTTGGTAACCTAATCAACATTCACACATAATCCTAGTTATATGTCCCCCTTATAACGTATGGTATCTTATTGGATTACTATGAGTAACCCTAGGGTTAATATTACCATCCTTAGATTTCATCTTATTAGGTTACATAGGGTAACCTTGTAAGCTAAAACCATATGTACATGGTTAAGGTTAGGTTATTATCCAATCCTTGGACTATGTCTTAACATACCTAACCCATAATCTATTAGGTTATCATTGGTAATCTTATGTCTTAACTTGTCCTTAAGACTTGGTCCATTGTTGGGTTATTTTGGGTAACTCTTAGTTTTAGCCCATTAGTTTTAGTATCATATTGGGTTGCATTGGGTAACCCTTGGTGTGACTCAACCTAGGTCAATCTCGGTTAACTCTTATTGGGCTACTAAGGTCCAATTATGTGGTATACTATCAGGTGACTATTGGTAACCTTGGGCTTTGGACCCAGTTCTATAACTCGGGTATTCTACTCGATTATTGATGGTCATCCTCTAGTCTACCCAAATTTTAAGAAAACTTAGGTTTATAGTTCTATTTGTTTTCTTTAGAAATTGTTGGTGTTTTACCACTCTTTTTCACAAAAATCCCTTTCATTTAACTTATGAAAACTTTGGGTTTCTTTGAAAAGTATTTGAAAAAGCTATTAAGTGTTGGAACTGCCTTTGGAACAGTCCCCATAGTCAAACTATCAGTTTTTGAGTAAAAATACTATTTTACTGCACTGTTTTAGAAAATCATGTACAGGAATTTACTGTTTCCTGCATAGTTTTTAGAAACACAGGTTTATTTAAAAATCCATGCCGAATTTGGAAAAGTTGTCTTCATGAAACTTTTAGATCTCGAAAAATTCTAGAACTTTTATGTTTTATGAAAAACCTAGTTCTGACTCTTACCCTTTCGTTTTCCCCTTGTAATCCAACTGGACGTGCATAAAAGTCTGGGCACGTCAGTCTCAGGTTTTTACGAAAACGGAGGCCGTTGGAGCCTCATTTTGGAAAACCATCTATGCTGTCCCCTAGGACAAGATGTTCTAAACAACTTTCATGTTTTGAGTTTCTTCAAATTTTGCTTCTAAGGCCTCAAAATTCACTTTTCAGAAAACTGGTCAGGATTTACCCGAACCTGACAGTTTTTCGGTTTTAAGTTCGTTTTACGTCCTAAACGTGAAACCTAGCTCAACCAGCCACCGCGGGAGCTCCAAAACACACATGTAGAGGTTTTCTAATGTAAATTTTCTTTAAACACAATTTCTAACGTTACCATGCAAACCCTAATTGACATTGGATCAATCAAGCTTGCATGGTTTAGGTTGCATCAAATATTTCAAGCATTATCATTAAATTCTAGCAACCTAGCACATAATTTCCATCCACACACACATTAGGGTAGATTAGGGGACATACCACAAACTAACATTTAGCTTGCAAATCACAAATTTAAAGCGAGCAAGTAAATTAAAATCAAACCACCCCTAATCTAGTTCAAGCACAACCCTAGGTTTCTAACTTTGGGCACAAAATAAATTGAGCCAATGCTCTTACAAATTCAACATGAAATACACTTAAATTTCAAATTGAAAGCTCAATTTAAAGAGTTTAAGGTTTAGGGAAGTTTACCTTGATTTATTGAAGAATTCGGGGCTAGGGTTTGCTCACACAAATTTTCCCCCTAAGTCACCACCCAAAGCCGGTTTTGTTGCACCAAAATTATGGCTGATTCTTGGTGGCTGCTTGCACCCAAAACTGAGCACTCCTAATCCCAATTTTCTCACTCACTCACCCCCTTAGCAGCCGGCCTTTAGGCCCCAAAATTGAGCACAAAAACTGCCAAAAGTTTGGCTTGAAAACCATAGTGCAAACCTAACACTATAAGCACCAAAACCCCTAAGTTTCTCAAATTTTTTCTTCACTCTTTCTCACCCTTGAATTTTCAAATTTTTCGAGACGAAAATTGGCAAGAACTTGGTTGCTTTTCTCTGATTTTTCCAGCCAAAAACTGATCACCCATGAGGCCTATCTATAGGTGAAAAATGGGGCACTTTTTGAAATATTTTTGGTTCACCTTTTGCTTAACACCCTTTGAAGCAAAAATAATTGGATTTTGACCCCTCAATGGCCGGCCACCTCACCTTCTAGAGCTGTCCAAATATTATCTAATTAATTTTTAATTTTTAATTAAATCCTTAATGATGTCATAATTAGGAGTTTAGATGATGTAAGCCTATTTGAGGCTTGTTTGGCTTTTTCTTAAAAAAGTTGTCCACTTTTAAGCCCACACAGATATTTTTGGTACTGTGCTCACTAATACACCCTACTGTGGCATAGCATTACATTCCAAAATTTATCTGTGTGAAAATGGACAGTACGAAAAATTTTCTTTTTGCTTAAAACTTTTTGGCCCAAAAATACCTATTTATTGTGCTTGATTTTTCTATGGTGGTTTTACTTCTCATCTATATTCTTATGTCCATAATTTTAGTTCTTGCAGCATATTTTCCATACTGCTCATCATATATCTGTGTGATCAACCCTTTGACCACCTTTAGTCAACCTTTGACTTCCTTGACCAACTTTGACCTCCTTGGTCAACTTTGACTCCCTTGGTCAAATTTTGACTTCATTGGTCAAACATTGGCTTTCTTGGTCAACTTTGACTTTCTTCGTCAATTTTGACTTTCTTGGTCAAACTTTGACCAACATAAAATTATGGATTTTCTTCCCCCTTTTTCACCCAAAAAGGTTATTTGCTTAACTAAGCAATTCATAATTGAGTCTTATAAGGTCAATAAGAACTCATAAAATTACTCAAAACCCTAATTAGGATTTTACATAAATGTAATACCTGATTTTTCTATCCTACTATTTCCTTTTTAAAGAAATTAAATGTATGCCGTACAGGCATTTACGAAAAAGTTTAATTTAGAACTTTACTATGTGTTATGAGTTCTTATAGCTTTATAAGACTCAAATATGCTTGTTTTGATTAGCAAATGGTCTTTTCGGATGAAAAGAGATGAAATTTACATGATTCTAGGAAAGTCAAAGGGTTGACCGAAAAAGTCAATTTTGACCCAAAAAAGTCAAAGTTTGACCAAAATGGTCAAAACCCTAACCGTGCAATTTTGTGACAAGCAATATGGGAAAAATACTGCGAAAACCCATTTTTTGGGTAAGACGACATAAATAAAAACTAAAACCGCCATAGAAAAATCAATCATGCTAAGTCAGGGCACAGGGCAAAAGGGTTTGAGAAAATAAAAAAAAATTTTCAACCCGATTTTTCACAGATAAAATTTTTACTGCAGTATAAAATATCAATACTATGTATTAGTAAAACACAGTATTAAATTTATCTGTGTTAAGTTTAAAATTAGACTGCTTTTTGAAAAAGTAGCCAAACATGCCTTTTTGATTTATGACATCACCACTTTTTGATTTATGACATCATAAATTTTTGGTGAACCAAGCATCACAAGACAAGTTTCTTGTTCTAGAGTTTTCTTTCTTCTCCACCAAGCTAATAGCCGGCCACCTAGCTAGCTTTTTGTGTGATTTTTTAAAAATTTTGGGGTCAGAATCTAATTTTTCAAAGTTTCCCTTTGTCTATAAATAGGGGAGAGCTCTATTCATTTTAATTGAAAATCTTAGCTAAACTTTGGCCATTTTTCTGCCCACAAAGCCGAGAGAGAGAAAGAGAGAGTGAGTGAGGAAGAGAAAACAAAAATTTTCTTAAGCCAACCTAGGGTTAATTTTCGGTTTGCATAAGGAAAACAAGAGGGAAAGTTTGAAAATTTTTTCCAGCCCTTTTTCTTGGCTGCTGCCGTGAGTGGGAGTGCAGGGGAAGTTAGAGAGAGAACCAAAAATTTTAAGGGAAAAGTTGGTGGGAGCATTCAGGTTTGAGTGAACCATCAAGAAAACAAGTTTGAAACAAGTTTAGAGTCAATTTTTCTCTTTGGGACAGCCACGGTTTTTGTGCAGAAAAACAGTGGGAAAAACTGGGAAATTTTGGGGACAAAGTGTGGTGTGGCCGAGCCTTAGGTGGAGGGCAATTTTGAGTTCAAAAAGCAAACTTTGGTGCCACTTTGGTGTGTGGAAAGCCGATTCTAGGAGCTAGGGGCCAAGAGTGGGAATTTTGGTGCAAACCCTAACCTATTTCAAGGTATTTTCTCAAAACCCTAACCCTAATTTCATTCAAGCTTTCAAATTGAAATTTAAATGTATTTCAAGCCAAGTTTGTAAGAGCATGAGCTCACAATTTTATTTTGTGCCCTTAGTTTAATTTTAGTGCTTGATTAGAATTCCTAAGGGGTGGTTGGTTTAAATTATGATTTAATATGCTTATGTTTGATTTGTATGCTAGGATTGCATGCTAGAATATTTACTTGAGGTTATGTGTCCCTAAGGGTATGAATAAGCATGTGAATATATGTTAGGAATTGTTTTGGTATGATGTTGTATGCATGGAATGATATGCGCTAAACTTAGACCATGGAACCCTAGGTTTAGGGTGTTCGGATTTCAAGGGTTGCATGGGTACATTGGGTTAGCATGTTGGAACATGCGGGACGTTAGAAACGCTGCATGCTTGGTAAGTAAGCTCTCGAAGTGGTCGGTCGAGATAGAACCCGCGAATTCGGACGTAAACCGATTTTAATAAACAAAGCTACCAGTTCGGGTTCCAAACTGGACAGTTTCAGAAAAGTGGTAATTTCAGACCTTTAGAGGCCGAATGTGGTAAAACATAAAATACAGAAGTTGTAGAACAGGATTTTTCCTAGGGGTCAGCATGGACCGTTTCTCAAAATGAGGTTCCAATGGCCTCCGTTTTTAAGGAAAATCGAGGCTGGTCTGTCCAGACACAGTTTTCACGACCAGCCAGATTCAAATTAAAACTGGCACGAATCTAAGCAGAATCAGATTTTTTGTAAAACACAAAAGTTTTAGAACTCATCGAGAGCTAGAATTTTCATGAAGACAACTTTTTCTAATTCTAAAAGGATTTTTAAATATAATTTGATTTCTAAAAACTGTACAGGGAGCAAGAAATTCCTGCACAGGATTTTCTAGAACCAGTTTAGGAAAACTGTTTTTCTGTCTAAAAACACTGTTTCGAATATGGGAACTGTTCCAAAGGCAGTTTCCAACCCTCAAATATTTTATAAAATCATATTTCATGAATCAAGGATTTTTAGTAGAAATTAAGGAAGTTTTAGGCTTAAGTGCCAAACTTTTTCTAAGATAAAGAAAAAGGGAATTTTTAGCTAAAATTTAAAAGCAAATAAAGACGGATGGTGATCGGGAAATTAAACCCAAGTTACCGGGTTTAGCCCCAAAGTCCGATGTTGACCCGAAAAGGGTTGACTTTAGCAACCTTAAGGGTTAATATTGGTTAACCTAGTAGGACTTAAGATAGACTATCCAATGGGTTAGTATAACCCATTGGGTTAAGGATAAGGATTTAGCATAAAAAGGTTATCCAATGTAATCTACTAAGTTATGGTATGCGATTTAAATAGGGTTACTAAGTATAACCCAAAGTGATAAGGTTACTTAATGTAACAACACATAACATGATTTAAGATAGGGGGACATATAACCAAAGCATTGCATGAATGTTGGTGGAGAACCAACATAGTATGGGCATAGGTTAGAAATCTTACCTAAGTCTTTCGATTAAGCAGGAAGTAACCTGCAGCTGAGCCCCGAAGTGGAACAGCGTAACATCAGGCATAGACAAGGTAAGTACAACGCCGCCTACAGCATAGGCTATTAATTGTATACTTACCTAGATATAATTTGTATGTTATGTGCTATGTGTTATGATCAGATGCCATGTTATATATATATGATAAGTCTATGTTATGAAATGTGTTAAGTAAGCAATGTATGCTTAACTAAGAATATGAAGTGGATATGAAGCATGGTTAAGTGACATCAGACTGTAAGCTCACTAATGTTATAAGAATAATGAGTTTAAGAATGGTAAGATGAAAAAAAAAGAAGAAGGCGTCAAGGCGCCTGTGTCGTACCACCCGCACCAAGTCGGGTTGGACTGTGGATTGAGTTGGAATTGGTCTGGCCGCCCCGATGAATTCACAGTTGCGCGTCAGGTACAAACACTCATGTTAAGGGCCCCTAAGTAAGATAAGAAATGAAAAAATAAGGAAGCATAATATGAACATAATCGGTTTATGCATGCTATTAATTGTTCTAACCTATGTTATATAATGAAATGAATTGTTCTATCTTGAATAAGATAAGATGTGTGTTAGCTATGTGTCGCGGTATAGGAGTTGTATTTGCTGAGCGAAAGCTCATTGTTTTAAGTTTATACTGTAGGTAAACAACCTGCCAGCAGTTGATGATACAAGGTGGAGTCGCGTGGCCGGGTACTGTGAATAGTGGGAAACGGAAACCGCTACGCGTTTAGATAATTATATGGAATTATGTAATGTTTAATTTTGGCTACTTCGTAGTATACACAATTAATACTATTGTTCATATTTAATGTTTCAGAGCTTTCTTGCGCACTGTAAAAAAAAAAAAAAATTCCGCTGTGTTTCATGTATTAAGTAAGTAAATTCGTATAAGTTATCGCATGATTTTATATACGTAAGTATGGTAACGACCTGTGCTCGGCGGGTCATTACAATAAATACCTTCATGGTTCAACTTGTAATTCTCTACAAGAAATCGTATTGTTGAAAAATTTTAGTTATTACACAAACCCCCCACAAACCAAATTTAAGCATCAAACAACGAAGAAAAGACCAAGGTCTCGGGTTGGTAGCTAAAACCAATCCAAAACCATCCCATATTTCATATTTAAGAATCAAAAAACCAAAAAGAGACATAAGGCTCGGTTTGGTACCTTAAACCAAGCCAAAACCATCCCATAAACTAAGATTAAGCATCAAACTACCCAAAAATCACATAAGGCACGGTATGCAACCTTAAACCGAGCCAAAACCATCCTACATACTAAATTTGAGAATCAAAGTACACAAAAATCACATTAGGCAAGGTTTGGTACCAACACAAAGCCAACCCCCCCCCCCCCCACAAACCACAATTACGATTCAAAGTAGCAAAAAGTCACAATAGGCAAGGTTTGGTGCCTCAAACCAAGCCAACACCCTGCACAAACCGTTCACGTCCACAATAAAGATAAATTAACGAATGTAACACAAGCAAGATTTATACCCAGAACAAATGGAAACCTGAAAAAGCACATCTCGGTGACAAATTTTGGTAGGGGAGCAGCACACAGGGTTCAGGACTCACCCAAGTTAAAACCCCAATACGAAATAATCAAAAAACACAGGGCATCAAAATCCTCTTTGCACATACAATTTAAACATAAACAAACGACTTCATCAGCCAAAATCAACAAAAGTAATCAATATGTCAAAAAAAAAAAATAAAAAACTAGATTGCGGATGAGAAATAGGGAGATGAATGCATACTTGGGTTAGCGAATTCGAACCCGAGGACGAGTATACAGGGGAAGACATCGGAATGTGATAGGATTTAATGTGTTGCTGGGAAGATCGCCTAACTCGGAAATAATGGGTAATCGGCCTAGGGTTTTGGCTTTGGTTTTTCCTCCCCAACAGGCGAGGCATCTGGTTCACAGGTTTCATGGGCGAATGTAGGTTTGTTTGGATTTAAGCTTACCTAGGACAGAGCAAGGATGCGAAGTGGACGGGCGTCCTGGTCCGGTTCAGATGGTCAGGGGGTTGGGGGTCAGATGCAACAGCAAAACTGACAGGCCCACATGGGCGCCGATGGGGAGAAAGCCGAGAGGGAAGAATCGGAGCAGAGGCACACGAGGGAGATAGAGCTGGCAGGGATGACTCGAGGAACAATGAACCCATTTCGGTTTACTGTGCAACGGGTCAGAAGGAGGCTGAAACTCGACTTATCTCCCAAACACCATTGGTTCGAACTGGACTGAAATATTTCAGTCCCAACTGTTGTGCCAAACAGGCACAAAAAGTCTAAAACATGCCTAAATCGTGGAAATTTCTTCCAGGGAACGAACATTTTACTGGTAATCAGGAAATAAAATAATAAAAGAGTAATTAAGCAATCACCGAATTTTGTAAAAATACACCCCTCTTAAGACAAGTAATAGGTTAAGCTGTTGGAAAAAATGGTTTTAAACCATTTTGAGAAGCCATTTTAAGGTCCAAATTTGAGTAGGACCCACTTGGTAAAATTAACGGGTCTTAATGGATTTACGTTATTTGTCGCGAGGAGATCGAAATCATATATTTATACATTCAAAATGGTATTTGGGTGAATGAGAAATTGATACTCAAAGTGTACCCATTGGAATAAGAATTTTATTGGAAATTGCTTATATATGTGAAGCCTCACATTGCTAAGGCATGAAAGCTTGATGGACTTATAAGGATTTGCACTTTTGGACTTGGGTAAGATTGTGAACCTAAGATGCCTTTTCATGAGTAGGGGGTGCAAATCACAGCTCCGATGAGTTAGGGGCCCAATGTGTGCACCCCCATGACGTGGGCGATATGAATGTCGGTTTGTTGAGACTTGCTCCATGCGAGCTTTGTTTTGGAATTTTTTTTTTTAATTTTCCAACATAAATTCCGGTATTTAACAGTCATTAGTTATGATTGTTCATATTTCAAGAGGTAAATGAGCATTAATCCGAATGATTTAAATGGGCAGCACTAATGGTGCATTAATTCGGATTAAAACCAAAGATTTTTGGTTTTTTGCACTAATGGTGCATTAATCCAAATTAAAAACGAAAGATTTTTTGGTTTTGTAACATCCCATCCTTGAGCCTATAAAAGGAGGCCTCCACAAGTATGAAAAACACTTGATACACACAAAATCTGAGAGCACAAGCACAAGTTTTCTTTCTCTAGTTTTTCTTGTTCTTGGTTTTTCTCTTGTAGTGCTCAGGTTTTTGAGTTTTGGTGATAGAAGGAAGACTTTGGTTTCAAGTTCGCTGGAAGCGATTTTCGATCCTGCTAGACTACCGTTGTTTGTCATTGTATCCTGAGAGACAGACGTCCGTTGAAGCCTCGTGCACTTACTGGAGGGGACGAATGCCTCTACAATTTTATTTGTTTAGTTTTCTTCGAGTTAAGGTTGAGTTTCGGTGTAATCAATTTTCATTATATTCTATTTGAATTCACTTGTTCGTTGTTTATGCTCTGTATACTAGTTCTAACATAAGCTCCAGCAGTTATCAACCTTTTTCATCTCTATTTTTACCACACAAAAAAAAAGAGCCTTTTCATCTCTGCTAAGTAGTCTCATCATTTTTATAGTAAAAACCAATACACATTATTTCATTTATCTGCAGTACATACATGGGATTTGAGTGGGCCGCACATATTGTTGCATTAAGAGATTCAAAAGCTTTTTACAGCTCCTCAAAAAAAAAAAAAAAAAGAAGTTACAGCACAGATATATGAAGAGCACACTCAAGCAAACATATGTCTGTATTGTTCCATCCCCATATAAGGAATATTCACCAAAATGACAACCTCAAAAATTGAAATGAACCGTACCATCTTTCGAATATTAACGTTTTGTTTAGTTTGTTAACCGTGGTTTTGGCCAAAGATTCGGCCTTTCCTGGCAGTTTGCCGTGTTCTTGTTTCCTTTGATATTATATTTTCTACCAAAAAAAAAAAAAAAAGAAAGAAAGAAAGAAAGAAAGAAAGAAAATCATCTTCTTGCTTTAATGGCTTCTTCTCCTTCAGCGACATAAGAGAACCGTTTCACCAGCTATAGACGATGGGGTGGTAGATAAACTCTATGTTGGAAAAAACCATTATAAGGAGCCATTTTGAAATTCAAATTTGAGTAGGATTCACTATATAAAAGTAACAATCTTGCTATATGTTCTTCGTCACAAGGAGATCAAAATCATACATTCATTTGATCAAAATCGTATATTTATATGTTCAAAATTGTAATCAGGTGAATGATAAATGACACTCAAAGTGTGCCAATTGGTATTGGAATTTGTTGGAAAAATTGCTAAGAATGTGGTGTCCTATATTGCTTAGACACAGAGGCTTGATGGACATTGTAAGTGATTGCCCTTGTGGTCTTGAATTAGATGGTCTACCCAAGAGGTTTGCTCACGCATAGGGGGTGCAAGTGATTGCACTTGTGGGCGACGCAAATGATTGACACACACTTGAACACACAACACAAGTTCACATTTTAGGGTTATAATTCTCATTAATCCGGATTAAAGAACATCTTAATTTTGGTTTTATAATACCTTCTCTTGAAGCCTATAAAAGCAAGCCTCTATAAGCATGATTGACACACATTTGAACACACAATACAAGTTCACTTTCTCTGTTGCTATTCTTTGTTCTTGGGCATTTTTCTTTTGCAGTAGGTTTTGTTGTTTTAGGTGATAGAGGGAAGGCTTTGGTTTCAAGTTCACAGGAAATGGTTTTCAATCGTACTAGACTATCATTGATCATTATTGTATCCTAGGAGATAGACGCTCATTGAAACCTTGTGCACTTATTGGAGGCGACGAACCTATTTTATGAAAAACATGTGTTACACATGCCTCGATGTTCCTCATTTTCGTGTTGTTACATTCGGGTTAAGATTAAATTTTCAGTTATAGTAATTTTTCTTATATTAAACGTGTTTGTTGTTTATGCTTCATATTTTCTTACACTCTAAAATCTCACCTAAATCTGTCGAAGGTCATGAAGGACAAGTTCAGATAACTGTACCCTTAGAGTTACAAAACCCATATTGTAGTATAGCCATGGAGAGTGAAGTAAAACAGAGATGATAAAGTATCTGAAACCTGATTTTCAATGTTGTGCTTTTTTCTTCTTGTTCTTCTTGTTCTTGTTCTTCTTTTTTTTTTTTTTTTTTTTCTTTCTTTCTTTTCTAAGTTGTAACTTTGTTCTTTCTGTTGATTAAAAATTGGACAAATCACACTTTTCCCCCTGAACTTTAGACATTGTCGCAAAATACTTCATGAATTTTAATTTGTAATATTCTTTCCCTTTGAACTTTGGAAAAGTTTATAAATTTTCCCCCTCAATTAAATTTTTGATGAAAAATACATCTAACACTTGTTGGAAGCATCGGTTAGGGGTATTTAGTATAGAATTATGAAATGACACACATTGATAGCATTCTTGATACCCGTTAACCTTATTAAATGTGAAATAATAAAGTTACCTATGAGATTATGAGCTTTCAAAATTTAAACATCCAAATTCTTGATACATCTAACACTTATTGGAAGCATCGGTTGGAGGTATTTAGTATAGATTATGATACCCGTTAACCTTTCAAAATTTAAATTATGAGCTTTTAAATGCAAAATAATTATTTATAAACACAATTTAGCACACTAATTAATCCCATTTAGCTTAATTATGCATAATTATTCTAACATGCATTACAACTCTAACCTCCTATAAGAAACTTAGTCCTCGAAATTTAAACATACCTCCATTCACTAAACAAGTGAGGGTAATGTTCTCGCATCTTAGATTCTAACTCCTAAGTCACTTCTTCAACACCATGGTATTGCCATAACACCTTGACTAACGGAATCTCACCATGACGCAAGCTCTTCACTTTCCAATCGAGAATCTGAATAAAGACTTTCTTGTAAGACGCATCTTCTTGGATTGGCCCATCATACCACTGGATGACAGCATTCGGATCAGGCTAGCACTTGCGAAGCATCGAGATATGAAACACATCACGCACATATGAAAACTCTTATGGTAGAGCAAGGCGGTAGCAACTACACTGACACGTTGCACGATCTGAAACTGTCTAATACACCTCAGAGATAACTTTACCTTGATTCCAAAATGTAGAATACCTTTGCATAGAGAAACTCTTAAAATAACAAAATCACCCTCTTCAAACTCTAGAGGTCTATGTTGCATATTAGCATAACTCTTCTGACGAATTTGAGTTGTTCGCAAACGTTGTTGGATGATAGAGATCTTCTTGTTATTGTCTAGAATATCATCAGGTCCAGTAGAAATTCGGTCTTCAGGCTTGAGCCAACAAACTGGTGATCTGCATGGTCTACCATAGAGAGCCTCAAACGGTACCATACTGATACTAGATTGATAATTGTTATTGTTTCTAGTGATTTAGGCAATGGGAATTGTTTATTTATTGTTTTGAATATCTAGGAATTGGTCAAAATGGATTTTGGTTGAGTTTTGCAGGTCAGGTCGAGTTAAGAACTCTCGGTTCCATGACGTTCCAGTCAATTGGATGGCTTGTCCAGTCAACTAGATGAGTTCATAATTAGACATGACAATTTGTCCTTGTCTGGTCAACTAGTGTAACAACCTATGCTGCTCTTTGATATGATATTATCTGTTTTGGGCCTTATGATTACATGGTTTTATTATTAGGCTTAATCTCAAAAGGCCTCATACTATTAGAAGGTGGTCACTTTACTTATAAATCATCACATATTTCTATTCCCAAGCGATGTGGGACTACACAGCTTACCTCTTTCCTTTTAGGAACTAATGATTGTCACAACCACCCCTCCTTTTGAAGCCCAACTACCATACTTCTGGTTGAGTGTAGGTTTTGATACCATTTATAACGACTTCTGCCTTACTTTGGTATGATATTATTCGCTTTGGACCTCGTGCCCGCACGATTTTGCTCTTTGGATCATCCAAAAAAGCTTTATACTATTAGAATGTGGTCTCTTTACTTATAAACCATCATATATATCAATTTTCAAGTGATGTGGGATTGTACATCTTATTTTTTTCTTTGTAGAGACCGATGACTGTCACAATCACCCTTCATTTTGAGAGGTTGTTAGTTTAATCTCTTATTTATAATGATGTGTAGGGTTAAATAGGGTTTTTATCTCCAATTAGGCTTCAAATTTCAAGCTTAGAAGGCTTAAAAACTTGGTGGGGCGTTTTTATTATATTTGAAAAGTTTGGGCTAAAATTGAAATTCCCGTTGGAATTTGAATTTCGAACATACAGTATTATTTTACTCACAACTTTTTCCTCTCATATTGGAGTTGAGCGATTCAAGCTGCTGTGGAAAGATAACGAAAAGATCTACAAATTTATATTCACAAAGCCATCAAATTTGGACATTTTGAAGGTTCAAAATTATATTGGAAGATGATGCTACTTTTACGGAATCTTTGTTTTGGCAAAAGAAACATACTAAATTTATCAATACTAATCATATTCATATGACACAACAATAACACGTACTAATCACTATAAATATATGTATAGTATGAATGAACACAAAGTTTTCTGATAAAAATTACCTCTAATTACATAATTTCGTATTTTTCACAATACTGTAATCTAATACCTTATACACACTAAGATTTCTTTTCGCAATCATCTGTAAAGAAACTCAATAAAACATTAATAGCATTATAAATTACAATTAATGACTTAATTCCACTTAGTCTTTCATTGAGATTAGGTTATTAGTATGTTGGAAATAACCTAAAATGTTAAGTTTAACTTAAGGGTGCCGTTGAGATCTTAGACAGAGAAGTTCGTAAACTAAGAATAACAAGGAGATATCCTTGGTTAAAGTATTATGGCATAACCACAGGGTTGAGGAGGCAATATGGGAATGCAAGGAAGATATAAAAGCTAAGTACTTCGAGTTATTTTGAGGTAGGAAGGATTGTAACACCCTTAAGTTAACGTTAACATTTTAGGTTATTTCCAACATACGAATAACCTAATCACAAGGAAAGACTAAGTGGAATTAAGTTATTACTTTTGATTTATAATGCTATTAACGCTTTATTGAGTTTCCTTATAGGTGATTGCAAAGAGAAATCTTGGTGTGGATAAGGTATTACGTAGTAGTATTGTGATAAATACGAAATTACATAATTCGAGGTATTTTTAATCATAAAATTTTGTGTTTATCCATGCTACACATATATTTATAAGGATTAGCATATGTTATTGATGTTTAATATTAATAGAATTAGTATTGATTACTTTAGTATGTTTCTTTTTCCAAAATACAGATTCCTTAAAAATAATATCATCTTCCAATATATTTTGGACCTTCAAAACATCCAAATTTGACTGGCTTTATAAACTTAAATTTGTAGAGCTTTTTGTTATCTTTCCATAGCCTCTTGAATCACTCAATTCCGATATCAGAGTAAAATGTTATGACCACAGTACCACCATATATTTAAAATTCAAATTTTAGTGGGAATTTCAGTTTTAACCAAAACTTTTCAAATATTATAAAAACATACCAAGTTTTTAAGCCTTCTAAGCTCAAAATTTAAAGCCTAATTAGAGATGAAAACCGTATTTAACCTTAGACATCATTATAAATAAAATATTAAGTCTCCAACCTACCACAAGACTCATTCTCACATCTTTATAATTTCTCTCGTTGGAAAAGACTCTCTCCTCCTCTCCTTTTCTTTTCTTCTTCTCCTCTTTTTGACTCTTGAGTGTTCTCTTACCCATTCATATCTATTCAAGGTAGGATTTACTACTCATATATACATATTTGTTTATAGAATCCATTATCTTGATTGGTTAGCAAATCCAAATAATTATATCAAACTTGTTTACAATTTTTCTTGATTGATTTTCAAGATGGGATGATTTATGATACATCACATGTTATTTTTCTCCTCATATACGCACACATATATACACATGATTTTTCATGATAGGATTTTCATGGTGTATTTGATGGATTTTGTAATTTCTTGATGACATTGAACATATGAAAATAAAGTTTTGGACTGTTTTGATCTTCATGTAAAATTGTATAAGTTTGTCATGATTTTGATTAAATCAGAATTTTATTTATAAACTAAAGATCCTAAGCTTCATTTTGATATATGAATTGCTTAAATGGAGATCTTTAAAATTATTTATGAATTTTTAAAGTTATGCTAAGTGCTGAATTTTTTCTGAAAAACGGGATTTTAATAATTAGTTTGTATCATAGTTTTTGTCACATTATCGAACTCAAAACAGGACGGGTAAGATGTCAAAAGAAAGCTTTAGATATATATTTTAATTAGATATATGAATTATAAAATTTTGATTTTTATAGAATTCATTATCAATTGTCTCATAGAGGTCGATGAATCTGCAAGAGGTACAACCATGAGATTTTGAGTTATGTATTGTAATATATTCTTAAATGCCTTAACGATATTGAAATCAGTCGTATGATATACCGTTGGAAAGCTCTAGGAGTCTAGTTTGTAATGCTACTAAAATCAATAAATTTTATAATGAATGTGGTTTTACATGATTTTTCTTGTAATGGTCGTCGAATCTTTCATTGCACAACGACATGTTTAATGTGATGCTATGATGTTATATGAATGATACATGCAAAGTATGAGTTATGTAATGATTTTTATGATGATATAGGTTAGGAATGTGATATGATAAAGTCTTATAGATATCCATGAAATCAAAATTATGTTATATTTTTATAATGCATGAAAACTTTGAAAGTTTTACGTACATCGAGAGGACTCGAAGTCGCATCATCTTTAATTAACTAACTAACTTTAATTAGTTTTTCAATAATTAACTATTGTTAATAAGTTAATAATTAATTGTCATTAGTTCTTACTAATTATGCTAAATTAATTCATCACAATTAAATCGTCTATAACTATCTTTGATTCATTAGCCACCGTTAATTAATAAAATTTAAGGGTTGATGAATTACTTATTAGGGTCATGGTGTTCAATTGTGTAGTTTAGGCCTCCAAGTTCAAACGTCGTCATTCCGTGGTTTACCATTAATTGAGCTTCCAAGGTCCAATCTAATTACTTAAATAATTAAGCTCCCAAGACTTTCTTCGAAGTCCATAAGACGAGATTGGGCTTTTGTTGCCCAATCCAATTTGTATAAATGGTTGTCCTAATTCTACTGCTCTACGAATCTTATGATGCTGTATTTAGGCCACAAAGGAAATTCTATCCCAACATTTGACTAATGGATTTTCATGTTAATGTCCAACATGCACCTTATCATTATTGGGTAACTTCTGATTTTACCACGTTACAATATTACCTTATTTTAAACCCAATCCCAACCGCCAACACCCCCCCCGCTCCTCCTCCTCCTCTCTTAACTAAAGGTGTAAATTATCATTTTACCCTTGGTTGTTTTTTTCTTCCCCTTCCACTTGCTGATGTTGACCCAAGTTTATTTTTGTCCTAAGAATGGTGTTCTAAATTTTTGGGTTTGCAATTTTAATATTTTTGCTCAAATCTCAATTTTGCCGATAAGATAAGTTTCGATTAAAATTTTCTATCTTGGGATCCATTGAGAATTTGACTGAGGTTCCTTCACAGAAAACATTCATTTTTCACAATTCGTAAAACTTTGAGGTTTGGCGTGAAGGTCAGTTTGACCTCTAAGGGGTCTGGTTTAATCAAAACATAAACTGATGCCAATGCCAGTTTGTGGTCCAAATCTGATTCGGAAAACAGCCCGTAACATTATGTTAGAGTTGGAATTTCTGATACTTTTTTTCATAAAAAAATGTTCCTAATATATGTCCCTACGTTTTCTCAGTTCAGATGAGAGTCCGGCTTGGTCTCTAGGTGGCCCAAAACGGGCCTGGAAAACATGACAGTGAGCTGACTAGTTCCAGTGGCTGGGAACCAGCGGATTACCACGAGTAACCTTCGGTTTTCTCGATCAAGTTAGCTACCATTCAACATTTTTTTTTTTTTTTTGGTAAGGTCTCTATTATGTATTAGGGTCTCTATAGTAGTATCCCAAGTTCTCAAACATACAGCTGGTGCTAAAAGGTTTCACTTTTTATGCTTTTATTATGGAAAATAAGCTTATTTCAACTTATACTTATGTCAACCAAAAACATAGAGATCGTTTCACCACCAAACCCCATAAAGATCATGCTCTTAAACACACTAAGTTGACAAGTCAACTTTACATGTTTATTTACTATGAAAAGAGCAAACTTTATAATTCATCAACAATACAACCATTGGATATGATGGTCAACTTCTAACATGCACATAACAAGGTTTTGCATGATAAAAAGCAGGTTTTTAGTCAATATTCAAAGCCAAATACAAAGCTCCTGACTTGACACAATCAACATACAATATGAGCTCAAGAGCCAACACAAACCATTTACAAATCAACAATCATCACCTACAACCTATGTTCATAAGGAAAGTTGAGATTTTTATAGCTTAAGTGCTTGAAAAATAAGTTGTATCCTCCTCAAACCCCACTAACCAAAAATGAAACAAGAGAAAAATTCTTAATATTTGAGCCCATAACCACCTTGACCAACAAGAGGAAAAGCACAAGATTTCCTTACCGAATTACCCCATATGGGTTCCAAGCTTCTGTATCCTTGATTATTGGAAGCGCTTTTTTATTTTTTTTATTTTTTATTATTATTATTTTTTTAATGGGATTGTTGGTGGTGGGCTGCGGCAATGCAGGGAGAAAGGAAGAGAAATAAGGAGAATAGGGTGGTGTGTGGGAAAGAGATGGAGAAAAAGAAAGGACTAACTCCTATTAATCTTGGCCCTGTATATAGACTTCCTCTAATGAATTTTTATTTAACCACAAGCTTGCTCTTGCTCAGTTAACAAACGTATCATGAGGCTTAATTTTTGTCTAATGAAAGCTTGGCCATCAGGTTAAGATCTTGGTCAAAGACATTGCCCAAAGTGAGCGCTACAAACACTTCCACACCACACTACTACCTTCCTCATTGCCATATATGTATTTTTTATTTTGAATTCTCAGCGGGCTTTTTTTTTTTTTTTTTCCTTACGAAATCTGAAAATGGGAGGGGAGGATTGCCATCATGGCTCAAACCTAACAATTGGATTGATTTTTCTAATTTTTTTTTTTTCACTTGTGTCTGTTGTTTTTACCCCTGGTAAATTATATTTTTCACAACATATGCTTATCATTAAAATGTCATTTTATCGTATCTAATAAGAATATGGGGTTTATGAGTACGGAATTAAAATTTGTACCATGGTGCATACCTCGTGTCCCATAAGGTTGCACAACTTCATATATGACTAGAAACACGTGGATTGTCATTAATTATTATAAGATAAATTTTGTGAATTAACTCCACAAAATTATAGATACAAAAATATTTAATGTAACAGCCTCTTGTTGGGAATTTTATTATGACGTTATATATTAAATGCCAATTATATTACATGCTATCTAATTTAATAGGGCCAAATAAATAATCTATTAATTTGGTATTAGAGATATCTATTAGGTATGAATTTTAATACGTAGAAACCTAATACTAATTAAATTAGGGTCGATGGACATCTAATTTAAGTTAGCATATAAGGGTTATTATAAGAGTTGTGGTTCTCAAGTCAAATCATAATATGTAATATTTGCTCTCTTCCACTTTTCCCATTGAGAGAGAGAATTTATAGAGTACCTTAAGAACGTAAAGAGATTTGATTGTGGTCCATCATTTTCTAACTTATCTTCATAGATTTAGGTATGCTTTCAGTTAATTTTTCTTGATGATTTAATATGAAATCTTGAATTTGGTGTAGTTTTCATCAATTAAAGTTTTTCCCCAACACTCTCGCTCTCTCTCCCGCGACGCTTCTATCTCTTCCGTCTCTTTCTCTTTGTTTCTCTTCTCTCTCCTCCATGTTTCTTCTTTGTTGTCTCTTTCTCCTCTTCTGCCCCTCTGTCCATGTCTATCTCTCTTCCTTCCTCCCCGTGTCTCTCCAATGCTTTTCAAAGTTAGCGGCAATCCATATCTACTTAGAAGCATCCATGTCTCTCTCCAGCGTTCCTCAATTTTGATGGAGATGGTGATGGTGACGAAGAAAGCAAGGCCTTGTGATTCATTTCTAGGCCTCATATCATGATCTTTGGTGTAGTCGTGATTTACGATGTCTGAGATCATGGTTTCCTCAATGCTGTCCAAGATTCCCATCTCTTTGGTCTGCGCCATCAACAATCATAGCTCGTCGGAGCTCAGCCTTAAATGGTGACGTGGGTTGGTGAATGAAGGGAGATGGGAATTAGTACTTTTTTTTTTAATTATTTGTTTTTTTCAATTTTGGGATTTACAATCTTTGGAGCTAGGATTTTTTTAATTATCAAAAATTATTTATTTTAGTAATAAATTTTTTGTATAATTTGTTGCGATTAATATGGTGTAATGACAAAGTAATTTAATAAATTATGATAAACAATCCGATAGAATATTATGAATAATCCATTAAAATATAATAAACAAAATCCGGTATAATATAAAATCAATCCAGTGAAATATAGAAAATAATCCGGTAGAATATAACTAGTAAACCAGTAGGTTACCAAAAGTTTTCTATGAGGCACTGGTCGACTTTGATGATCAGAGAATATTATAATAGATCCAATTTTTGACTGATGGGGGTAATTTTAGAAAAATATATTATGTTAACCTTTCTTTTTCATCATATAATATGTGTAGAATTAATTTCAATAATATCACTTCTGAAAATTATATTTTTAAATTTAACATCACGTTTGAGGACTTTCATTTCTTATATTGCCATATCAGAACATTCCTTCTAAACATTTTAGACTACCGAAATTGCCCTTCTTTCTCGTACAAGCTTTAATGCCTTCTAGAGCCAACAAACCCTAAAACTCATTTCAAATTTCGAAAAACAGAGAAAGGCCAAGAGATAGAGCACGCAGAGGGTAGAGAAATCAGTAAATGCTCTTCAATGAAAGGCAGTAAATGCTCTTCAATGAGGCCAACCAATTCTCATTCTATTTTATTGTTTATTTCTTTTGTTTCTCTTCTCAGATCTTTTTTTTTTTTTTTTCTCACCCTTTGTGGGGTGTTTGGTGTATAAGTTTGAGTTAAGATTTGTAAGTTTTAATAGTAATTTTTGTTGACTTTTTCAGAAAAGACAAAAAACTTTTTTCAGAAAAAGACGAAAATTAAGTTTAAATCCATAAGTTTAAACTATTGTGCCAGACTCACCCTTACAATACCTAGAAATTTTTATCATGTTGCCAACTAATGCAATTAAGAAAGGGCCTGGGTTTTTCTCTTTGGGTATGAATGCACTTTGAGCCCCAAAAAATTAAAAAATCAGGCCATGTTGGAGTGGGCAGGCAAAAGATCCAACATGAGAAATTTATTTCATATGTTTATTAACACTCCCAAATTAGAACTCTGCTAGTCCTCAAGCAAACAAAAATAAAAAGAAAATAACACAAGATAAAACACAAACCGTAGTGTGAATTCTAAATTTCATTCACTAGGCCTCAAAGATTGCACAGAACAATAACTCAAGAAAACTTCAAAATACTAAGGATGTCTAGAATTTCAACTCAAATGTTGCCTTATCTCGTTCTTGATTCCTTAAGTAGGACTTGGATCAGTTTATGTTGTTTCCAAAATTATTAATTTACTAGAGAATCCAGTATTTACTAGAAAATCTGATATTTATTGGTAAATATTGTATCTACCAATAAATATTTCCTAGTATAACTTTAATTTACGTTGTTTAATTTACTAGTGAACTCGGTATTTACTAGGAAATCTGATATTTACTAGTAATTATGGTATTTATTGATAATACAGTATTTACTAGTAAATATTTCCTGGAAAAACTAGTATTTACGTTGTTTCCAAAATTATTAACTTATTAGGAAATCTGACATTTACAAGTAAATTTGGTATTTATTGATAAATAAAGTATTTATTAATAAATATTTTCTAGTAAAACTAGTACTTACATTGTTTCAAAATTATTAATTTACTTCAAAATCCGGTATTTATAAGGAAATCTAATATTTACTTGTAAATATTTACAAGAAACTCGTGTATATCAAATACAAGTAAATGAAATTGGAAGACCGATTTCTAAAAAGAACAATAACCTTCCACAGGCCAAGAATATTTCTTTTTTCTTTTTTTCTTTCTTTCTTTCTTTTTTTTTTTTTTTTTTTTCATAGTTTTGTTCTTCAAAATCTATTACAGTTTTGCTTTGTGTTTTTTGTTTTTTGTTTTTTGTTTTTTGTTTTTGTTTTTTTGTTTTTTGTATTTGTCTTTGTTTTTTTTGTTTTTTTAGCAATTGAATGAAGAAAAAGAAGAAGAGAAAGAGAAGGTTGCTGAGATAAACCAATGGACGAGCGATTCATTTGGCACTGCTTACCGCTGTAGCGGAGGCTGGATGAGGTTGAGATGAAGCAAAAAGATCAGAGATAAAGAGAAAATGAAAATCCAATTGATGGCTGCATAAGAAATAAAAGAAAGAAAAATGTAATTTGTCAGGAGTAAAAAGACAGGGACAAAGTAATCATTTTAGTTTTTCAGAATCTATAGAATTTGAACACTTGATAATTCATGATATTCATGATAAAATTTTTCATAATGTGTATCATTGTTTTAAAAGAATAGATTTAGAGCTTTTGCGAAGGGTATTTTTGGTAGTATAAATGTGGGACTCTCAATTATTTATGTGGCAGTGTTAAAAATAAAAGTCCACAAAAATGGTGTCAAATCTAAAAACATAATTTTCGGAAATGCTGTTATTGAAATTAACCCATAGAAGGAGCAATATTCAAAAAATGTACTCTTTAAAAGCCAATCCTTAAAATAACCAATATTCTCTTTTCAAAAATTTTTTAATGGGGCCTATTTGTTAGACCCTTTTTATACAAATAATTTAAAGCCACTACATTTTTAAAAATAATTAATTCAAGCACTACATTTTTTAGTATTAATTTAAGCACTACATTTTAAAACCAAAAAAAAAAAAAAAAGCAAGAATCTTGAATTCATGTTGTTAGATCCGAATATCTAATTATAAAGTATAAAGCTTAGACTAATGATATAAAATATAAACACGCACTGACGCACATTTATATATTATTATTGTTTTTATTATTATCTATTAACGTTTTTAATATACAATATACATAATACAATATCGGTTTCACTTGGGTATTTTGAAGGTAAACAATGCATATAATCCAATTAAGTTTGTTCTCAAGAATTTATTTACAGTCTAGAGTATCTGAACAAAATTGATTGAATGGAATTGGATTGAACCAATTATTTTGATCTGTTTGATTGGATTCCTATTTGAAGGAATACTAGAGCTCTTCGTTCAACCAACAAACAAAAAGTTAAATAGAAGAAGAAAAACACACAAAAACATCCAGTGAGTTTGAAAATTTTCACTTCTAGAGTGGAAGTACTCAAAAAATCACTTATGTAGAAAATATTGGAAACCACCAATTCATATTAAAAGAAAAAAGTATCCTTGTATTTCTCTCTCTCTCTCTTCTCCCCTGGCCCCACCGCTGCACCCCAATGGTCCCATTTCTAAGGATTTGTTTGGTTGGCCATCTTAATCCAACTCTAACCATACTTTTTTTGTCTTTTTTTCAAAAATTTTTTATCTTTTTCTCAAAAAGTTTTTTGTCTTTTTTGAAAATTCAAAAAAATTTACTATTACAACTAAAATATTTTAACTCAAACTAACCAACCAAACACCCTCTTAGAAACAGTCATTTTTTTTTAATATGAGAATAGAATAAACTCAACAATAAAAGAAGGTGTAAAATTACTCATAGCCATCATTATAATAGTAGACTGGTCTCATTTAATCCTCTGAATCATATTATTGTGGTTTAGTTAAAAAAAAAAAAAAAAAAATTATAGTGCTTAACTTGAATGACTTTTGAGGGTGCATCAGTACGTTAGTAAAATAGTCTAATGCTCTTCTAGAAGAAAATAGCTTCCAAGCGAAGATCTAAAATATCTTCACATAGAGAGGAATTTAACAGATGGAAATGCAACTTTGCTCAACTACCTGAAAAGTAGATGAAAACGTGAAAAAAAAAAAAAAAAAAAAAAAAAAGGTTTGACAAGTAGATGAAAAACGGAACGCCAAACGGGCTATAAGAGATCCTGCGTTCAAATTACTCGAATTACACTGCTTTTTAACTTAAAAACAACCCCCTAACATTTCTTCGGCAATGGAGAGCCACATAATCCTGGATTCCCTTCGAAAGAAGTACCTGGAAATGTACCTATTTTGCCACCTTGCGGAATTGGACCCGTAAGTTGGTTGTGGGACAGGTTCAAATGGTTAAGGAATTTGAGGTTTGTAAACTGCTGAGGAATTTCTCCTGAGAAATTGTTGTTAGAGAGATCCAAGGACTGGAGATCTGTGAGATTTCCGAAAGACGAAGGAATAAGGCCTGTGAAACTGTTACTTCCCAGATCTAGCGCAATAAGTGATCTTAGATCTCCCATGATATTTGGAACCTCACCACACAAATTATTATGACCCAAATCTAGTAGCTTTAAATTGTTTTTCTCTCTGTAAGACAACTTCTCTTTCCCTATTCTACCAAACCAGTTCGGAATATGCCCCCGAATATTGTTCTGCGACAAATTCAATTGCTCTATTTTATACTGATACCTCAAAAAATAAGGAAATTCAGTCAAGTTGCACGAAGACAAATACAAAAATTGCAATTGAGGAATATATTTAGAACTTGTACTTGCCTTTAGTCCAGATAATAAACTATTTTCTGAAAGATCCAGGTACCAAAGCTCTGAGAAGTTGCCCAGCTCAAGTGTGCCGCTCAAGTCGTTGGAGTGAAGATCCAGAAATATCAAGCTTTTCAACTCGGCCATCGACTTCGGAATTTGACCACTTAAGTTGTTTCCACTTAGACTCATGAACTTCAACCGCGGAGAAGAGCCGTCATAAATATTAAGAGGACCTGAAAACGCATTGTTGTCTAAAGACATGGAAATCAATGAAGGTAACGTAAACAACCACGAAGGGATTTCCCCGCTGAAGTTGTTGTACGAGACATCCAAGGAGGTCAGGTATTTCAGCTGTCCTAGTAAAGAAAAAACTTGACCGGTGAAACTATTCCCAACAAGAAGTAATCTTTTCAGGGACGTGAGGTTTCCAATTGAGAAGGGTACTTCACCGCCGAATCCACAGCCGCTCAAGTCAAGAACGTTGAGCTGTCTGAGGTTTTCCAGTGTTGATGGAATCCGACCGTACAAGTCGTTGAATGAGAGATCTAGAAGAGTGAGTTGGGAAAGGTTCCAAATGGAAGGTGGAACCGCCCCTGAAACGTTGGAACCGCAGAGATTAAGATAAGTTAAGCTTGAAAGTTGTCCAAACCTGGAGGGAATCCGGCTTGAGCTGAAGTCGTTGAAAGCGAGGTCGAGTTTTTGGAGTCGAACCAATCTGAAAAGGCTGCTATTAGAACGCAAAGGCCCTTGAAGCGAGCTTTTGCTGAGGTTTAGGCCGACAACAAGACCACTTGAGGTTTCGTCGCAGATGACACCGTCCCAAAAGCAACAGTCACTGCCCTTCTTCCAGGTTCTCATTTTTGGAAAAGACTTGGCGGGACCTTTGGGTGAAAACTCTTGTATGAGTTGCAGTAAAATAGAGCTCTGGTCAGGGAGACATCTCGTTATAACATTGGAAGAAGCAATGACGGAGATATTAAACGTGTGCGAAACATAGAAGGAACATGAGACGAGGCAAACTGTGATGCAAATATTCAGCAAACTGATCTTCCTCGCCATTTTCCTTCTAGTAGAGAGAGAGAGAGTTGAGTTGCTCATATGTAGAATTTATGAGCAAGGGAAGTTGGAAACTCTGCTCCGCGGAAGACTTAGAGACAAAAAGTCTACGACATGCCTAAATCGTGGAAATTTCTTCCGGGGGAACGGACATTTTACTGGTAATCAGGAAATAAAATAATAAAAAAGCAATTAAGCAATCACTGAATATTGTAAAAATACACCCCTCTTAAGACAAGTAATAGGTTAAGCTGTTGGAAAAAATGGTTTAAAACCATTTTGAAGAGTCATTTTGAGGTCCAAATTTAAGTGCGACCCACTTGGTAAAATTAACAGGTCTTGGTAGATTTGCGTTTTTTGTCGCGAGGAGAACGAAATCATATATTTGTACATTCAAAATGGTATTTAGGTGAATGAGAAATTGATGCTCAAAGTGTGCCCATTGGAATAAGAATTTTGTTGGAAATTGCTTATATATGTGGAGTCCCACATTGCTAAGACATGAAAGCTTGATGGACTTATAAGGATTTGCACTTTTGGACTTGGATAAGAATGTGAACCTAAGATGCTCTCTCATGAGCAGGGGATGCAAATCATAGCCTCAATGAGTTAAGGGCCCAATGTGTGTGCCCCCACGATGTGGGCGACGTAAATGTCGGTTTGTTGAGCTTGCTCCACACAAGCTTTGTTTTGGAATTTTTTTTTAATTTTCCAACATAAATTCCGGTTTTTAACAGTCATCAGTCATGATTGTTCATATTCCAAGAGGTAAATGAGCATTAATCTGAATGATTTAAATGGACAGCACTAATGGTGCATTAATCCGGATTAAAACCAAAGATTTTGGTTTTTTGCACTAATGGTGCATTAATCCAAATTAAAAATCAAAGATTTTTTGGTTTTGTAACATCCAATCCTTGAGCCTATAAAAGGAGGCCTCCACAAGTATGAAAAACACTTGATACACACAAAATCCGAGAGCACAAGCACAAGTTTTCTTTCTCTTGTTTTTCTTATTCTTGGTTTTTCTCTTGTAGTAGTCAGGTTTTTGAGTTTTGGTGATAGAGGGAAGACTTTGGTTTCAAGTTC
The DNA here is from genome assembly GCA_025413485.1 of Ficus microcarpa. Taxonomy (NCBI): domain Eukaryota; kingdom Viridiplantae; phylum Streptophyta; class Magnoliopsida; order Rosales; family Moraceae; genus Ficus; species Ficus microcarpa. The sequence goes on from CM046387.1 coordinate 2,638,167, forward strand.
GCCGGAAGCGGTTTTCGATCCTGCTAGATTACCGTTTTTTGTCGTTGTATCCTAGGAGACAGACGTCCGTTGAAGCCTCGTGCGCTTACCGGAGGGGACGAATCTGTTTTAAGGAAAGCGTGACTCAGGTGCCTCAACAATTTTATGTGTTTGGTTTTCTTCAAGTTAAAGTTGAGTTTCGGTGTAGTCAATTTTCATTATATTTTATTTGAATTCACTTGTTCATTGTTTATGCTCTGTATACTTGTTCTAACATAAGCTCCAGCAGTTATCAACCTTTTTCACCTCTATTTTTACCACAAAAAAAAAAAAAGGGCTTTTTCATCTCTGCTAAGTAGTCTCATCATTTTTATAGTAAAAACCAATACACATTATTTCATTTATCTGCAGTACATACATGGGATTTGAGTGGGCCGCACATATTGTTGCATTGAGAGATTCAAAAGCTTTTTACAGTCCCCTAAAAAAAAAAAAAAGTTATAGCACAGATATGAAGAGCACACTCAAGCAAACATATGTCTGTATTGTTCCATCCCCATATAAGGAATATTCGCCAAAATGACAACCTCAAAAATTGAAATTAGCCGTACCATCTTCCGAATATTAACATTTTGTTTAGTTTGTTAACCTTGGTTTTGGCCAAAGATTCGGCCTTTCCTAGCAGTTTGCCTTGTTCTTGTTTCCTTTGATATTATATTTTCTATCAAAAAAAAAAAAAAAAAAAAAAAAAAAAGAAAGAAAGAAAGAAAATCATCTTCTCGCTTTAAGGGCTTCTTCTCCTTCGGCGACATGAGAGAACCGTTTCACCAGCTATAGACGATGGGGTGGTAGATAAACTCTATGTTGGAAAAAACCATTATGAGGAGTCATTTTGAAGTTCAAATTTGAGTAGGATTCACCATATAAAAGTAACAATCTTGCTATATGTTCTTCGTCACAAGGAGATCAAAATCATATATTCATATGATCAAAATCGTATATTTATATGCTCAAAATTGTAATAAGGTGAATGATAAATTGATACTCAAAGTGTGCCAATTAGTATTGGAATTTGTTGGAAAAATTGCTAAGAATGTGGTGTCCTATATTGTTTAGACATAGAGGCTTGATGGACATTGTAAGTGATTGCCCTTGTTATCTTGAATAAGATGGTCTACCGAAGAGGTTTGCTCACACATAGGGGGTGCAAGTGATTGCACTTGTGGGCGACGCGAATGATTGACACACACTTGAACACACAACACAAGTTCACATTTTAGGGTTATAATTCTCATTAATCCGGATTAAAGAACATCTTAATTTTGGTTTTATAATACCTTCTCTTGAAGCCTATAAAAGGAAGCCTCTATAAGCATGATTGACACACATTTGAACACACAATACAAGTTCACTTTCTCTATTGCTATTCTTTGTTCTTGGGCATTTTTTTTTGCAGTAGGTTTTGTGTTTTTGGTGATAGAGGGAAGGCTTTGGTTTCAACTTCACAGGAAATGGTTTTCGATCGTACTAGACTATCATTGATCGTCATTGTATCCTGGGAGATAGACGCTCATTGAAACCTTGTGCACTTATTAGAGGCGGCGAATCTATTTGATGAAAAACATGTGTTACACACCTCATTTTCGTGTTGTTACATTCGGGTTAAGGTTGAATTTTCAGTTATAGTAATTTTTCTTATATTGAACTTGTTCGTTGTTTATGCTTCATATTTTCTTACACCCTAAAATCTCACCTAAATCTGTCGAAGGTCACGAAGGACAAGTTCAGATAATTGTACCCTTAGAGTTACAAAACCCATATTGTAGTATAGCCATGGAGAGTCAAGTAAAACAGAGATGATAAAGTATCTGAAACCTGATTTTCAATGTTGTGCTTTTTTCTTCTTGTTCTTCTTTTTTTTTTCTTTCTTTTGTAAGTTGTAACTTTGTTCTTTCTGTTGATTAAAATTGGACAAATCACACTT
>CM046387.1:2640229-2786572 GCA_025413485.1 Ficus microcarpa
ACCATAACGGTTTGTCAATTCGTTTAAGAAACCGTCGTGGTAGATCAATATATCATGACGGTCTGTCGATCACAATAATCCACCGTCGTGGTAAGGTGAAATACCACGACGATGAAATATCTAAACCGTCGTGGTATATTGACTTTACACGACGGTTTCCAATATGAACCGTCATCGTAGTTCTCATTAAATAACAATTTTTCAGCTTATTTGTGCATATTACACGACGGGTAAATAACCGTCGTGGAATATGAAAAGATTCCACGACTCTGGATTCCACGACTGTTAGTGAACCGTCGTGTAAATGTTACCACGACGGTTAAAAACCGTCGTGGTATCCGCATTCTGTAGTAGTGGTGTTGTTGTGCAATGAAAGATTCGACGACCATTACAAGAAAAATCATATAAAACCACATTCATAACGAAATTTATTGATTTTAGTGGCATTACAAACTAGACTCCTAGAGCTTTCCAACGGTATATCATACGACTGATTTCAATATCGTTAAGGCATTTAAAAATATATTACAATACAGAACTCAAAATCTCATGGTTGTACCCCTTGCAGATTCGTCCACCTCTACGAGACAATTGATAATGAATTCTATAAAAATCAAAATCTTATGATTCATATTTTTAATTAAAATAGATATCTAGATCTTTCTTTTGACATCTTACCCGTCCTGTTTTGAGTTCGATAATGTGACAAAAACTATGATACAATCTAATTATTAAAATCCCGTTTTTCAGAAAAAATCCAGCACTTAGCATAACTTTAAAAATTCATAAATAATTCTAAAAATCTCCATTTAAGCAATTCATACATCAAAACGAAGCTTAGAATCTTTAGTTTATAAATAAAATTCTGATTTAATCAAAATCATAACAAACTTATATAGTTTTACATGAAGATCAAAATAGTCCAAAACTTTATTTTCAAATGTTCATTGTCATCAAGAAATTACAAAATCCATCAAATACACCATGAAAAATCATGTGTATATATGTGTGCGTATATGAGGAGAAAAATAACATGTGATGTATCATAAATCATCCCATCATGAAAATCAACCAAGAAAAATCGTAAACAAGTTTGATATAATTATTTGAATTTGCTAACCAATCAAGATAATGGATTCTATAAACAAATATGTATATATGAGTGGTAAATCCTACCTTGAATAGATGTGAATGGGTAAGAGAAAACTCAAGAGTCAAAAAGATGAGAAGAAGAAAAGAAAAAGAGAGGAGGAGAGAGTATTTTCCAAAGAGAGAAATTAGAAAGATGTGACAATGAGTCTTGTGGGAGGTTCGAGATTTAATATTTTATTTATAATGATGTCTAAGGTTAAATACAGTTTTCATCTCTAATTAGGCTTTAAATGTTGAGCTTAGGAGGCTTAAAAACTTGGTATGTTTTTATAATATTTGAAAAGTTTTGGTTAAAACTGAAATTCCCGCTGAAATTTGAATTTTAAATATATGGTGGTACTGTAGTCATAACATTTTACTCAAATATCAGAATTAGTGATTCAAGAGTCTATGGAAAGATAACCAAAAGCTCTAAAAATTTAAGTTTATAAAGCCAGTCAAATTTGGATGTTTTGAAGGTCCAAATTATATTGGAAGATGATATTATTTTTAAGGATTTCTTATTTTGGCAAAAGAAACATACTAAAGTAATCGATACTAATTCTATTTATATTAAACATCAATAACATATGCTAATCCTTATAAATACATATGTAGCATGGATAAACACAAAATTTTATGATTAAAAATACCTCTAATTATGTAATTTTGTATATATCATAATACTATTACTTAATACCTTATCCACACCGAGATTTCTCTTCGCAATCACCTGTAAGGGAACTTAATAAAACGTTAATACCATTATAAATCACAAGTAATAACTTAATTCCACTTAGTCTTTCCTTGTGATTAGGCTAGTCGTATGTTGGAAATAACCTAAAATGTTAACGTTAACTTAAGGGTGTTACAATCCCTCCTACCTCAGAGTAACTCAAAGTACTTAGCTTTCATATCTTCCTCACATTCCCATGTTGCCTCCTCGACCCTGTGGTTACACCATAATACTTTAACCAAGGCTATCTCCTTGTTATTCTTAGTTCGAAAACTTCTCTATCTAAGATCTCAACGGCACCCTTAAGTTAATGTTAACATTTTAGGTTATTTTCAACATACTAATAACCTAATCACTATGAAAGACTAAGTGAAATTAAGTCATTAACTGTAATTTATAATGCTATTAATGTTTTATTGAGTTTCTTTACAGCTGATTGTGAAAAGAAATCTTGGTGTGTATAAGGTATTAGATTATAGTATTGTGATAAATACAAAATTACGTAATTAGAGGTAATTTTTATCATAAAATTTTGTGATCATCCATACTATACATATATTTATAGTGATTAGTATGTGTTATTGTTGCGTAATATGTATATGATTAGTATTGATAACTTTAGTATGTTTCTTTTGCTAAAACAAAGATTCCGTTAAAGTAGCATCATCTTCCAATATAATTTTGACCTTCAAAACGTCCAAATTTGATGGCTTTGTGAATATAAATTTGTAGATCTTTTCGTTATCTTTCCATAGCAGCTTGAATCGCTCAACTCCGATATGAGAGTAAAAAGTTATTATTAAAATACCACTGTATGTTCAAAATTCAAATTCCAACGGGAATTTCAGTTTTAGCCCAAACTTTTCAATTATAATAAAAACACGCCAACAAGTTAAGCTCGAAATTTGAAGCCTAATTGGAGATAAAAACCCTATGTAACTCTAGACATCATTATAAATAAGAGATTAAACTAACAACCTCTCAAAATAAGGGGTGATTATGACAGTCATCAGTCTCTACAAGAAATAGGATAAGTTGTGCAGTCCCACATCACTTGAAAATTGATATATACAAGGGTTAATAAGTAAAGAGACCACATTCTAATAGTATGAAGCCTTTTAGGGTGATCCAAAGAGCAAAATCGTACGGGCACAAGGTTCAAAACGGACAATATCATACCAAAGGGAGGCATAGGTCATTATAAATGGTATCAAAGCCTATACCCAACAAGAAGTATGGTAGTTGGGCCCCAAAAGGAATGGTGGTTATGATAGTCATTAGTTCTTACAAGGAAAAAGATAAGCTGTGCAGTCTCGCATCGCTTGAGAATGGATATATGTGATGGTTTATAAGTAAAGTGACCACCTCCTAATAGTATGAGGCATTTTGAGATTAAGCCCAATAATAAAATCGTGCAACCAAGAGGCCCAAAGCAAACAATATCATATCAAAGAGAAGCATGAGTTATTACACCAGTTGACCAAACAAGGACAAATTGTCATGTCCAATTATGAACTCGTCTAGTTGACTGGACACGCCATCCAATTGACTAGAATGTCGTGGAACCGAGAGTTCCTAACTCGACCTGACCTGCAAAACCCAACCAAAATCCATTTCGACCAATTCCTAGATATTCAAAACAATAAATAAATAATTCCCATTGCCTAAATCACTAGAAACAATAACAATTATTAGTCTAGTATCGGTATGGTACCGTTTGAGGCTCTCTATGGTAGACCATGCAGATCACCATTTTGTTGGCTCAAGCCTGAAGACCGAATTTCTACTGGACCTAATGATATTCTAGACAATAACAAGAAGATCTCTATCATCCAACAACGTTTGCGAACAACTCAAATTCGTCAGAAGAGTTATGCTAATATGCAACATAGACCTCTAGAGTTTGAAGAGGGTGATTTTGTTATTTTAAGAGTTTCTCTATGCAAAGGTATTCTACATTTTGGAATCAAGGTAAAGTTATCTCCGAGGTGTATTAGACAGTTTCAGATCGTGCAACGTGTCGGTGTCGTTGCTAACCGCCTTGCTCTACCACAGGAGTTGTCATATGTGCATGATGTGTTTCACATCTCAATGCTTCGCAAGTGCTAGCCTGATCCGAATGCCATCATCCAGTGGTATGATGGGCCAATCCAAGAAGATACATCTTACAAGAAAGTCTCTATTCAGATTCTTGATTGGAAGGTGAAGAGCTTGCATCATTGTGAGATTCCGTTAGTTAAGGTATTGTGGCAACACCATGGTGTCGAAGAAGTGACTTAGGAGTTAGAATCTAAAATGCAAGAGCATTACCCTCACCTGTTTAGTGAATGGAAGCATGCTTAAATTTCAAGGACTAAGTTTCTTATAGGAGGGTAGAGTTGTTATACGTTTTAGAATAAATTATGCTTAATTAAGCTAAATGGGATTAATTAGTGTGCTAAATTGTGTTTATAAATAATTATTTTGCATTTAAAAGTTCATAATTTAAATTTTGAAAATATTTTTCAGAAACTATATATTTGTCCCTAAACTTTTGTGAAATTATATCTAGCCCCCGTTTTCCCCATCCGCTTAACCAAATCGGACATGTCTACAGCACTAACCTTTTGCTATCCAACACCGTGAAGCTCTAAAATTTATCCTAAGACAAAAATCTTTGCAAAACCGCCCAAGCTTCAGAAAACGAAAGAAGAGCAAATTCTATAAAAACCTCACCACCCTCCCTTTTCTCATTTTCTCTGAAATTTCCCTCACGCGCACTCAGTCTCTCTCTCTCACCCACTCAGTCTCTCTCTCGCTTTCACTCCCCCTCTGTCCTTTGTTCACTCTCTTTTGTTCAAGAACAGCCACTAAAGCCTGGAGAACGTGGCTCCAGAGGTTAGAAATCAATCCTAAGTCCATTCAATTCGATTTAATTCAAAATAATATCTAGGTTTCAGTGATTTAGATTTCCATTTCAAACATTATGATAACAATGAGAAAATGAATTTGAATTCTTCAATAAAAGTTGGATTTTGTTAAATCTGAGTTATGTTCTAGTTATTTAGGCTCTGGAATTTTTTTTTTTTTTTTCTATTTTCAGTATCTGGGAACTGTTGGAATTGAATTTGAGCTCAGTTGCACATCGGGTCAAATTGGGAACTCTCAGTTCCATGACAGTCCAGCCAACTGGATGAGTTCAGAACTGGATAAAACAATCTGTCCTTGTCCGGTTGTCTGGACGTGCTTGATCAGTCAACCACAGAAAACCTGCGCTTCCCCTATATTGGGCCTTTTGCCCTGTTTTAATATTTTAACCCCTGTTAACACTATTTTGGCTTGAAACCTCAATCTGTATATAGTTTTGGGATAAAATGACAATTTGGGAATAATTACTGAAAAATGTTGTTTTAACAAAGTATCAGAAAAGACACTAATTTGGCCTAACGTTTATTTTAATTAGGACTTGTGTTGTGATGGGTAATTAAATTGTTTGTGTCGTTGAATTTAAAGATTTGGTAACTGGAGCCAAAAGCCTTGGTATGTGTGAAATGAAGTTATCAGTAGATTTATTTGCCAAAGAGGTAGGATAAATTATCCCCTTATTTTGTTAAAGTGTTTGTTTCTGTTAATTTATAAATCTCTCATTTCAAAATCATTGTTGAAAATAAAATGGTTTTATGAAATATGATTTGAATGGAGTGTATATATGTAATACCCAGATTCTTCATGCCACTAATTCCTTTTAAGGAATTAATCTTTATGCTATGAAGGTATTTATGAAAAAGCTTGATTTAGAGCTTTTGTTCGATTTTGTGAGTTTTTATGGGTCAATAAGACTTAAAATAGAATGCTAAAGTTAGCAAACGGCCTTTTGAGTCGAAAAGGGCGAAAAAGTACGTGATTTCATGAAAGTCAAAGGGTTGACCGAAAAGTCAACTTTGACCGAGAAAGTCAAAGTTTGATCAAAAATAGTCAAAGAGTTGACTTCGCAGTATTATGAGACGCAGTATAGAAAAGATACTGCGAAAACCTTCTTTATGGTTAAGGTAGTATGAATAGGCCTTAAAACCACCCTAGAAAATCAAGCACACCAAGTTAGGATTAAAGTCAAAAAGGGCTCGAAAAAACAAGAAAAAAATTATACTGTCCGATTTTATACAGATAAATTTTGTACTGCAGTACAGTATAAAAATACTGTGTATTAGTGAAGCACAGTATTGAAAATTCTGTGTAGTAGAAAAAGGGACTGCTTGTTATGGAAAATAGCCAAACAAGGCTCAAGGGGGGAGTGACATCATCTAACCTTTGATTAATGACATCATAAATATTAATCAAGCTTGGAAAGAATTCTTGGAAGATCCTAGAACCCCCTTGGCCGGCCACCTTACCTCCACTTTGTGTGATTTTTTGTTTTTCATGGGGTTTTTTCATAAATTTCAAAAGTTCCTCAACCTCTATAAATAGGGGTGGCTCCTATTCATTTTTGTTCAAAAATCTAAGGAAATTCTTGTCCATTTTCTTCAGAAAAATCCGAGCATTAGGAGAAGAGAAAGAGAAGAGAAAAATCAAAATTTCCATAGGGGTTTTGCTTGAGAGAGTTCGGTTTTGCTCTAGGGAAACCAAGAAAAAAAGTTGGAAATTTTTGGAGCCTTATTGGCCTTGGTGGCCGAGTGTGAGAGGGAGGAAAAAGAAGAGTGAAAAAGCTAGAAATTTTGGGGGAAAAGGTCTTGACGTGTGGCTGAATTGTGGAGAACAAATCAAGTGACCAAAAGTCAAGTGGGAGCCTTAATTTTTGTGTGGAGGCCGGTTGGTTGCAACAAAGGGGGGGGGGGAGAAAGAAGTTTGGTACCCCAAACCCTAACTTTGGTCTAAGGTAAATTCTTGAGCCTTAATCTTGCAATTGAGTTCAATTTTGACATTTTATTTGTATTTCAAGTTGGGTTGTAAGGACATAAGTCCAATTTAATTTCTTGCCGTAGTTTGGTTAGTATGTGCTTGATTAAGTGATTTAGGGTGGTTGGCTTATCATGTTGTTGCTTTCTTGATTTATGCTTGTTGCTTGATATGTTGCATGCTAGATGTGAATGGTTGTGTGTCCCCTGATTTTTGGTCCAAATCTGCCCTAGGCAGTGTATGCTTGGCTGCTAGCTTAAGGGTGCATGTATGGTGTTTGATTGAATGAGATGCAAAAGTTAGAACCATGCAAACCTAGGATTAGGGCAATTCGGGTTTGGTTTGCATGGACCCGTTTGAGCTGTATATTGGTGCATGTGGGACGTTAGAAACATTGCATGTTTGCTGTGTAGGCTCCCGAAGTGGTCGGTCAAGTTAGACTTCGCGAATTAGGGTGTAAACCAGATCTAAAAATCGAAACTGCCAATTCGGATTCAAAACTGGTCAGTTTCGGGAAAGTGGAAATTTAAAACCTTTAAAGGCCGAACTGGGTGAAACATAAAACACGAAAGTTATAGAACAAGGTTTTTCCTAGGGGGCCTCATGGTCCATTTCCTAAAATGAGGCTCCAATGACCTCCGTTTTTATAAAAATTCAAGACTGGTCTGCCCAGACCTAGTTTGCACGACCAGCGAGATTCAAACGAAAACTGACAAAGATATAGGCAGAACTGGATTTTTCGTAAAACATGAAAGTTTTAGAATTTTTCGAGAGCTAAAACTTTGGTGAAGATAAGTTTTTCAAATTTGGATTGGATCTTTAAACTGACATCATTTTCCAAAGACTGTGCAGTGAACAGAAAATTCCTGCACAGGATTTTCTAAAACTAGTTCAGGAAAAATTGTTTTCTTCTCCAAAATCACTGTTTTGACTATGGAAACTGTTCCAAAGGCAGTTTCTAGCCCTAAATGATTTTATAAAGGTCCGTTTCGAAAGCATGAATTTTTACAAGTAAAATAAAGAATTTTGGAAATTTTCTCAACTTTTTCAAATTAAGGAAAAAAGTGGAGTTTTAAGCCAAGGTAAAGCAAAATGAACGTAATGGACAGTAACCGGATATTATATCTGAGTTACAAGGTCAAGCCCAAGGTTGACCATAGAAGGTTGACCATAGTTGACCGAAAGTTGACCTTAGTTGACCAAGGGTTGACTTTGGTTGCCCCAATGTTTAATTAAGTTTAACCTTAAGGGTTACCCAAAATAACCCTAAGGGATACCAAAAACCTATAATTGGGCTAAGAGAAGAGGGTTAATAGAAATAACCCAACAAATTATGATATAAGAGTAAAGCCCACGGTTTAAAAGAAAACCTAACAGTATGCTAAAGGTTTAACACAAAAAGAGGTTATCTAACGTAACCTCTTAAGGAGTAATCAAAGTTTGCTTATTCTTAAACAGTAGGATGACTATTTGTGACCAAGCAAGATATCAAGTATCGGGGACATACAACTAGGTTTTTATAGGCATGTTGGTTAGAACACCAACATTCCACAATGAGAATTAGACTCTTACCTATGTCCTTACTCAAGCAGGAAGAAACCTGCAGCTGTGCCTAGTGGAAGAACAGCATCAAGCAGGACATAGGAAGAGAGGTAAATACAACTCCGCCTGCAGCATAGGCTTTAATTGGTACTTGCCTGAGTATGTTAGATGCATGCTAGGAGTATATGTTGATTGTTGCAATAATGTGCTTTGTTGTATGCTATGTGTATATCAGACTGGTTGCTCAATGCTATGTTATTATATGTGATATGCTATGTGATATGTTAAGAATGATATGCTATGTATGCAGAGGGATATGTAAGATGTGCATGTAAGGTAAGATGCAAAGCATGTTATGGTTTATGCAAGAGTGACATCACGATGCATGTTCACTAAATATAAGATGAGATTAAAGAAGAGAAAGCAAGATGGCAAGCAAGCTTGCCTGTGTCGTACCACCCGTCCGAGGTCGGGTTGGACTATGAATTGAGTTGGACTTGGACTGGCCGCCCCAACCACTCCATAGTTGCACGCCGGGTATGAACACGTATGTAAGGGCCCATAAGAAAGATAAGCATGATAGTAAGTTAAGAGTAAAACGAGCATAACGGGACCATGCATTTATTATGCAATGCTATGTATGGAATGATGTGATATGCCATGTTATGATGAATGTGATGATGATACGAAGAGATGTGTATGATAGGTTAGGTATGTTATGTTGCGGTTTAGATAGTTGTACTTGCTGAGCGAAAGCTCACTGTCTTACGTCTATGCTGTAGGTAAGCAGCCTGACAGCAATGAGTGATACAAGATGGAAGTGCGAGGCGGGGCATACTGTGAAATGTGGGAATCAAGAAGCTACGCGTTTCGCTTCTTAAGTATTTATTGTGTGTGTGAATATTTTAATTAAAAACACGTCTATACGTTTCTATGTTTATACGCCTCGTATAAAAAAAAATAATATTTTCCGCTGCATTTCGTAAATAAATAAGTACGATAAGTAAATAAGTAAGTAAGTATGTATGTAAGGTAACGGCCTGTGCTAGGCGGGTCGTTACAATATATATGTACAATGTGTTTTTGGTCAAAATAATATACATGTATATACACTATTTTGAGAGATTCAAGTGAGGTGCTTTGAGACTTGGCATGAAAACTCCCAAGGGTGTTAGATGAATATTCAAACTTTGTCCAGTTAGATACTAGCATATGATAGTTTTGCTATGATGCCATGATTAGATAACACAGATGGTATCCTGTAATCGGTAGGTCCACTTTGATGGTGAATTAAGTTATGGCTTAGCACTGTGAGTATATTATTTTATTTTATTATTTTGTCACTGCATTATTCTTGTTTTGTTAGTTCATTAAGATATCCATGTCTCCCTATTTAAGTTAATTATTTTGAATAAGTCATTGTATCCTATTGAGCTTATAGATCATGTTTTATTATTTTAACTCCCCTCCCAAAAAGAGCTAAGAGTAGTGCAGATTAAAGCGATTGCTTCAAGGTCACTACAATTCAGCGATGATTTATCTGTACTTTCATTTGCAGTTATTTATTTTTCTAAGGCATGTATAACTAAACTGTTTGTGTGGACTGAGTTTGAACGTTTGTTCTTCACTTTTATGTTTTTGCTTTTTTTTGTTTGTATGTTGGTGGTTACCAAACCCGAGTGGTACCGGAGGTTGATTTTCTAAACCTATTCATACTAAAAACTTAGTATTTTGAAATTCCCATTATTTTTATTAAAAAGGTACTTGGTAGATTTTTAAAATTTGAAAATGGTAAACTTTAGGTCAATATACAACTTGAGAGAAAAGTTCGACATATTTTACTAAAAAGTGACAAGAATTGGAATTTAGTAAAAGTGTGGGTGAGTTTGGGGATATTATGTATTTTATTCATTTTATCCTTTATTTTATATTTTTTAAAATTATCGTGATTTGTGATTAATTGCGGGATTATTTTAATTAAACCCTTACACGTCACCATCCTTGGTTTCAGGTCGTGACACCTATTGTCTCATATCATGCATTTTTTATGAAACAACACTTGTAATTTCTTTTTTTAGATGTTATTATAATAATCAATTCATTTTAGTATAACATTTTTTAATAATACTTGTCTTTTGTACTAATATTCTAAATAATACCATGTTGTAAATATCTAAATAAAAAGTAACTTATAAATCAATTAGTAGTTATAAGATTTTAAAAAAATTATTAAAACTACCGGATCTATTCGATTACTGGACTTGAGATATTTTATATGTATATCTAGTTTCAATTTTAAGTAGATTTTTCTTGAGAAGAGAAAGAACGTAATTGCAAAAATAAATAAATAAACAAATAAAAAGTTGATAATAAAAAAGATAATAAAAGAGAAAAACCTAAAAGATCTTTTCTTACCCTTTCTTTTTTAATTTCAAGACAATAATGTCTTGTCTTGAGCTGTGGGATAATAAAAATAAATAAATAAAAATAAAAATAAAAAAGACCTGTACCATAGCTTTGGCGTATCTTTTGGATTTCCACCTAACCCTTCCATTTGGTTTTATGTTACTTTATTTTATTCTATTTGGTTTTATGGTCTTGGTCAAGGTATAAATTATTTTAGCATTTGGACCTACTACCTTTTTATTTTTATTTTTATTTATTTTTTATTTCTTTTGCTTAGTTGGAAACCTCAATTATATCATACATAGATTACATATATCATCAACATGAATTTCATCCATAGCATAATTGTATCAAAATTACTAGGACAATACACAAAGGTGGAAGTTCTATAGTTGGAGGCATTATCTTTTTGTTATCAGTGGAAAAAGTTGTCCTTCAGATCAGCATTAAATGGTGAAAAATAAATAAGCTCATCTCAAGTTAAATGAGGCCAAGCACATCAGACCTAGTGAAAACCCAAATTTAAAAATAAAATAAAAAATGGTCGAAAAAGGGCACATTTCATGTTTACTCCCAAATTTTAGACCTTGTCACAAAAAACCTTCCGAATTTTAATTTGTAACATCCGTTCTTGCTGAACTTTAAAAATTTTCTCTTTCTATTAGTTTAGATGATGGAAATTGAGGACAAATCTCAAGTTTACTCATTGAATTTTGACATTTGTCACAAAATGCACCCGAACTTTGGAATATTAGCAAACTTTTCAATTTTTTTTTTTAAGTTTAGTTAATGGAATTGTCACGTGTTAATATGTGGAATCGACTGAACTTAAATGATACAAAATGAAAATTATTTTACCCCCATAACAAAGATTTGTGACAAAATTAAAGCATTAAAACGGGGATTATTAATAAGTGTCATGTGGTCAATAATTTAACGTCATTTAATAGATTTTAAGAATTAAAAAAATTTCTGAAAAAAAAAAAGTTTTTTTTCTTTTCTTTTTCTGAACTCACTGGCACTTTTTCTGCAATGTTTCCCTTTCCTCTTCCAATTTCCAACCTCCAAAGTTAAGCAATACTTCCTCTCTTTCCTTCGATGTCCATTGTCCGCTGTTGAGAAAAGTTTTAAATTTTTAATCAACAGAAAGAACAAAGCTACAACTTACAAGAGAGAAAAAAAGAAAAAAGGGAAAAAGAAAAAAGAAAAAAGCACAGCATTGAAAATTAGGTTTCAGTTATAATTAAATGCGAAACACTTCTAATTGAGTTTAAAACGTAAATTTTTATGTTGATTGTCATTTTTTTTTTCTTGTATTTCTCTCTCATAGGTAACTTTATTATTTCAAATTTAATAAGGTTAACAGGTATCAAGAGTGCTACCAATGTTTGTCATTTCATAATTCTATTCTAAATACCCCTAATTGATGCTTCCAATGAGTGTTAGATGAATTTTTTAATCAAAAATTTAATTTAGGGAGAAAATTCACAGACTTTTCCAAAGTTCAAAAGGAAATAATGTTACAAATTAAAGTTTATGGGGTATTTTGTGACAATGTCTAAAGTTGAGGGGGTGAAAGTATAATTTGTCCATTTTAATCAACGGAAAGAACAAAGTTACAACTTACAAGAGCAAGAAAAAAAAAAAAGCACAACATTGAAAATCAGGCTTCAGTTGCTTTATCATCTCTTTAATTTTTACTTCACTCTCCATGGCTATACTACAATATGGGTTTGGTAACTCTAAGGGTAAAGTTATCTGAACTCGCTCTTCGTGACCTTCAACAGATTTAGGTGAGATTTTAGAATGTAATAAAATATGAAGCATTAACAATGAACAAGTTCAATATAAGAAAAATTACTATAATTAGAAATTCAACCTTAACCCAAATGTAACAACACGAAGATGAAGAACGTCGAGGCATGTGCAACAGACGCTTTTCTTAAAATAGATTCGCCGCCTCCGATAAGTGCACGAGATATCAATGAGTGTCTATCTCTTAGGATACAATGACGAACAATGATAGTCTAGCACGATCGAAAACCTCTTCCTGTGAACTTGAAACCAAAGCCTTCCCTCTATCACCAAAAACAACAAAACCTACTACGAAAGAAAAATTCCCAAGGACAAAGAATAGCAAGAGAGAAAGTGAACATGTATTGTGTGTTCAAACGTGTGTCAATCATGCTTATGGAGGCTTCCTTTTATAGGCTTCAAGAGGAGGTATTATATATAAAACCAAAATTAAGATGTTCTTTAATCCGGATTAATGAGAATTATAACCCTAAAATGTGAACTTGTGTTATGTGTTCAAGTGTGTGTCAATCATTTGCATCACCCACAAGTGCAATCACTTGCACCCCCTTGTGTGTGAGAGAACCATTTGGGAGGACCATCTTATTCAATATCACAAGTGCTATCACTTATAATGTCCATCAAGCCTCTATGCTTAAGCAATATGGGACACCACATTCTTAGCAATTTTTCAAACAAATTCCAATACCAATTGGTGCACTTTGAGTATCAATTTATCATTCACCCGATTATCATTTTGAGCGTATGAATATACAATTTTGATCTCCTTGCAACGGAGAATATATCCATCCTGATCTGTTACTTTTATAAATTGAGTCCTACTCAAATTAGACTTCAAAATGGCTCCTCAACATGGTTTTTTCTAACATAGAGTTTATCTACCACCCCATCGCCTATAGCTGGTGAAACGGTTCTCTTATGTCGCCGAAGGAGAAAAAGCCATTAAAGGCTGAAGATGATTTTCTTTCTTTCTTTCCTTCTTTCTTTCTTTTTTTTTTTTTTTTTTTTTTTTTTTGGTAGAAAATATAATATCAGTGGAAACAAGAACAAGGCAAACTGTCAAAAAAAGCCGAATCTTTGGCCAAAACCAAGGCTAACAAACTAAAAAAACATAAAAATTCGGAAGATGGTACGGCTAATTTCAATTTTTGAGGTTGTCATTTTGAATATTCCTTATATGGGGATGGAACAATACAGACATATGTTTGCTTGAGTGTGTTTGGAGCTTAACCTATTACTTGTCTTAAGAGGGGCTCGGTTAGATGTCTAGTAGATGAATTTTTACAATATTCAGGGGGTGTTTGGTTTCTCTTTCATTTTAAACTAAATTGTATTTTTTTCATTATGATTTTTGTCTTTTTCTGAAAAATTTTTTTATCTTTTCTGAAAAATTACTATTGAAACTTAAAAATCTTAAACTAAACTCATTCACCAAACACTCCTTCACTAATTGCATGGTTGCTTTTTTTTTTTTTTTTTTTTTTAATTATTGTTTTATTTCCTGGTTACCAGTGAACTGTCCGTTAAGAAATTCCGACGATTTTGGCATGTCCTAGACTTTTTGTCTCTAAGTCTTCCTCGGAGCAAAGTTTCCAACTTCCCCTGTTCTCAAATTCTACATAGAAGGAAAATGGCGAGGAAGATCATTAGGCTGAATATTTGCATCACAGTTTGCCTCGTCTCATGTTCCTTCTATGTTTCGCACACGTTTAATATCTCCATCATTACTTCTTCCAATCTTATAATAAGATGTCTCCCTGACCAGAGCTCTATTTTACTGCAACTCAAACAAGAGTTTTCACCCGAAGGTTCCGCCAAGTCTTCTCCAAAAATAAGAACCTGGAAAGAGGGCAGTGACTGTTGCCTTTGGGACGGGGTCATCTGCAACGAAACCGCAAGTGGTCTTGTTGTCGGCCTAAACCTCAGCAAAAGCTCGCTTCAAGGGCCTTTACGTTCTAATAGCAGCCTTTTCAGATTGGTTCGACTCCAAAAACTCGACCTCGCTTTCAACGACTTCAGCTCAAGCCGGATTCCCTCCAGGCTTGGACAACTTTCAAGCTTAACTTATCTTAATCTCTGCGGTTCCAACGTTTCAGGGGCGGTTCCACCTTCCATTTGGAACCTTTCCCAACTCACTCTTCTAGATCTCTCATTCAACGACTTGTACGGTCGGATTCCATCAACACTGGGAAACCTCAGACAGCTCAACGTTCTTGACTTGAGCGGCTGTGGATTCAGCGGTGAAGTACCCTTCTCAATTGGAAACCTCACGTCCCTGAAAAGATTACTTCTTGTTGGGAATAGTTTCACCGGTCAAGTTTTTTCTTCACTAGGACAGCTGAAATATCTGACCTCCTTGGATGTCTCGTACAACAACTTCAGCGGGGAAATCCCTTCGTGGTTGTTTACGTTACCTTCATTGATTTCCATGTCTTTAGACAACAACGCGTTTTCAGGTCCTCTGAATATATATAACGGCTCTTCTCCGCTGCTGAAGTTCATGAGTCTAAGTGGAAACAACTTAAGTGGTCAAATTCCGAAGTCGATGGCCGAGTTGAAAAGCTTGATATTTCTGGATCTTCACTCCAACGACTTGAGCGGCACACTTGAGCTGGGCAACTTCTCAGAGCTTTGGTACCTGGATCTTTCAGAAAATAGTTTATTATCTGGAGTAAAGGCAAGTACAAGTTCTAAATATATTCCTCAATTGCAATTTTTGTATTTGTCTTCGTGCAACTTGACTGAATTTCCTAATTTTTTGAAGAATCAGTGTAAAATAAAGCAATTGAATTTGTCGTACAACAATATTCGGGGCCATATTCCGAACTGGTTTGGTAGAATAGGGAAAGAGAAGTTGTCTCACAGAGAGAGAGACAATTTGAAGCTACTAGATTTGGGTCATAATAGTTTGTGCGGTGAGGTTCCAAATATCATGGGAGATCTAAGATCACTTATTGCGCTAGATCTGGGAAGTAACAGTTTCACAGGCCTTGTTCCTTCGTCTTTCGGAAATCTCACAGATCTCCAGTCCTTGGATCTCTCTAACAACATATTCTCAGGCGAAATTCCTCAGCAGTTGACAAACCTCAAATTCCTTGATCATTTGAATCTGTCCCACAACCAACTTACGGGTCCAATTCCGCAAGGTGGCAAAATAGGTACATTTTCAGGTTCTTCTTTTGAAGGGAATCCAGGATTATGTGGCTCTCCATTGCCGAAGAAATGTTAGTGGTTTGTTTTTAAGTTAAAAAGCTGTGTAATTCGAGTAATTTGAACGCAGGATCTCTTATAGCTCGTTTGGCGTTCCGTGTTTCATCTACTTCTCAAACTTTTTTTTTTTTTTCTTTCACGTTTTCATCCACTTTTCTAGCAGTTGAGCAAATTTGCATTTCCATCTGTTAAATTCCTCTCAATGTGGAGATATTTGCTAACGTACTGATGCACCCTCAAAAGTCATTCATATTGAACAATATAACTTTTTTTTTTTTAACTAAACCACAATAATATTATATAGAGGATTAACTGAGACCAGTTTTAGGATTGTAATGATAATCTAATAATAATTTTACACTTTACTCTATTGTTGAGTTCATTCAATCCTCAAGTTAAATTGAAAAAAAAAAAAAAAAAGGGACCGTTTCCAAGAAATGGGACTGTTGGGGTGTGGCGGTGGGGGCAGGGGAGAAGAGAAACAGAGAAAAACAAAAAGGAAAAAAGAAAAAGAGAAAGAGAGAGAGACACTTTACTCTATTGTTGAGTTCATTTCATCCTCAAGTTAAATTAAACAAAAAAAAAAAAAAAGACCTTTTCTAAGAAATGGAACTGTTGGGGTGTGGCGGTGGGGGCAGGGGAGAAGAGAAAGAGAGAAAAACAAAAAAGAGAGAGAGAGAGAGAGTGAGAGAGAGAAATATAAGGATACTTTTTCTTTTGAGTAAAAATTGGTGGTTTCCCAACTCTTCCTACATAAGTGATTTTTTGGATATTTCCACTTTATAGAAGTTATAATTTTGAAACTCACGGGATGTTTTTCTGTGTTTTTCTTCTTTTATTTTACTTTTTATTGGTTGGTTGAATGAAGAACGCTAGTATTCCTTCATATAGGAATCCAATCAAACAGATCAAACTAACTCGATTCAATCAACTTTTATCGGATAATCTAGACTGTTTATAAATTCTTGAAAACAAACTTAATTGGATTAGATGCATTGTTTACCTTCAAAATACCCAAATCAAACCGATATTGTATTATGTATATTGTATATTAAAAAGTTAATAGATAATAATAACAATAATAATAATAATATATGTGTGCGTCAGTGCGTGTTTATACTTTATGCCATTAGTCTAAGCTTTATACTTTATAAATAGATATCCGGATCTATCAACTTGAATTCAGGATTCATGCTTTTTTTGTTTTAAAATGTAGTGCTTAAATTAAAATAAAAAAAAATGCAGCGCTTGACTTAATTTAAAAAAAAAAAATGTAGTGGCCTTAAATTATTTGTATAAAAAAGGTCTAACAAATAGGCCCCAAAAAAAAATTTTGAAAAGAGAAAAATGGTGATTTTAAGAATTGTCTTTTAAAGAGTACATTTTTTGAATATTGCTCCCTCTATGGGTTAATTTCAATAACCTGTCTCTTCCATATTTAGATAAAGGGATTCCTGCATGTGAGACTGAAAACTTAAAAATGATAGGGCTATCCCCAGATCTTTTTATTATTTACCAAAAAATCTTCTTACAAGTAGATTGATTTTTTCAACCCTCAATTATAATAGATGTAACGTTTCGTCACTTGCAATGTTTGGTGGGGAGACAAAATTACACTAGGATTTTTTCAATCTTTTCTCTTCTTCTTTCACCTCCCCATGCTCGGGTTGGGGCCACGTGGCCCCACAAAATTTTTTTTTAATTCCAAATTAAGCTCTATAATTATTAAGGATATGTTTGGATCACCATTTCTAACTCAAAATTTTAATATTAGTTTTTATTTTTTTTTTTCTAAAAAGTTAACAAAAATTGTAAGTAATTTTTAAAAAGTCAATAACTCAAACTTAAAAATTTCACCTTCAACCGGCGAACTAAATAAAGGTTAAAACGTTTGTAATTTGCAGCCACTCAAGTTTTGTTCCTGCCGTACATAACATTTAAACAATTCTTATGTTTTAATATCATAATCAACACTTGATTCTTTTTTTTTTTCCTTCCAATTTCTTTATCTACAGTTTTTTCTATTTTTTTTTAATTGAAGATTTTGTTGTTTTTAAAAGATTTATTCACTATAAAATTATCAAATAACTAGAATATTGATGCATGCAAGTTATTATTTATTAGTAAAAAGATTCACCTTTATTGGGGGAAAATAGATGGCGTATGATAAATAAAAGGAAAATTTAAATTTCCGTTAAAAAAATTATAAGCAACTTACAACATATCATTGGTTAAAAACATTTTTTTTGGATTGTAAGGCTAACATTTGACATAAAAGCTCAAGAACAAATTCTACAAGTTTTCAAAATATAAAAATAATATGTAACAATTATTACTTATTAAAATGAGAGAATTTGTGGTAGTCTTTTTAGAGAACCACCTGTAGTGTTCTATCCAAAGGGTTGTTATTGAATTCCTTCTCTTCTTTACTGCTGCTCCCCATCCCCTTGCACGCCCGTTTTCACCGAAGCACTGACATCCCAAGGTGAGATTGGCAGTGCCAAGGATTCCAAGGAGTTAGGGTTTGGTTGGATCTAGTGGCAGAAAAAATGGTGAGAACTGACATTTATTTTAGAGGGGAATTAGAAAAGAAGATGGAAAAGATGCCGACAATCGCAAGTGCGAGATCAACATGTGTCGGAGTTGATCAGCACCTCCAATCATTGAGGGCTCGCTAAGTGTGGTTGGAGGATTATTCGCTGGTGACGGTGCCGGTGGGGTTTGCCTTTGCTGAGTTCGCCGGAGCTAAGAATAATGGGAATGGTTTTGCGTCTGAGGAGGAGCTCAGGTCTAATGCAGCTTATCTCTCGTACTATTTATTGAATGTGAATTTGAATCCCTGGCTTCTGCCGTCGTTGCTGTCGACGGAGGATTGGAGACTCACGCAACAATTGAGAGGAGGAAGGAGCTCGGTAGTGGAAGGGATTAGAGAGAGATGAAAAGGGAGTAGAGCAGCTGAAAACTGCAGTGGCGGGTCTTTCCATGGCTGCAGCTGGTAGCCATGGTCCATGGAGATGAGGGGGTAGAGGGTTTCTAAGTCTACAATCCTATGGGCCAGTACCTATTTTATTTATTGTGCACCCTTAATGTCTTAGTTGATTGATTAAATTTGGATGGTCTAAAAATGATAACTAGATGTAGTGTCTCTAAAAGAGACTTTATCACATACTCTCCCTATTAAAAGACATGAAAAAACAGTAAAATTTATTTAGAACAAAAAATATTAACTTTGGGGAGAGGCTGTGGTAATGTTTTATTTTTAAATTGGAAATTCATTCACAAAAGAAACAGCCAACAACACCCGTTCACAAACAAAAGACAATATCGCAGCAGACACCATTTACATGACTAAAAATAAAAAATACGATAATAGGGATTTCCATCCATTCATTAACAGCACATGATCCTTTAGTACGAGCCCACCTAACAACTTTGTGAACGAGATCAATTAGATCACGCAGAACCCACGAGAAACTACAAGCAATGCAAGAACCAGGATTGTCTCATTTTGTTCCCTGCAACTTAAAATGGAACAAAACTCTCCGTGAGCTTATCATTAATAGCAACTTTGATATTTTCTTCATTAAAACGTCAATATTTAAACTGTTTTTCATATGCTGGTGATGTCATTAGTTGATAAGGGGCATTTTTTGGACAGTTTTAATCATGTACGTTTTTTGACAAATAAACATGATTAAAACTATTTAAAATTTTACATGTAAGTGACAAAAATGTCAAAGTTACAGCTTATGCTATAAGTGACTTTTACCCAATAATTGTTAGGGGACAATAAAAATTGAATGAGACCATCTGGAGTGAGAGATTAAAAAGTTCATAAACTGAGTAAATTTAGTCCAAGAAAATTTGCTTCATATATTTAAAGTAAAGAATATACAATACCATCCATGTTCAAGGATAGGTTCAAACCTCAATCAATCAATCAAAAACAAGGAATGCTAATTGTGACTTAGCTTGACATAGATGCATGATTAACAGAGTTGTTCTGATCAGACAAAAGAGCAACAACATGTAAATGAACAAACAAGCGGATTATTTACCTCATTTTAGATGTCGGTCACGTCCAATTGCAAGCAGCTAAAATCTCCATCTGGAAGCAATCTCTCTCACATTGTTTTTGTAGATCCTTGTCTTTTACTGCTTTTCAGTCTGTTCTTTGATCCGTGCTCTCGATTGACACACGATGAGTTTGATGTCATCTTCTGGTTTCTGATAATAGCCGCACAGTCTATACCACAACATGCTACAGAGTTAACTTCGACTTCAAGACCCGTTGAGCTTACACTCTGCTCTATCCTTTTTTCTTTCAGAATTTCGTCAGCCCTTTTCAATGCCAGATTCAGAGAACCTTCCACCATTTTTCTACTCTCCTCAACCCCTATAATTTTGTTAATGATCTGTAAAGTTTTGTGCATAACATTTCTTGAATAGAAACTCAATTGCCCTGGGCTCTTCCTAGCCATTTGATCCTTTTCAGAGTGTTCGATATGATCAACCATCTGTCCTTCTTTGGCGGATTTCGTCCACCTTTTCAAAATGTATTGGGATGGTATTTGGAAGATATTTTTTGCATTGAACACCTTTATACAATGACCACATAAAATTCCAATCGTTTCGAATTTGCCATAACTGCATTCACCGTGAAACTCGAACAGTCAAATGTCACAATATCTTCTTTCTTCTGGCCTTCTTCGGTCAATTTGAACGTCGAAATGTTTCCAGAACATGTCACTTCTTCTATGGCCAGTGACAAGCTATCAGCAATTCGTCTTGGAATTTCTTGAACATTGTGCTAGTATAAATATCCTCTGCATGTTTCTCCATCCCTTTTCTTGATCTTACAGGCAACATTTTACTGCAGCATAAATCTTCAGGCAGTTCTTCTAGGCGCCTCTGCTTGGCCTCTTTGATTTACTGCTGAACGAAATCTGGGAGGGACAAGATCTCGGTAATTTTGATATTCGCACTGTAGAAGAGTAATTCAATGCCGGCTGACAAGATCTTTTTATAGGACCATTTTTCCCATTAACTGTGCAAAGTGGTAAGCCACGAGTTTTCTCGAAGATTGTATTGCGTCAATAACAAGTCCCACTGTGCCTCAAATTCGTGCTTGGATTGACAATCAAATATGCATTTGTTGAAGAGGTTCTCGAAACCAAGCAAATCAAAATAAACGGGGAGGTGCTTTTTGTCATTTTTGCAGATACCGCTCACACCAAGATGATGTTGTGTTTTCAAAGTATTTTCTCCATTGCAGTGGATATCGCCAGAGATTCATCTGTACTATATAACGTTTTTGGTTGGCGGTTATCCATTGCTACCACGAAAACCTTGAACAGCCAAAGAAATGCCTCCAAACTTTCATCAAGCAAAAGTGCACAACCAAACAAGACGCGCTGCTGATGATGATTGAGTCCCCAGGAAGGAGCATAAATCATGTTGTCCACACGAATTGTTGTATCAAAAACAACGACATCCCCGAAATAACTATAATCCATCCTTACCCCACAATCCCTCCAAAAGAAACTTGTCATGTGGCCTGCAGCAACAACTTCAATTGCATAAAAAAATGACGGATCTTTCACTTGTAAATCTGAAAAGAGATTCAAAAGGCTTTGGACATCTTCTGGTTGTAGAATGTTGAATGTTCTAGTATCCGGCAAGCTATACTAGATAGAATCCACCTGCTGAAGTCCAACGTTATCTATGGTTTTGTTGAAGCTGGAACCTCAATGTTATCCTCAAACAGACCCGTTACATGCTCTTGCCTTGGCTTGTCAAACTCATGATTGTGATCATGAATAAAATTAGAGATTACCCATTTTCCATCTTCAATCGTAAATTGTATGTAGGCATTGCAACTTGTTCTTGTTTCTTTTCTTTCGTACTTCGTTGCCCTGTTGGATATCTTTTTCAATTTGAAACCTTGTCCTGAATACAAAAAGTTTCTTTTTCTATTGGTTCCGTTGGCCAACCGTGTCACCTTTCCTTTCCTTACAGAAAAACCAACCTCTTCAGCGTATTTCTTGTAGAATTTGTAAAGCCTCCTCCTCAGATGAAAACTCCATCCCTATTTCCAGATGCCTCTTTTCATTTGCCGGTAAGTCAGATTGTCTCTCATCTTCATCACTTTCAGTCGAAGATCTCTCATCTTTATCGCATTCAGACGCCAATGACTGAACGACTGAAGGGTTTCCAATTGAATTATCCCATTCCTACGAGAAACCAACGAGAGAAATAAAAAGAGGATCCAAGATATATACTTGTACAATTATGTTTTTGCTAATTCAGGGCTTGAGGTATTTCTGTTTTTCTTTCTCTTACAAGAAGGCTTTACAATTTGGTTGTTCTATGAAATACAAACCTAGAACATTTACATGCCGTTTGTAACCATTTTAGCACAATTTACCAATAAAATTTCCCACTAAATGAGTTCTTTCTAATAGAGTGTCACTTTTGATGTCAAATTTGTCATGTAGTAAAGTGGAAAATTTAATACCAAGTATAGCTACTGTCATGTATAACATTTAAATTTTATTGGTTCATGTCTTGACATTTTCCTCTAGTCATTTGAATATTTCTTTTAAACTATTTAACTCATACATGTTTACTTTCACAAATTTCAAAGCTTAATTAATATTGATGACAAAAAGTAAATATAGTACTAAAAATAGTAGTGCATATTAGTGTTAAAAGAATGATAACATTTTTTTGCATACCTTTAAGATAAATTATAGCATTGACATCGACATATACATTGCAAATGGTTTGAGAGATGAGAGCTTATAATGAGTCAAATAAATGGCCAACTTAAGATTGTAAGATGTTCTGGGAAGCTAAAGTTGGGTCTCTTTAGGTAGGATTTGGCTCATATATCTCGGATTCCTGTCCTGTATCATGTCCTGAAAGCATGATGCATATTAATTAAAATATTTCAACTATCATCGCATGTGACATGATCTATTGTACAACTGAAGTTTCATTGATTGAAGTTATATTTTGCATAGAGTTACCAGAGAGTTAAGTTAACCAAATTGCAGTCTTCATGCGATGCCACACCTTAAACTGTCAAACGGAGGGTTTATGTGAATCATTACATAAATGTCACATCTTCGAGCCTTGTAAATTTATTTTTGTTATTTATATTTTCTAGAAAAGTATCTCTTGTGCAAAATATACTCCTAAGAGTCCAGCTTGACAATAAAGATTTTCGTAATCGGCGATAGCCAACTGGTGACCGCTAGTAACCTATCAAAATACTTAAGTGTTGCTGATGATCGTACAAATGATCACATATTGGGATACATATGGTCATGTAGTATGATACTATATGTTTTCTCGTGAGAATTGGAAGAAAAAAAAAAAAAAGGTAGAAAGAGAAAAAATCATTAAAAAAAAAAAAAAAAAAAAAAAAAAAACGCTTGGAAGCTACCATCATTGAGAGCTCCCCTCCCTACCCCCGACCCCAGCCCTACCAGCTGGATGAGATCTCCTTTGTGTATAGATCTTATGTGAGGCGATCACTGTATGGAAGAGATCTCACCAAATGTCCACCTCTTCTATGTCGACATCTCGGGAGATCAATCTGCCCTATGTTGAGGATGACTCAATAAAGATCTCATTCACGAGGCGTTATAGGGAGAGCTTGCGCCAGTATGACGGATCCAAAAAATTATCTTACTAGGGACACACACTGATAAAGTTTTTAACTTATAATAATTATTTCATAGGAATACAAAGTTTAGGAAACGGCTGTAGTAGAGCCTCTTTTAGAGTAACTACGGGTACAACTCTTTTTTGAACCGTTAAGATTTTAACGAATTGTTGAAATGTTATTGGTGTATCATACTTATCATACACCTTACCTCATATTACCTTTCCCACCCTAAGTCTTTTCCATTGTTGGCGATCTTCCCGCTGCCGCCTGCAACGGACGTCGGCGAGTGCCCCAACGCCAGCGACCCACCCCAGGCCCCAGCCCCAGCCACCCCCCACCCAGCCTCGGCTCCCCACACCCCAGCACCCCACCAGCCCCCACCCAGCCCGCCTGGCGCCCCCCCCCCCCCCCGAACCCCATGTCCCGCCTCCCCCGGCACCCCCACCCCAGGCCCCTCTCCCCTGACCTACCCAGGCGCCCCCCCCCAACGGGGACCCCCCCACCCCTCTCTCTCGTCTCTCCTCTCTCTCTCTCTCTTCTCGGCCCGCAACCCCCCATACACCCCTGACGCGACCGACTCCCCATGGCGAGAAAAGAAAGAGGGGGGTGGGGGGGTCCCCATCGGGGGCGGGGTAGGAAGGTGCTGGGGGGCCAGGGTGGGGGCAGGGAGAGAGGAGAAGAGAGAGAGAGGAGGGAAGAGAGAGAAAGAAAGGGGCTAGGGAGGCCTTGGTGGGGGGAGGGGGGCTGCCAGACTGGGGGGGGAGAGAGGGGTGCCGGGGAATGGGTGGGGGCCAGGGCTAGGTTGGGTTTGGCCCAGTGAGGGGTGTGGCCTGGGGTAGGGCGGTCGGGGGAGGGGGTACCTTGCATGGGAGTGGGGGCCGGGGGGGAGGGGATTTGCCGGGGATGTGGTGGGTGGCCAGCCCCGGGCATGGGGTGGAGGGGCTGGGGGTGTGGTTGTCGGCGTCAGAGGGTTGCCGGTGAGGGCAAGAAGGTCGCCAGTGACGGTAGGATGGTCGCCGGTGATGGAGAAGATTAGGGTAAGAAGGGATAAGATGAGGTAAAGTGTATGGTAATTATGATACACCAACAACATGCCAACCATTCGATTAAATCTTAACAGTTTAAAAAAAAAAAAAAAAAAGCTCTACCGGTAGTTACTCCGGGAGAAGCTCCATCGATAGGAAAAAATTATTGTACGAGAACATTTAACACATTTGGAAGGAATGGAAAGGAAACCTAGCATTAATTTTTCTTAAAAAGAAAAAAAAAAAAGGGTTAGAATGCAAAGGAATACTCATTGGACTGGCGATTTAACAGGTACCAGATCCTGCACAGAAATTACTTAGATTGAAGTGCTCAGAAATTATATTCCGAATTGTGAACCATACATTAATTCTTGTACAGAACACTAACATTTCTTCAGTAACCGAGGGGCCCATAATCCTGGATTCCCTTCAAAAGAATAACCTGGAAATGTCCCTATGTTGCCACCTTACGGTGTCATTGCGGGATAGATTCAATTGCTCAAGAAATTTGAGGTTTTCCAACTGCTAAAGAACTTTCCCGAAAATTTGTTCTAAGAGAGATTAATCATTAAATAACTGGAGATCCATAAGGTTTCCTAAAGATGAAGGAATAAGCACTGTGAAACTAAAGAGGAGCTGAAAAGCCATTGTTGTCTAAGACAAGGAAATCAATGAAGGTCTGGTAAACAACCATGAAGGGATGACCACACTAAAACCATTATCAGAAATATCCATTGTCATCAGGCATTTGAGCTGTTGCAGTGAAGAAAAAATTTCACCCCGCGAAACTTTTCACTTGAAGAACCTCTTTGGTGATGTGAGGTTTCCAATTGAGAAGGGTACTTCGTCACTAAATTTACAGCTATTCAAGCTAAGAACATTCCGAGGTTTCCCAATGTAGAAGGAATCAGACCATACAAAAATGAGAGGGAATCAGGCTGGAGTTGGAGTCGTTGAAAGCGAGGTCAAGTTTTCCGATTCAAACCAATCAGTAAAGTTTGTTGTTAGAACACAAAGGCCCTCGAAGTGAGCTTCTGCTGAGGTTTAGGCCAACAACAAGACCAATCGCAGTTTCATCACAGATGACACCATCCCAGAAACAACAGTCACTCCCTTCCTTCCAAGTACTCATTTTTTTAGGAATAGACAGCGGTATTTCTATTGCCAAAGTAACGAGGGTCTTCAAGAGAAAAATCTTGTCTGAGTTGCGGCAAAATAGAGCTCTTGTCAGGAGACACCTTAGTATAAGATTGGAGGAAGCAATAATGGAGGCATTAAATGCGTGCAAAACATAGGAGAAACTGAGATGAGACAAAATATGAAGCAAAGATTTTACAAATTGATCTTCCTCACCATTTTCTTTTTAGTATAGACAGAGTTGAGTTGCTCATGTGGAGAAGTTATGAGCAAGGGGAAGTTGGTATCTTTACTGTTCAAACAACTAATAAAGGTGGCTAATATCTATATTTTCATTTTCATTTTTTTGCTAAAGAAATCTTTCATAGGAAAAAAAAGAGGCAAAATGCCAAAGAGGCACTAACAAGCACCTCACAAAAGGAAACACAAACATCAACCAATAAATATCCCAAGCCACATAATCAATGGCCGCCTCAGAAAAAAAAAAATGGACACATCCAAAGTTCCAAAACACCCAAAAAGCTGACCAAGCAGCTACGTTGTGGGCAAATGTCATTGTTTGATCGAGAAAAAAGGTAGAGACATGAAAGGGATGGGGAAAACCAAAAAAATTGTGGAAGGGTTTGTAGGAGAAAGTTAAAGCCATAATGGAATATCTAAGGATTACGCAACTCAGCCAGGCATCATAAGAGAGTAGGGGGAGCCCCAGATATTATCCCTACAACCTATGGGGTAATTTTTTGAACCAAATCTTTCTGTCCTATTCTCTATATAACCAATAAATTTTGACCAAGAAAAATCAGGGGAAAAAATTATTCTCTCTCTTGACATCAATTGATCCCTCTCACTTCATGTAACATATATAATTTTGACATACCATTTCATGAATGACACATGACTTTAATTAAAAACAATATTTGTCTCATTAACTCATTCTAAAAAGGCAAAACTTATAATAAAAAGTGTACTTTTACTCTACCGGTAGTACTGTTATTTAGCAATTCAATTAATTTTTTTATAATAAGATATGTGAGTGTCTAGGTAAAAAATTTACAACTCAATACACAGAACTGCTTTCAGTCATAAATCAAACCGTTGACAAGTTGATCCAATGACTAGAATAGAAACCAAACCAATCTTAGCTAACGTTCTTAAATGTTCCTGGTAGAAATTGGAGGGATTTTTATGAAAAATAAACTGATTTTGGAATTTTGGAATTTCGGAAATTGGATGAGATAGTAAAAGGAAATAGCAATTTGTTTTTTGAGAATCAAGCAAGTAGGCTAGTGATAAAGTTGGTACAAATGGAGATCTTGTCTCCGTGCTAGAATGAGCTTCTAGTATGTTGGCTCACAAAATACAAAAGGCTAGACTCTTAGAATTTTGTAGTTGTAAAGCATGCATATGGAACACATATATATATAGGCAAGCATATTCAGCAATGGCCCAAGCAGTGGTCTTCATTTTGCTGCCGTCAGTAGTAAGTTGTTGCCAACTTGTCTTTTGCTTCTTTGAACTATAGTGTGTAATTGGTTGAGTGACACAATTGCTTGCTCTTTATTGGTTGAATGACATGGTTTCTTGATTCTCATTGGTCGAATGACTTGATTGCATTCTTAATATGTGTAGCTTGCTTTTGATTGGTTAACTGACTAAGTTGTTTTGTACAGCTCAATACCATCGTGTGCTTTTTTGTTTTTTGTTTTTTATTTTATTTTATTTTATTTTTTTGGCTAAAAACAATACCAATACCATCGTGTGCTTAGTTGGCTTTCTCTGTCGCAGTGTAGTTCCGGAATGTTCTTCACCTTTTGACAGTTCCAAACTTCCAACCTCTGTAAAACATTAATCTGCCTAAAATGTGGCATTGCTAGAATCCTTTATGGTTACCAACATGAATAGATAGTAATTCCCCTCTTATCATTGTGGATAATTTACATCCGTATGTTGCCTTGGTTCTAAATAATCAAATTCTTGCTCCTACAACTTGTACTTAAACAGAATAGTGCCTTAAATTTTTCTTCTTTTTTTTTTTCATCTCAGTTAAACAAATAATTTGTTCGACCCATAATTCATAACAATTTGCTATCTAAACACAACAACCAATTATCCTATTCAAATAATTTAATAGACCAAAATAATCGAACAAAATTTTTAAAAACAAAGGCTACAAATGTGAAAAAGCTTACCGATTCTTGAGGCTCATTGAGCAGTAGCAACGGCGGTCGAGACAGTAGCGACAGACATTGCCGTGTAGGGCAAAAATCTCCACTATCTTTAACCTTCTGAGGAGGACAAACGTGGAAGAGAGGAGGGGAGAGAGCTAAAGTAGCCGGAAACTTCGGCGTTGGCGTTGGCGTTGGCATTGGCGTTGGCTTTGACGCTGGGGGTGGTCACCTAGAGAATGGGTCGTTGGTAGGGCCGACAATTTCGGACACGACACGGTGACACGACACGAGAACAACACGTAATAAATGGGTTTGGACCGCACGATTAATAATTGAGTCAAAATTGGGTCGACACGTTTAACACGAAAATAAATGGGTCGGAAATGGGCTGACACGATTAACACGTTTAACACATTTATGTTAAATTTTTTAAATTATTCGTTAGAATTTTCAAATTATTCGGACATGACACGGTGACACGACACGAGAACGACACGAAATAAATGGGTTTGGACCGCACGATTAATAATTGGGTCGACACGTTTAACACGAAAATAAATGAGTCGGAAATGGGCTGACACGATTAACACGTTTAACACGAATTGCCAGGCCTAGTCGTTGGAGGCCTCAAGGAGCTGGACCGGAGGATTTGGGTTTGAAGAAGCAGAGGGACGTATTATTTTTCTTCTTCTTCTTCTTTTTTTTTTTTTTTTGGCTTTTTTGTACGGAAGCCCCTGAACTTTTCGGATTTTATAATTTAACCCTAATTAAACATTGTGCCAATCAGCCCCTTGAACTTAGAAACCTTGTCATTGTTACTTCATAGATAACAGCGTTAAAACCCATGGATGGAATGACTCACTTGACCCTCACGTGTTCCATTTATCAGGGGAAGGCAAGAATTTAATTTTAACACCTTATTCTAGATTTTTTTTTTTTTTTGCTTAAAAAATTATTCTAGATATTATTTAAAAAATAATGTACAAGAAATAAAATAAAAACAACCTAATACCCCATCCTCCTCCTTCACGATCTTTTTTTTGCGCCTCCAATGGCTCTGCGAGTGAATTGGCAAAATGACTTTTCATTTTGTTTTATTTGCAAAATAACTTTTAAAAAAATTTAATTAATAAAATGACTTTCTTCTTTTAAAGTAATATAAAAAGTAAATATATTAATTGATTCTAGATTTAATAATATAATATTAAAAAAAATCCAAATATTCTGAGTAGGGAGGAAGGCGTTCGTGTGAGAAAGAAACTCCAAGAACCATTCCAAATTCTTCAACAGTCACACCATTCCGACAATAATGGCACACCCGAAGATCGACATCAACAGTAATTGAATTCTCACTGTTCTACGATCAAGGGCTTTGAAGAAGGAAAAAAAGAGGAGAAATCAGATTTTGGAAAAAACACTTTATAAGGTTAGTATATGGCTAGATATCGCTTGTAAGATAGTTTTAGAATATTATATGTAAATATATAAGTTTATTTAGTCTAAAAATCAATTTTTTCATGAAATAAAATGAATTTGGGGATTGTCATTGTTGTAGACGAAGGTTGAAGATGACTCAGACGGAACGACTGTGTGGAAAAATGATGGTTGTTCTTGATCGTTCCGACAGTTCTTGTAATTTTTTATATTTACAGTGTGGAATAATAATAACACTACTACAAAATGTGGATACCATGACAGAAATTCAACGACCGTTCTTAAAAAAAACCGTCGTGGTAAATTCGGAATAAACACGGAGCCGAAAAGCAAGTCAAAAACCGTTGTGGAAGCCGGAGCTTTCACGATGGTCTTTTAAAACCGCCTGTGGAAGCAACGAGCTTCCACGACGGTTAAAAAAGCAGCTCAAAAACCGTCGTGGATGCCCCGGAGCTTTCACCATGGTTAAAAAAACCGTCGTGAAATCTTAGGCTTCCACGATGGTTTCTAGAAAACTGTCGTGGAATCTCTGACTTCCACGACAGTTTTTTTTAAACCGTCGTGGAATATCCGAGATTCCAACGACGGTTTTTAAAAAACCGTCGTGGTTGTAACGACCCGCCTAGCGTAAGCCGCTACCATACATAACATACATACATAACGTATCTTACATAACGTACTTACTTACTTAACGTAATTAGCGAAAAAAATTTTTTTACGGTGCGCACATACACTAATGCTTACTTACTTATAAACGTTTACTACATAAGAACGTTCAAACATAAATTAAACAAAACACGTAGCGGCTACCATTCCCACATTTAACAGCTAGCAGTGTCACGCTCCACCATCTTGCATCAGAAATTGCCAGTAGGTTGCTTACCTACAGCATAGACGTAAGACGTGAGCTTTCACTAAGCAAGTACAACTATTACATCCGCGACACAAAACAAAACATAACGTAACAAAATCATAACCATGCATGAACTATTTATGCTTCATTATGCTTTCTTATTCTTTCATAACATTCTTTCATAGCTTAACACACTTATGGGCCCCTTAACATAAGTGTTCGTACTGGGCGCGCAACTATGGAGTGGTTGGGGCGACCAGTCCAGTTCCAACTCAAACCATAGTCCAACCAGACCAACGCGGGTCGGTATGACACAGGCAAGCTTGCTTGCCATCATATTTAACTTTCATCATCTCATACTTTGGTCTTATTCTTATCAATTGGTGAACATGCTCCGTGATATCACACATAGATAATTCATAAGTCATATCATGACATTTCATAAACTTTAAACAACTCTTACATCATATCATATCATATCATACCATCGTATAAGTTTTAAACACATCAAATCACATCATATTATTACATACAACACATCAGGCAAGTAACACAACAAAAAGTCTATGCTATAGGCGGAGTTGT
This sequence comes from Ficus microcarpa, assembly GCA_025413485.1. Taxonomy (NCBI): domain Eukaryota; kingdom Viridiplantae; phylum Streptophyta; class Magnoliopsida; order Rosales; family Moraceae; genus Ficus; species Ficus microcarpa. The sequence goes on from CM046387.1 coordinate 2,670,822, forward strand.
ACTTACCTCGTATGCTATGTCCTCTACTCTGTTGCTCCAAGTCAGGGTACAACAGCAAACTACCTCCTGCTAATATGAAAGGATATAGGTAAGGATTCTATAACCATAACCATACAACGTTGATAACCTAATCAACATTCATACATGACCTTAGTTATATGTCCCCCATAAATCTCTTTGATAACTTACTTGGTTACTTCAAATAACCCTAAGGTTCATAGTCTACTATACTAAGATCATAACTTATTAGGTTACTTAGAGTAACCTTGGGTACTAAGCCCAAGCATACATGAATAGTGTTGGGTTACTATCATAACTTTGGGCCTAAGCTTTATCATTATCAATCCACAATCCATTGGGTTACTAGGAGTAACCCTAGGTTTTAGGCCAATTAATAAACTTAGTATCTTGTTGGGTTACATTGGTTAACTCTTAGTGTGAACCAAACTTGAGTCAAACTTAGGTCAACTCTTATTGGGTCACTAAAGACCAAACTCCTAAGTTGAATCCTATTGGGTTACTATGGGCAACCTTGGGCTTCGGGCCTAATCTAATAACTCGGGTATCCTTCTCGGTTACCGTTGGTCATCATCTTATTACCAAAATTTAAGACAACTTAGGATCCAAAATTTGTTTTCCTTTATTTTGGAAAAACTTTGCACTTTATATTCTCTTTATACAAAAATCCTTGTTCAACTTATGAAAAATTTCAATTCTTTGAGTAGGGTTTGTAAAAGTTACTAAGTATTGGAAATTGTTTTTGGAACAGTTTCTTATAGAGGTGGGAATTTGGGCCGGGCCAAACGGGCCGGCCCGCGGCCCGTAATTTGGGCCCGGCCCGGCCCGCGGCCCGGCCCGGCTCGCATTTTGTCGGCTCGGCCCAAGCCCGGCCCTATAGTAAGGGCCGGGCCGGGCTCTCCTTTTAGGCCCGACGGGCTGGGCCGGGCCAGCCCGAATGTTTAAGCCCAATGGGCGGGCTCGGCCCGCCCATTATTTAAAAAAATATAAAAAATAATTAAAAAATTTATATGTATAAAAAATAAAATAAAAATTAAAAAAATAAAAGTTTAATTATAATCTTAAACAACCAAAATTAAAAGTTTAATTATAATATTAAGTTAACTAACTAACTAATATTATAATTATTAAGTACTAACTAAGCAATTATAATATAAATATAAATATAAAAATTAATAGAAATAGTATAATAAAATTTTTTTAACAAAGTATAAAAGTTTTTATTTTTTATCTAAGATAAAATATTAAGATAAATTATTAAATTATCAAAAATATACAAATTTATTCAAAAATTACAAATAATAAAAAAATTAAATAAAAATTTTAAAAATTGGGTCGGGCCGGGCTTACATTTCAAAAATTCGGACCGGCCCGGCCCGGCCCGAATTTTTGAAATGGCCCATCGGGCTCGGGCCGGGCCGGGCTGGGCGGCCCGAAATCCCACCATTAGTTTCTCACAGTCAATTTATCTGTGTATGTGCAGGAATGCCCTTTTGCTGCACTGTCTTAAAAAATTCTGTGCAAGAATTTCTTGTTTCCTGTATAATTTTGGAATCCAATTTTTATTTAAAAATATGGGTCGAATCTGAAAAAGTTTTCTTCACAAAAGTTTTTATTCTCGAAAAGCCCTACAACTTTTGTGTTTTACTCAAGACCCAGTTCGGTCTCTAACCTACTCATTTCCCCTATTAAACATGCCTAGCCGTACATGAAGTCTGGGCACGGTCAGGTTCGGATTTTTATAAAAACCAGGGCCATTGGAGCCTTATTTTTGAAAATTGCTCCTATTGCCCACTAGAAAAAACCCTTATCTACAACTTTCATGTTTTAAGTTTTTCCAAATTTGGCCTCTAAGGGCTTCAAATCTCAATTTCTAGAAAACTGACCATTTTTACCCGAACTGACAGTTTTCTTGCTTAAGTTTATTTTACGTCCTATCATGCGCATACTAACTCAACCGGTCACACCGGGAGCCTAAAACAGTCATGCAGCGTTGTCTAACGTACCATTCCATCATCATACATCCATACATCATCCATGCATATTCATGCAAACCCTTGAGTGTTCTTGCACCAAGCTAGGGTTTACAATTCCATACAACATCTAAGCTTATAATCTAGCATGCATAACCTACAACTTTCTTGAACATTTTGGGGACATATAACCACATCATAAAGCATACAAGCAAACCCTATAATCATGCAAGCATAAGCACATAACCATGCATAGCTCATAAATCAAAACCACTCATAAACCTAATCAAGTACAAAACCTAAAATCTAATCTAGGGCAATATAAATAAAATGAGCTTAAGTTCTTACAAATCCAACTTGAAATACACTTAAATTTTCAAATTGAAGCTCAATTTAAAAAGCTTAGGGGCCAAAGGAGATTTACCTTGATCAACACAAGAATTGGGTTAGGATTTGATCTAAACTTTTCCCCCCTTTTCTCCTTCCAAAATTTTCGGCCACTTGATGGTTGCCTCACCAAAATCCGACCACCCTCCTAGTCCTTTTCCTTCTTCACTTTTTTTTTTCTCTCCTTGAAGTTCGGATTTTAAGAGAAAGGAGTGGGTAAATTTTTGGGCATAGTTTAGGGACATTTTCTCATTTTTTGTGAACCAAATGAGCTCCCCCCTCCACCTATTTATAGTTGAAAAATAAATAAATTTTTGGATTTAGTTTTTAATCCAAAATTGCTCATAAGTCCTTGAAGTAAAATTATTTGCCCAGAAGCCCCTACATGTGGCCGGCCATCATGGGATGTCTTTGTTAACAAGACTTAAATTCTGTCCACATTTTTCTTTAATTCAAAAATTATATAATTATCTCATGGTGAGGTGTCCTCCTTCTAGGCCTTGTTTGGCTTTTCTCTTAATATGCAGTCCATTTTCATGCTAACACATATATTTCCAATACTGTTCTTACTAATATTACAGTATTGTTACATTGGACTGCAGTCCAAAATTTATCTGTGTATAATTGGACTGCGTAAAAATTTCTCTTGTAACTTTAAACCAATTAGCCCTTAATACCCTAAATATTGTGCTTGATTTTTCTATAGTGGTTTTGAATCTTATTCTTACTATCTTGTCCGTAATGACAGTTTTTCGCAGTATCTTTTCCATACTGCTTGCCATACTTGTAGTACCGTCATGGTCAACCTTTTGACTTTCTTTGGTCAAACTTTAACATTTCTGGTCAAACTTTGACCATCATAAAATCATAAAATTTCTCTACCTTTTTGCTCAAAAGGTCTTATGCTTAACTAAGCAATCATTATTGAGTCTCACAAAATCATAAGAACTCACAAAATTAAATAAAAACCCTCATCAGGATTTTTCATGAATACCTTCACTGTACAACTTAAATTCCTTTATAAAGAAATCATAATATCGTAAAAGCTAGTTATTACAGTGGTAGCCTAAGCTTCATTTTATACAAATGCCGAGTGTTTGTCGTCCTGAATTTTTTCACATCAACAACCGTCTGCATATCCTAAAATAAGATCAGATCATTCCGAATATAGTCAGTACACCATTAGACGTCACTAGTTACTCTTTGTAAGTGATATTCTTGTTATTGTTTTCCTTAGTACGTAGTATTAATATTATTGATGCTGAAGATTTTACAAGGTGCATGTTTTATATATATATATATAAGTTTGGGATCAATTTAGAGTTAAATTGTGCAATGGGTGTTCAATAAATGTTATTTTTCCCCCGGTATTTAATTAGACATTATTCATTATGGTTTTAGATGGTTTTGTTATGTTCTACCGATTTTTTATTGTTGATCAATTAATAGGCCGGTGTTAGTAGTTTGACTTATAAGTATTTTAATTTTTTTATATAGGATTTGCAAATCATGGATAGGAAATGGATGTGATTTGATAGATTGTCTAAAGCATATGAAGATGGTGTTGAAGAATTTTTGTCATTTTCCAAAGCTCACATACAAGATGATAAGATTCCGTGTTCGTGTCAACTTTGTGGTAATCATAGATCTCATTCCATTGATAATGTTAGAGAGCATTTGCGCACTTATTGGATTATTTGTTCTTACCAAACATGGTATTTACATTATGAAGATTTTTTCAATATTAAATATACATCGACGAATTCTAAAGGTAAAAAGCTTATTGCGGAGGAAGACGTTGGTGATAATATGTTCAATATGATAAATGATTTGGAAGAAAATTGTGTGCATCATCCGGAGTTATTTGAGGCAATGATTAATGATGTCGAAACGCTTTTGTATGTCGGGTGTACAAAATATACAAAATTAGGGGTATTAGTTAAATTATGGAATATGAAAGCGTCAGGAGGGTGGACGAATTCTAATTTCACAACTCTTTTAGAATTTTTAAAAGATTTTCTCCCTGAGGATAACAAAGTGCCACTTAGTATGTACGAGGTGAAGAAGACGTTGAGCATTTTGGGAATGGAATATGAAAAGATACATGCTTATCCAAATGATTGTGTCCTTTACCGGAAAGAATATGAAGATTTAGATGAACGTCCGATTTGTAAGGAGTCAAGATGGAAGAAGTGCAAGATGCTATCGAATAGTAGAAAAGGAGTACCGGTTAAGGTGTTATGGTACATTCCATCAGCTCCACGTTGCGTCGTTTATTTCGTAATGCCGAGCATGCTAAGAATTTGACCTGGTACCATGATAAATGCGTTGACGATGGCAAACTTAGGCATCCAGCTGATGCACCACAATGGAAGACCTTTGATGACAATCATCCAGATTTTAGTATAGAACCAAGGAATTTACGTCTCGTTTTGTCGACGGACGGAATAAACCAACATAGTAACATGAGTAGTCGGCATAGTACCTCGCTAGTCATACTTGTTAACTACAATCTCCCTCCGGAATTGTACATGAAGCAGAAGTTTTTGATGTTGATATTATTGATCTCAGGCCCTTAACAACCAGGGAATGACATTGACGTGTACTTGACAGCATTAATCGATGACCTAAAAAGCTTGTGGGAAGATGGTTTACAAGTTAGAGATTCTTATCGTCAAGATACATTCAATCTATGTGCATTGTTGATTTGGTCAATTAATGACTTTCCTGCACTTGGCAACTTATCTGGTTATCTCGTGAAGAGTTCTATAGGATGTCCAGTTTGTATGAAGGAAACAGCCTCTATCCGGTTAAAGAAAGGTAAGAAAACCGTTTACCTTGGTCACAGGAGATTCTTGCCAACAAATCATCGATACCGCAAACAAAAGAAAGCTTTTAATGGTAATACCGAAGAAAGATCCGTTCCTCGGATTTTATCTGGCGAAGCCGTATTTGAGATGGTTAAAGATGTGAAAGTAGTTTTGGGAAAGAAAAAACGTAAGGCTCCAGTCGTTGATGAACCTTGGAAAAAGAAGTCAATCTTCTATGAACTTCTATATTGGAAGTCACTTTACGTTCGTCATTGCCTAGATGTTATGCATATTGAGAAAAATGTTTGTGAATCGATAGTGGGTACGTTGCTTGACATTCCAAACAAAACTAAAGATAGTGAAAATGCACGGTTGGATCTTAAAGAGATGAAGATTAGATCAAATTTGCTCCCCGACAAAAGATCGAATGGCATATACTTACCTCCGGCAAAGTACACATTATCCAGACAAGAAAAGAGAAAGCTTTGTGAATGGCTTGCGTCCGTGAAAGTGCCAAGTGGGTACTCTTCTAACTTCAAAAGGTTAGTGTCGATGAAGGATTTGAGGCTCATTGGAATGAAAACACACGATTGTCATATCTTGATACAACAATTATTACCTCTTGCATTACGGTGAGTTTTAATGAAAGATGTGAGATATGCAATTACGCAGTTATGCTCATTTTTCTATTCAATTTGCTCCAAGGTATTCTGTAACGACTCGTCTAGCATAGGCCGTTACCATACATATATGCATACATATCGTACTTGTTTACTTAGCGGAAATAGCAAAAAAAAATTTTTTATAAGCGTATAAACATATATGCGAGATTATTAACTAGCGATGTTTGGTAAGCATATAAACAACAATAAGATAACGATGTTCTAAGACCAAATAAAATATTCATAAAATAAAACAAAACGCATAGCGGTCGACATTCCCACATTTCACAGTTGCTCCGCCACGCTCCTCCATCTTGTATCACTTGTTGCCCATAGGTTGCTTACCTACAACATAGACGTAAGACGTGAGCTTTCGCTCAGCAAGTACAACTGATACATCCGCGACACACCAATACATACATAACATTCATAACATAATATATCATAGCATAATGACATAACATATTACATCATGCATGAGTCATTTATGCTTAATTATGCTTTCTTATACTTCCATAACATGATTCACATCTTAACTTAACTCATCTTACTTATGGACCCCTTACATAAGTGTCCGTACCAGGCGCGTAACTATGGAGTGGTTGGGGCGGCCAGTCTATTTCCAACTCAAACCATAGTCCAACCCGACCTAACGCGAGTCGGTACAACACAGGCAAGCTCGCTTGCCATCTTACTTGCTTTTCATGATCTTTTTCTTGATCTTGCTCTCATCTTAATCATTGGTGAACATGTTTCATGATGCCACACATATATAATCATATCCTAACATGTCTCGTATCATATCTATGATATACTTTCATTATAACATAGCCATGATCTAACATTTCATATGACATAACATAAGCATACCTCAACTTTGCATATCACATAGCATAGCATACATCATATTAAATATCAACCATAAACTTAGCATATCACATAACAAACAACATAACATGCAACATGGCATACATCGAACAATATCACACATTAACATGCTTGGGTAAGCACCACAACAAAAGCTTATGTTGTAGGTGGAGTTGTACTTACCTTGATTGCTATGTCCACTATATGGCTGCTCCCGTCTAGGATGCCAATGTAGGTTATCTCTTGCTTCATTAAAGGACATAGGTATTAGTTCTTGATCATAAGATGTTGGTAACCTAACCAACATTCACACATAATCTTAGTTATATGTCCCCTTCATAACACATGATATCTTATTGGGTTACTACCAGTAACCCTAGTGTTCAGTGTTATCAAACTTAGGTCATATCCTATTAGGTTACATAGGGTAACCTTGGATACTAAGCTCATACATACATGCTTAGGGTTAGGTCATTATCCAACCCTTGAACTATGTTTTAGCCTACATAGCTCATAACCTATTGTGTTATCAATAGTAACCCTAAGTCTTAGCCCATCATTATTCTTAGTATCATGTTGGGTTACATTGGGTAACCCTTAGTGTGACCCAACCTAGGTCAATCTAGGTTATCTTCTAGACTACCCAAATTTTGAGAGAACTTAGGTCTATAGTTCTATTTGTTTTCTTTTATAAAAACTTGGTGTTTTACCACCTTTTTCATAAAAACCCCTTTTATTTAACTTATAAAAATTTGGGTTTCTTAGTAAAATATTTGAAATAGTTATTAAAGGTTGGAACTGTCATTGGAACAGTCCACATAGTCAAACTATCAGTTTTTGTGCAAAAACATCATTTTCCTGCACTTTTTAGAAAATCCTGTATGGGAATTTACTGTTTCCTGCACAATTTTTAAAAATACGGTTTTATTTAAAAATCTGAGCAGAATTTAAAAAAGTTGTCTTCATGAAAGTTTTAGATCTCGAAAAATTCTAAAACTTTCATGTTTTGTGAAAAACCCATTTCTGCCTTTAACCCTATCGTTTTCCCCTTGGAACCCAACTGGCCGTGCATGAAAGTCTGGGCATATCAGTCTCGGATTTTCATAAAAACGGAGGCCATTGGAGCCTCATTTTGGAAAACCATCTACGCTACCCCTTAGGAAAAATCATTCTGAACAACTTTTATGTTTTAAGTTTTCTCAAATTTGGCCTCTAAAGGCCTCAAACCCAGCTTTGTAGGAAACCGGCCAGTATTTACCCGAAACTGGTAGTTTTACTATTTTAAGTTTATTTTACGTCCTAATCGCGTAATCTAACTCAACCGAACATGCGGGAGCCTAGAATTCAGTCATGCAACGCTTTTCTAATGTAAGGTTTCTTTAAACACAATTTCTAACAACTCCATGCAAACCCTAATTGACCTTGGATCAACCAAAGTTTGCATGGTTTAGGTTGCACCATTCATACCAAGCATTCTAATTCAATTTCTAACAACCTAACATACCATATTCATCCACATACTTAAATAAACTTGGGGACATATAAAAAATTAAGCATTTAGCATGCAAATCAGAAAATTTAAAGCAAGCATGCAACTCATAACCAAACCACCCTTAATTCCAAACCAAGCACAAACCCTAATAGTCTAATTTGGACACAAAAATAAATCGAGCTTATGCTCTTACAATTTCAACTTGAAATACATTTAAATTTCAAATTGAATGCTTAATTGAAAGAATTTGAGGTTTAGAAATGGTTATCTTGATTTATCTCAAGAATTGGGGCTAGGGTTTGGCTCACAAAATTTCTCCCCCTTAGGTCACCCCAAAGCCGGTTTTGCCTCACCCTTTTGGCACTAAAAGTTTAGTTGATTTCTTGGTGGCTTCTTGAACCAAAACCATGCACAAACTAACTTCAATTTTTCTCACTCTCTCACCCTATCACAGCTGGCCTTAAGCTAGAAAATTGGGCACAAAAATTCTCAAAATTTTGGCTTGAAGTTACTAGAGAAACCGACCACCCTAGAACACTAAAACCCCTTTGATTCTCAAATTTTTCTTTGCTCTTTCTCACCCTTGGAAATCCAGATTTTTGGAGAGGAAAAATGGGCAGAATTTGGCTGCTTTTCTGATTTTTTTCCAAGCCAAAACCGACCACCCATGAGGCCTATTTATAGGTGAAAATTTGGACTTTTTTTTGCAATTATTTTTTGTTCAACTTTTGCTCATAAATCCATGAGCAAAATTAATTCTATTTTGACCCCTAAATGGCCGGCTACATCATCTTCTAGAGTAGTCCAAGATTTTCTAATTTTTTTAATTAAATCCTTAATGATGTCATAATTCAAAAGGTGATGATATAAGCCTAATTAAGGCTTGTTTGGCTTTTTCCTTAAAAAGCAGTCCACTTTAATGCCGACACAGATATTTATGGTACTGTGCTCACTAATACACAGTACTGTGGTACTGCATTGCAGTCTAAAATTTATCTGTGTAAAAATAAACTGTATGAAAAATTTTCTTTTTGCTTAAAACTTTTTGACCCAATAAATCCTATTTATTGTGCTTGATTTTTCTATGGTGGTTTTATTTCTCATTTACATTCTCTTGTCCATAATTTTAGTTTTTGCAGTATATTTTCCATACTGCTTATCATATATCTGTGTGGTCAACCATTTGACCATTTTTGGTCAACCTTTGACTTTCTTGGTCAACTTTGACTTTCTTGGTCAAACTTTGACCAACATAAAATCATAGATTTTCTTTCTCCTTTTCACCCAAAAAGGCTATTTGCTTCGCTAAGCAATTCATGATTGAGTCTTATAAGGTCAATAAGAGCTCATAAAATTACTCAAAAACCCTCATCAGGATTTTGCATAAATACCTTCATGGTTCAACTTGAAATTCTCTACAAGAAATCGTATCGTTGAAAAATTCAGTTATTACATAATCGATCCACTTATGCTAGATTCGCTACAATCTGAATTGGTGATGATTTTGTGCATTCTTGAGAAGTTTTTCCCACCAGCCTTTTTTGATATAATGATCCACCTAACGGTGCACTTAGTTCGTGAAATTAAGCTATGTGGACCGGTCCATTTGAGGTGGATGTATCCTTTCGAAAGGTATATAAAGGTTTTAAAGGGTTATGTGAAGAACCGAAATAGGCTGGAGGAATGTATAATGGAAAACTACAGAGTCGAGGAATCAGTTGAATTTTGCTCTGAGTATTTGTCCAACACGGACCCAATAGGGTTGCCAACGAGTGGGCTATTTACGCCGAAAGGACTATCCGTGGCCGTTCATTCACCAGTAAAGGAAGATGAATGGGAAAAAGCTTGTCTGTATGTTTTGCACAATGCTAAAGAAGTGGAGCCATTCATTGAGGTTCACATGACGGAATTAAGAGTCTCGAATCCAAGGAAAACAAGATGTGAGAAGTGGATTCAAGATGAGCGCAACCGGACATTCAAGGAGTGGATAAGTTAACATTTGCATATGAAGCCTAGCGTTTCCCAAGACTTAATAAAGCTAGCAAGAGGACCGTCACCGATAGTCACAAGATATACATCGTACTTTGTCAATGACTCGCGAAAGAGATGAGAAGCATCCAGTCCAAAATAGTGGTGTGAGCGTTCGTGCCGAGTCTATGCATATTTCATCCACAAAGGACAAGAACCCGGTATACGGTTCCATGAACTACTTTGGGTTCATTGAAAATATTTGGGAACTTGATTATTGCAGCTTGCGGATAGCACTCTTTAAATGCAAGTAGGCTAACAATAATTTTGTTAAGATTGATAAGAACGGCATGATAGTGGTGGACTTTAGGCGTATAGGATACAAAAATGATCCTTTCATTATGGTGTCGCAAGTAGTGCAAGTCTTTTACCCAACGGATCCCGACAATTTAGAATTATCATTAGTTGTGCCAATGAAGCCAAAATTAATCCAGGATGGCCAAGAAGATGTTGAAGATTGCACGGATATTCCATCTATCACAAATGGTTTGCCACCGGTGGAGGAGATTGATGATTTGGATGATGATTCCTTACACTTGCTTCGTTTAGATGTCAAGTGGACACGTGTTGAGAAGTCCAAAAAAAAAAAAAAAACTTGAAGGTGTTTTATTTTTCCGTTAATTGTATATAATTTATAATAAGTTGTATTACCTTATATGTTAATTGCATGTACACATTATAATATGCCATGGTGTAAATGAATATAAGATCAAAAAGAGAATTGGTATGGGCTGGTTTATGCAGAACACACAGGTGTAGCCGCCTGTGGGATTATATAGTTGAAAAAATATTTATTTCGAATCTTTTACTATCAAAATGCCACGACGGGTTATCTAAAAAACCGTCGTCGTATATTTATACCATGGCAGTTTTTTAAATAAACCGTCGTGTTAGCTGCCAGAGCTACCACGTCAGTCTTTTTGACCGTCGTGGTATCTCTCCCGGTGGGAGATACCACGACAGTCTTTAACCGTCGTGGTAGGAAGACTGTCATGGTAGCCCCCCGGGGCCTGGGGGGTTACCAGGATGGTCTTTGACTGTCGTGGTAGAGTATCCTACCACGACGGTCTTTCAAAAACCGTTCTGATATCCGTCTCGGTAAATTTAAAAATTTACCCAGGAAGCGTGCACGCTTGCATGTGGCCCAAATTTTGCTCTTTATACATAAAAACAACCCGAAAGGCATCATTCCCTCTACTTTCTCTCTCTAATTTTCGGTAACTCCCTCAAATTTTTCTTTCTAATTTTTGGCAACTACCTCCTCTTTCTCCCTCTTTACTTGCCTTGCATCCTCCATTTACAATCTAATTTTCGGCATTGCATCCTCCATTCTCTCTCTTTGCCTTGCATCCTCCATTTTCTCTCTTGGCTCTCATCTCAACTCTTTTCCTCGCCCTCTCTCTTTCCTCGCCACCGTCGCTATTTACATCTGATTTTTTCAGTTTTTCACCATTGCCCATGCCCACGCCCACGCCCACGCCGTCGCCAAGCCCCACGCCCACGGTTTATCGCCGTCTCCCATTGACTAGCCTATACCCACACTAAACTGTAAGTTTATGTTTGCTATTTCACCAAACGGTTGATAGAAGTGAGCTAAGATAATTGTAAACTTTATTTTCGGTGATTGTTGATTATTTTTGTGATTTTAGGTCATTTTTGAAACGGAAAAAAGTGTTGCTCTTGCATGTTAAATTTATGCACGCTACATGTTCGACCAAATTCCTCTTTGAGTTAGACTTAGTTTCGGTTTGTTGTACAATGGTTTGGTGAGGCGACGGTTTACCAAATTTCTGGAGAAAAATGGTTCAAATTGTTTATAGTTGATTTCGGAATTTTCCGTCCTAAATCCGTCCCTAACACATTCGGTGATTGTTGATTGTGACCGTGAGTTAGATTGCTTTAAAATTGCTTGGGTAATGCACAGATTTGGCAATTTTCCGGAAAAATTGTTGATGTTGTGAGTTAAAATTTTGTATATAACATGTTTGCTAAATTGCCTTTTTGAGTTAGAAATAGTTGTAGCTTGAAATAAAAGGGATTGGATAAGGCACGGATTCAATAATTTTCGGGGAAAGTGTTGATTTTGTGAGTTAAAATTTTGTATATGACATGTTTTCTAAATTGCCTTTTTGAGTTAGAAATAGTTGTAGCTTCAATTAAATTGCTTGGGTAAGGCACGGATTCAACAATTTTCCGGGAAAAGTGTTGATTTTGTGACTTATATGTTAGCAGTTGACATGTTCGATAATATGCTTATTTGAGTTCGAATTAGTTTTATATTGAATTAAATTGATTGGGTTATGCACGGATTCGACAATTTTCTGGAAACCATCGTTGATGTTGTGACTTAGATGTTAGCACATGACATGGAAAGATCACATGCCTCTTTGATTAAGTTGTGTGTCATTTCCGTAATTAATTAAATATAAACCTATGTTTACTTGCACGGATATACAATGATTTTATAATGATTTACTGACAACAATTTTTTTGTTTTGTAACATGTTTCGGTGCGGAGTTGCTTTAGATTGATTTAAAATGTCGCAAGAGCACGAGGAGGAACACTCAACTCAAACTCAAATTAGAAAACCATGATGAACCAACTCACCTAGATTTAATCCCGATAAAGATGGTAAACGACGAGCAACTCTTATGAGAAGAGTCCACCAAGTTAGGACAAAGGGAGAATGACTTGAAGTTTCATTCGATGCGAAAGGGCAACCAATAGGGAAGGGAGGAGATGCATTACAGAGTTGGATTGGAGTGCTTGCTCGAGAGCACATACCCATTTGGATATCTGACTTTAGAAGTGTCGATTTAGCCTAAAGGAAAAAAAGAGTGTGGATGAAAATCATAACTTATTTCACTGTAGGTGAATCGTTTAAAAAACAAGCTTTAAAGTCGTGTGCAAAGTCGGTAAAAAATTTCAGATATGATCTTTACCAAGCTTTTGTAAGGGATCATATTGACGAAGAAGTTGTGTGGCAACGACCGGCAAAAGTGGTTCACAATTACCCCACCATCAGCCAGGATGATTGGGAAACTTTCATTATGTATCGTCGAACATCGGAATTCAAAAGACTATCCGAACAAGGAAGTGAGACAGGAAAGAAACTCAAATATGGATCAACGGGAGGCCGAGATGGATATAGGAAACGTGACCAAGCACATGTACGTGAATAACTTACATAAAATTTGTAAATGGTATGTTTTACTTCCAATTTCTTCTTATATGTTTACTAAGGTAATTATTAAACTGTAGCTTGAAAAAACGGGAAAATATGCAGAGCGGCATGATAATTGGCTGAACATGCGCGTCAACCCCAATGGATCTTTCAAGAATGAAGCATGTAAACTTATTGCCGATATAATAGTAAGTTTTTGAATCTGATTAAATTATATTAATCTCGTATACTCATTTATGTTTACGAAGTCATAACCTATTGTATAATTGTTACAGGATGACATCGGTGAACAACAGACATAAGGAAGTTTCGAATCTGTGAGGACAGAGGACATATTGACCAAGGCATTAGGCAATGCCGAGCATTCGAGTCGGATTTGAGGTCAATCGAAGTTTGTCAAGCAGTCGCAATACTTCAACCTGGTGGGAAGTTCATCGGAAAATGCTGAAGTCTTGGATATGAAACGGCAGCTAGCCGCATTAGAAAGAACCGTACAGGAACTGTGTGTGAAGCATGTTATCAACTGAGAGACTATGGCAGAGGAGCCGACCACACCGATAGTTGATCAACACAACAGCTTCAAGGCTAGTTGCACTCTGAATGAAAAAGGAGCTGAGGCATCGGATCCGAAGACCATGCTGAATGCAAGTAAGGAATGCCATCTATTTCTTTTTGATTTAATTAACGGAGGAGATATCCTTGTTGCAAACGACAAGACATACATGGAATGTGTTCCAACGGATACAGTCCATGGGATTCCTTTAGGTGAGTAGAATGTACGAGTGACAATTACAGTCCCAAAATTAAGAGCGGCACTTCTACCTATTCCGACACACGAAGCCACATGTATTGAAGAAGCTGTCGGTAGGTTTGTTGCTTGGCCGAAAAGATTAGTCATTGTTCAAACAAGTTTGAGCCAGGCTAGCAAAGGTCCTAGTCATGCTTCTGACTGAGAAGCAGAGGGGAGCAAACGAACCAAAAAGAGAGCGGGGAGGAAGAAAATAAGGTCACAACCGGAGGTACAACAACAACCGGTAGAAAAAAAAATGCCTTCATTTGACTTTACTGACATGCCCTTCGATTTGAAACCGTTGGCATATTATGCACAAAATTCCACACGTGACGGTACCCAAATAATCTACCATCAACAACAGTTCGCAATGGGCGATGACATGCCTATATATATTGGGTTTGAAGATGTCTACCATTTTATAATATTTAAAGAAATCAGTGCAAATAGCATAATGGCTTACATTAGGTAATACATTTTTCCTTAAACTATTTAATTATTTATCATTCTTAATCTTATATACATCATTTTTGTGTAACAAGTTAGCCTAATTATTTTACGAATACTTAGCAGATTGTTGTGCAAGACTAGGTATGGATCAACGGTTCGAGTTTATTTCTCCAGTCCTCGTCTCACCAGTTTAACGCATTACCGATCGCGCCGTCTATATTCGAGAAAGGGCCGATTACATTATATGGATCTTAAGAAACGCTCCACAGGGAAATCTATTTCTAATGCCATATAACAGCGGCCAACATTGGATGTTGGTAGTTATTGATCCGTGGGATGACTCAGTCCTATATTTTAATCTTCTCGGAAACGCACCGGATGATGATTTTGAAGACCTAATTATGACATAAGTATTTTTGATATTTATGTATCTGATTCTATGCATACAATAATTGTTGTTCTAATATATTGTTTTGAAATTGTTAGGGCACTTAATGATTGGAAGGTGTTGGTGGGAGAAGGAGTAAGACAGCGACAGAACTGGGAGACTTTGATTGAGACTGCTCGATGTCCACCACAGGAAGGTTATGTAGAATCCGGTTATTTTGTGTTAGCTTTCATGCGAGAAATAACCCTCACTGTTGATAGACTAGTCGCTCTTCAAACGAAGGGTTTTTATATCGATGCTGACATGACTTTGATTAGGTAAGAGTGGGCTATGTTTGTTATGCAGTTTATTCAATATTGACTAAAAACATTATATTTTTTTTTTGTATTATATACATATTAATTGTATAAATCTAGGTCATTATAGACTCTATTTATCATTTTATAATTGCCTGATTTGCCACCCGTGGGGAACGAAACGAATTCGTAAAAAAAAAATTTTTGTTCACTCTTACCACGACAGTTTTTTAACCGTCGTGGTAGCACAGATACCACGGCGGTTGTAAAACCGTCGAGCTACCACGACAGTTACAAAATCATCATGGTAGCCGAGCTATCACTACGGTTACCGTCGTGGTAGCTCGGCTACCACGACGGTTTTGTAACCGCCGTGGTAGCTCGGCTACCATGACGGTTAAAAAACCGTCATGGTAGTCGAGCTACCACGGCAGTTTGAAAACCGTCGTGGTATAAAGGATACGATGACGGTTCTAAAACCGTCGTGGAATCCAAATATATACCACGACTGTGGATTACGACTTTGGATTCCACGACGGTTAGAAAATAGCCGTTTTAGTATTAGCACGACGATTTTTAACCGTCGTGGAATCTGTACTCTGTAGTAATGAAACATTCCCACATTATTCTTGTTTTATTTTAATTTTTTTTTGTTGATTGATGTAAAATTTGTAATTGTATTCTTTATATTGTTTATTAATTGATAATCTCAAAATCCATAATAGGTATAAGTCATATCTACATTCTTGTGGAGTATAATGGAAAGTGGAAAAATGTGGATGGTGGCTTTTGGAGGTAGTTTGGAGTTAATATGAGCAAGGGCTTTGTGGTTATAAACTTTTTTGAATTGGAAGAGACAATCTACGATAGAACAAGCATTGACCAAAGTGAGTATACAATTAATATAACACATAAACCTGTTGGTGATATATTTATGGACACTACTACATCAACTCTTATTTCCAACGATTCAGATGTTATAGATCTTATGTTTTTGTATGAAGAAAAACAAGTAATAACTCTACATGTTATGATCAAAGAAAAATGAGATAAAAGAAAAGCAATACATGTTCGTGAGGATGATGATTTGACCGATGATGGCAGTGATGCACTAGGCTTCCATGACAACTATTTTGGGTATCAAATCAATGACGAAATCCCATTTGTTGTAAGGTTTGTTCCAACTAAATTACTTAGTAGTTATAAGCATCCGTTGCAGATTTGTACAGCTAGTACACTAATCAATGAAAGGATCACTAGTTTCAATCCAACTCCAATCACCGATTCCAATCCAACACTAGAAGAGACAGTGCATGAGGAAGTACCGAATAAAGATGATGGTGTAGATAAAGTAGGTGATGAGGTGCGTAAAGGATACAATGGTGTACCCGAAGAAGATGATGGTGTACCTGAGGGACGTGATGATCTACATGAGAGAGTTTTATGATAGCTGTTGTCGACATTCTAAATTTGAAGAGGCAAGATTTGTTCCATTGATAAGTTCTGATAGCGGGAGAAGTGATGGTTAGGATTTAATGGTGGGTAAACACTTTGATAGCAAGGAATAATTGAATATGAAGTTAAACCTCATTGCAATTAACGAAAAGTTTGAAATGAAGGTCAAGAAGTCAACCAAGTCATTGAAGGAAGTTTTGTGTGTAGATGAACCAAATTGCTTATGGTGGGTGTGAGCTACAAAAATGCCAGGTTTAAATATTATTGTCATTTGACAATATAATGGTATCCACACTTGCTTGTTGATGAATCGATCGATCAATCATAAAAAAGCATCCAGTCGTGTAATTGGAGCTTACATAAAGGGACACGTCAATGATTTGAAGCAACCACCAAATCCAAAAGTTCTCATGGGATTCATGAGTCAGGAACTAAATGTTCAAGTAAGATATTGGAAGGTAATTTGCTCAAAATTTGATCAGAAGGATGCCATAACACAATTTCACCATGCTCCCCTCGTATTGTTACACGCTCAAACAAGTTAATAAGGGTACAGTTACGCACATTGAAGTTGATTTGGAGAATAAGTTCAAGTTTTTTTTTTTTTTTTTTATGACTTTAGGAGCAACTATACGAGATTTTAAGAACATGAGAACAGTTACTGGAATAGATGGGACTTGGATCAAAACTAAATATAGGGGGGTGTTGATGGTTGCTAGTACAAAAGATAGTGAGTATCACAATTATCCCATTATGTGGGGTTTAGGTGACACTAAGAACAATGATTCATGGACTTGGTTCTTTAAGAAGCTAAAGGAGGTAATACTTGATAGCTTAGAGCTATGTTTTATTTTAGATAGGAACCAGAGCATTGGTTATGCAATGAGTCACATTTATCCTATGGCACGGCACAGGGCATATTATTATCATGTTATGATGAATATTAAGAACTGTTTCAAAAGTGATGCTTCTCTTGGAGTGCTCAAGAATGCTGCTAAAGTATATTGTTTGGAGGAGTTTGAAAAACATTTCAATGACATGAGTCAAACATATTCAAAGGTGGCCCAGTGTCTCGAGAAGGATGTCAAGTTTGAAAAGTGATCAAGAGCACACTTTAAGGGCAACAGGTTTGAAGTTATGACCACTAACATAGTCGAGACTTTGAATAATATGATGCTGAAGGCAAGAGAGTTTCTCATAACTACATGATCGATTTTTTCCTCTTCACAATGGGACAATGGTTCTTCACTCGGTGTCAAGAATCAGTTTTAATGACCACACCAATTACATCGAAGAGAGAAGCAAGACTTAGAGGAAGATTTGATGAAGCTGGTTCATTGACACCATATCAACTGAATAAGAATGAATAATGAATATATTGTGATGGGTGGTGATTTCAATGCATGTGTCAATTTAATGACAACGAGTTGAACATGTAGGATTATCGACATTGACAAGATTCTGTGCATCCACGCCATAGTAGTAACAGTTCTTTTTCAGCCGCAAGATACTGAAACTTACATATACTCCCTTTGTTCTAAATACTACACTTTAAATTATTAAATGTTGGTATATGTAGAAATTATTTATCTTATTCCTCCAGAATCACAATGGCACAATATACATGAAGAGATAAGAGAGACTAAGGTAATAGAGCTAGACGTCGAAATGTTTAGAGGGAGGCCAAGAATAACTCGCTTCTCTTCATAGGGAGAATTTATAGTAAAGAAGTATAAATGCGCGACATGTGGTTGGAAAGGACATAATTCAAAAAAATGCCCCAAATTATCACACCCATCCAATATTAGAAGCAACACTTAATGATGACAATTATTAGTTTGAGAGTTTATGTTTAATTAATTTTGTTTTATGAATGCCAAATGTTTGATAAAGTCATTAATTTTGTTTGAGAAAGTCATTATTAGTTTTGATTTTTCTTTTTAGGATGCTAGATGTTTGATGTATTATTTATTATTTTTTTTAAGAGCAAAAAAGGAACTATTTAGAAGGAACGACCAAGTGGTTGTTCTTGAACTTTTAGTAGTCGTTCCATTTTTTTGGTAGTTGTTCTGAGTTTATGAGGTAAATCATGCATGAACAAAGACTTGCATATAGTTATTTTTGCTTTTTGTTTAAGGAAAAAAAAAGTTAATATTTAGAAGGAATGACTGAATGGTTGTTCTTGAAAATTTAGCAGTTGTTTTTTCTCTTTTATGGTTGTTCCGTGTATTTTGAGGCAAATTATATATGACGAAAGACTCTAATATGGTTATTTTTGCTTTTCATATAAGGACAAAAAATAAAGTCAGTATTTAAAAGGAACGACCGAATGGTTGTTTTTGAAATTTTAGTGATTATTTTTCCTTTTTTGTGGTCTTTCTGAGGATTTTGCGCGATGCCATTAAAATTCTTAATGTTTTAGACTACTATCAGTAATAAAGTCATAAAAAGCCCAATTTTTAATTTAACATTTTGAATTAGTATAAGAACATGTAATTTACTCATCAATATTGGTGAGATATTACTAGTGATATTAGGATCATGTTAAATTCAAGACAATTTAAATGATCGTTTGTTATTTGAGATAAATCAATACTAAAAAGCACTTATTTATTTTTAAGAGAATTTATTGCCATTAAATTTCTCTTTTTGAAAAATATATATATATATATATATTGAATGAGCCAAAAAAGAGATGATTTAGAAGGAATGACCAGATAATTGTTCCTATATATTTTAGTGGTCGTTCTTCCTTTTTGTTGTCATTCCGAGGCTATTACATGTGGTCATTAAAATTCTTAATATTTTGGACCTCTATCAATAATAATTTCATGAAAAGTCCAACCTTTAACTTAGCATTTTGAAATAGTATAAGAATATATAACTTAAGTCATCTCATTAGTGATAATAAGGTAATGTTGATTCCAAGACAATATATATAATTGTTTGTTATTTGAGATAAATCATTGCTAAAAAAAATACTTATTGTCATTAAATTTGTCTACTTATTTTAATATAATGGAAAAAAAGCAAAAAAAGAGAATATTTATAAGAAACAACAGATTAGTTGTTCCTAAAATCTTGTGGACGTTCCTTTTTCTTTTTTGTCGTTCCGAGGTTTTTCATGCAATTCATACTTGAAGAAAGACTCTCACATGGTAATTTCCATTTTTCTTTTAAGGTAAAAAAAAAAAAAAAAGTAAGCTAAAGTCAAGATTTAGAAGAAACGACCAAATAGATGTTCTTAAAATTTTAGTAGTTGCTCTTTCTATTTTATGATTGTTTCATAGGTTTTGAAGTAAATCATATATGAAGGTAATTTTTGCTTTCGGATTAAACAAAAAAACAAAAAAAGCTAAAGTCAAGATTTAAATGGAATGACTAGATGGTTGTTTCGATAATTTTAGTAGTTGTTCCTGTTATTTTTGTGGGTATTCATGTTATTTTATTTATTTAAAAAAAAAAAAAAGCTAATCTAGAAGGAACGACTAGACGGTTGTTCTTTAACTTTTCCATAGTCCTTCCTGTCATATTTATGGTTGTTCCTAATTATATATATGTGATTTTCATAAACAAGATAACCACAGTTAACATAATCTCATTAAAAATCAAAATAAAATACCAATGTTATCTTTACATATGCATATATAATCATATTGTAACCCAAAGTACAGATAATACTAGATTTCTTGATCACTTAAAGTGTTTTTATGGGCTTAAAAGCATCTTAATCCTTTTCTGGAACATCAGACCTCGAGTGCTAAATCTTTTTTTGTCACTGTACCACATTAGGTGATAGTAAGGCTGGCGCTCTTTTCCTCTGTCTCTCTGATCGGCCCTTGTGGTTTTTCACATATTCAATATTGGCATCAGCTTCCATAACAACTACCCTATCATGTGCATATTCGCCACCATCTCTTATTCGTTCGTCTTGTAAGGGATGTTGTTGGCATTCGAAATTATCACCCCCATTGTATCTAGTTTATACACCTCGTGAGAACTGCTGTTCAAACTCAACATCCACCCTGCCATTACATACCTTATTATTCCTGGTCATAGCTAACTCTATTTTCAGCATAATTATCTTATTATTTGCCTCCATCTTCTGCACAATCATTACCTCGTGATTGGCCAACATTGATTTCATACAGGTTTGATGCTTGCCTATACAATAGTCAATAAAATGCGTCAATGACTCTAAAATGGGAGTCGAGGCTGTGGGCATTGCGCCATGCATCTGGGGGCCAATGGGGGTCGAGAATGTAAGCGTCGAGCCATTCGTTAGCCAGACCCTAGGGGTAGATGCTCCAATCTGCTCATGGGTCAAACAAGCTAGGAAGGACCTTGAGACTGTAGCAAGATCAAGAGAGGTGGAACATGTAAGCATCATGTGTTGTCTTTGCCAGACCACAGGGGTAGAGGCTCAAATCATTTGCTCATGGGTCGAACTGGTAGGGAAAGGCCTTAAGATTGCAACAATATCAAGAGAGATGTGACTTGATCTAAGTTCATCATTTCTCTCATCGGAATTGGTAGCACTACACATGATGACATCTCTCTCTAATAACTTCGTCAAGCCATCAATGACATCATCACTGCAATCTTCACGCCTTTTCATTCGCAAATTATATTCTTGTTGCCTCTCCTTAGATGAAGGATCCAAAGTAGGACGGATTGTAAACTGAATAAACACAATGGAAAAATAATAATTAACTGAACTAATAAATCTAAACAAAAATCGTAAAATTTAACTTGTGACGAGTTGGTTAATACCTCAGCAAATCCCATCCGCTTTGTTCCTTAATCATTGATAGTGATTTGTGAGTGTGTCTGTCTACATCTTTTCTTCGCACTAATTAAATGGGTTCATTTTGGGTTAATTTTTCATTTTTTGTTTGCTTTGCTCTACATATAATTTTTCGTTTAGCTGGCTTAGTTGAATATTTTTCTCCCTTTGAATCAAACTTTTTCTTACTATAATGATTCAATTCATATTAGTTTCACTGATACATACATTTAATTTAGTGCCCAATGGTGATTTCGGATTTTGTTTTGATTTTCATTTTTTGATCGGATTCTTGATTTGCTCTGATTTTTTCAAATTTCAATTTTGATAAACGTTGAGACATGATTTATAATTGTGATTTCGTCGTACAAATGTAGAGATTAAGAAAAGAAAAAAAAAACAATACAAATGTAGAGATTAAAAAAAGAAAAACAAAAAAAAAAAATCAATACAATGTAGAGATTACAAATGTAGGGAATTAAAAAAAAAAAAAAACAAAACAAAAACAAACAAACAAACAAACAAACAAACAAATCCGTAATTGATTGGTAAGATAGTTAAGTTTATTTCTGATACAAAAGGAAAGGACAATATTTATTCCGGAATTGTGAAGGGAAAAAAGGGGACCTGTTCTTTTATAATTGTAGAAGGAAATCTTTTGCTTTTTGTTTTAACTACAAGATGAGGGGAGAAAGTTTAAAAAAAAAAAAAAAATGATGCAATATCTCTTTTATCTTTCCTTAGCGACGAATAAAAGCAGGAATTTATATGAATACATCGTCACTTGTACGATTCCGCCGTGAAAATCCCTAGTCCTGGCAGAAATTGAAATCCCAAATAAAAAATAGTGTGATTTAAAGTAACAAAACCAAAAAGAATTACGTATGATTGGTTTTCTACAGGAGGACATTTTTAATACACGGGAAAAAAAATTGTAGAAATCTGTATAAATGAATTGCACTAGTATGATTAATTGATTATGAAGACTAAATTACAAACAAGAAAGAAGAACAAACTACTGCAGGTCCCTGCTATACACCGGAAGTATGTCCCTCTCCACTTGTTGCTCTTGAGACGGACGCGCGAAAGAAGTTACTCACAATCCTTCCATCAATCCATTTCCAAGCAATCTTGAAGCTCTGCAGTATGTCACCTATTGACAGCTGCCCGTAAAAACCATATAAAAGCAGCTTCATCGACGGCAAAAGAATTGATGTTAAAGACGCTATGCAAAAGGAACCGAACAGTGAAGAACCACACTGGATCGCTGTGAGTTCAGCACAATTTGGAGAGTGAAGACGGGAAGAAAATCTCAGCTCGGTCCTATAAGCCAAGCAGTAGGCCAGCAGGCAAGAAATGCTGAACCACATGGTTATGGGGTTTGTCTCAAATGGAGAATTGGCTTGACATTGACATTTCAGTTCAATTAGGTTGATGATGACGGGAATGATAAAGGCAACGATTGGATGGGGAAGGTCGGGAACGACAAGGTGTTGTGGTGGGAAATAGTTGACAGTGGGCACGTTGTACACGACGTTGAAAGATGGATGTTCATGACGTCGAGAACTATGCAGGTGGCTGAGAGAGAAACTTGGCCTTGAGGAAATGCCATAGCCGTTCAAGTGACTTCGAAGGAAATGAGAGGAGAGATAGGCCCTTGTGTAATGTGCGACTTTTCCTTTCTCTTTAAATAGAACTCTTAAGTTTTAAAGACTCCGCGTAGACTCATGTGTGTATTAAGTGAGAGAGGTGCAACTTTTTGTCGTGGAACTTTTGTGGGTTCTTTTGAGTCCACGTAAGGTAGATGGTCCAAAGTAGTCCAGAGTTCAAAGGCCTGTCTCATTTGTGCTTTTTCTGTTTTCAGGTTTTGTTTTTTTTTCCCCCCGGAAATTGTTTGTTTGCTATTGGTTGTATACACTTTCAGTGGAAATACCCAATCATGTCTAGAAGCACAGTTTAGTGCTAGGGTGTATAAGATTCAAATATATATATATATATATATATATTTTTTTTTTTTTTGGGAACTATGAGACCTAAAGATTCAAATGCTAAGTTTTATGCTGAGTTAATTATGAAATTTCTATTAGACAATGTTTGTAATCACTAAACATATTTTCTTTTTTTTTATTTTTTTCTTTTTTCAAATTTGGAGAATGTAAAGGTATTCAAATCCTACACCTTGAAAAAGTGAAGTATAAAATTATAGTTAAGAGTTTATTACTCACACAAACAATGGGATAACTTCACCTAATTACACGTAGCCATGAGTAAGTGCGAGACCATGTATGCTTTTATGGGGCATTTGTTTATATGGTCTTTTGTCACCCTAGGATAGGTGAGTCCGAGATAGGTAAGTCCATGATAATTAAAATCTTTATTCTAGTAGACTTTTCAACGACTCTAGAATAAACTATATTCCTTTTTTTTTTTTTTTTTCTCCTTTTTCTTTTGTTCTTGTTCCTATTTTTATAATTAAGATATTCTTCTGACCGCTATAAGAAGGGCATGTATTTTTACGATAATTGCGCAAATCATATATGTCATAGCTGTGAACCTGGATCAGAGCCAATTAAAAAATTGGTTAACAATCACTTCTAAAAAGGAGAGACATTTCTTGGATGTTCTAGGTCCATGTCAGCGTAACCCATCCTTCTTTTTTTGGTTTTTGGCTGAAAAAGCCTATCCTTCTATTTAACAACATGTAGCTGACAACTTTAACAGACGCATACATATAAACAAAGACACGCAAAAGAAAACAAAAATAAATGTTATATCCAAATTGTTGAAATTACCCTACTTCACCCTTTTAGTGCTTGGGAAATTGTAGTCAACAACAATTTTACTAGCTAAATAATATATAAAAGTAAATAAATCGTTTATTTGATAAATTTTTATATTTATTCTTGTTTACTTTATATATTTTAAAACATAATATTTATTTTAATTATTTATGTTAACATGCGATTTACTTCTTTCTTCCTTAGTGTTATATATATATATATATATATATATATGTATATATTAATAGGAGAATCCGTGATGGAGACTCTTTTAAAGTAGCTACTTATAGGGTTCCATCTAATGATTGATAATTGATGTTCATTTAACATAGACGATAAGATGAAGTTATTAATTTGATATGGGAAGCATCTGATCCAGGTTTTAAGGTAATTTTGTTGCTAGAATTTCTCCAACGGTGCTTCAGTAGATCTCACAAGACTAACTGCGATCTTGTTGTGTAGTCTCCAACGAGAGTTTCGGTAATCGAAGCATGTCCTAACCCAAACTTGCTATAGAGGCCATCATCTGAGATGATGACAAGCTCTAGGTGCCGACGACCATGAGATCAAGGGCCTACAATCTAAATAGCGATTGCGATTTCATCACAATTCTGCCATCGCATGAGGTCATCTTCGTTGTGGAAATCAGAAATGTGTTGAGGTGTGCCAAAGACAATGAAGATCCCACCCGAGAAGACAAAGATGTGGCAAGGCAAACGGAGATAACTACTATTACTTGTAGGAGTCACTTACAATGTCAAGTTTCTCTCTCCAAATCATCGAAGAAGTAGCTCTACTAATTGCGTTGACCGATGAACTGTTGGTTTAGAAAATGGTGTTTTAAAAATTTTACCGGAAGCAAGAGACCGTGAATAATAAAAATTTCCCAAATTTTCATTATTATTCTATAGCTATATTAATTTAATATATAGAAAGAAAAATAATTAGATTTTTACCGTCGTTAGGTTAGGTCGATTCCTGAAAAAAAACAAAAAACAAAACAAAACAAAACTTTCGAACCCACGAACGATCTTGTTTCCAAGATCACGTTCTTCCACACCTTTTCGCTACCGTTTAATTGAACAAATGTCTGGGCGTTTTCTAATTGAAGGAATGATACACTCGCTCACAATCTAGGTGTCTGTTTTTTGCCTCAACATATGAGAAAACAAAGCGTAAATAAGTGAGAATGTTTCTCTCTAAGTTTTTCTTGTGACTAAATGTCCCTACTTTCTTGGTATAAAATCCTATTTATAGAGTAAAGTAGGTTACCTAAATTTTCCTTCTTAAATTTAGAATTTTTTTATAATATTCGAATTTTTTTTCCATGTACATTTTTTTTCCTTTTAAGGAATTATTTTTACTTTATGAAAATTTTCGTGAAAAAAAAAAGCTCGGTTTAGGGCTTTTGAAAATATTTGTGAGTTTTTATGGGTCGAGAAAACTCAAAATGGATTTCTAAGCTCGGAAACGGACTTTTCAGGCCGAAAGGATCGAAACGGTGCAAAATTTTACGAAAGTCAACTTTGACAAAAAAAATTAAAGTTTGACCGACGAAAAGTCAACCCTTTGACTTTTCGAGATTTTTCGAGTTCAGCGTGGAACGAGTTCCGAGAATAAGTTTTGTGAGTTAGATAGCAAGAATAAGCCGTAAAATGTCCCTAGAAAAATTAAGCACACCAAGTTAGGGTTTAAGGGCAAAAGGGGTTCGGAAAAATTTGAGAAAAATATTTTTTCGATCCAAAATTCACACAGATAAATTTTGTACTTCGGTATAGGATAAAAATATTATGTTTTGAGAAATCACAATATTAAAATTATCTGTTTTGCACAAAGGAGAGCAAAAATGAATTTTTGGAGCACCAATGCCAATTAAAGCCTAAGCTAAGCTAAGATCACATCCCTATATCCATGTTATCATCTCTCACTCACTTAAATTAGTCATATGGATGTCTTGTTCCCCCCCCCCCCCCATTAGTCAGCTGCAACTGCACAAGAAAGAAAAAAAAAAAGGGGAATGGAAAAAGAAAGCCTTAAAACAAGGCAAGGCTCCAACCACTCCCATCTCCTTTTGTCCATCAAACAAGTCTCTCATTCTCTAGGCATTTAATGCCAAATCTTCAGCCATCTCCTCCCCTCCACATCCGGCTGCAACAAGGAAAAGAAGCAAGAGAAAAAGCCTAGATTTAAGGAGAAGAAACCAACCACTTGTCTAATCAAAACCCTTCCATTCTCCCTTTTCTTTTTCATTGTAAAAGTGAAGCCAACTCTTGATTTTCTTCAAGAGGGTTCAGCAGCCAAGTGAGAAGAGAGAGAGGAGAGGAAAAAATCAAAACTTTTGAGAGCTTTTTGAGCCTTAGAAGTCCGGTTGAGCAAGGGGAAAGCTAGAGAGAGATTGAAAAATTTTTTGTGGTCTTTCCTAGTTGTGGCCGACCAAAGAGAAGGAGAAGAAGAGGTGAGTGATTCTTGAATTTTTCTTGGGGTTTTTGCTCTTGAAGTTCAACTTTGGAAGGAGCATGAAAGAGCCAACAATTTTTCTTGGATCCCCCTTTGTCTAGGTGTAGCCGTGGGTGTAGAGGAAAGAGGAAGAAAGGAAAAATTTTTGCAACCAACTTGGCTTTGGTTGAGGTGATTTCTCAAACCCTAAACCCCTTTATTTTAAGTTTGATTTTAAGTTTAATTTGAGTCTTCAATGGGGTTGTATGGACATAAGTCCAATTTCTATTTTTTTTGCCCTAGATTGTTGTATGTGCTTGATTGCTAGCTCTAGGGTTGATTTGGCTTTAAAATCTTGCTTGATTGTGTTGATTTTTGTATGGTTTTCATGCTAGAAAAACTTAGGTTGTGTGTCCCCATTTTGTGGCCAAATCTGCTCTTTTTGACAGTCAAGATGCATGTTAGTTTTAGGGCTTAAATTGTGATGCTTGTTGGATGTATGTAAAGCTAGAACCAAGCAATCCTAGGATTTTGTTTTTAAATTTTTTGGGTTGCATGGACAATACGGATCAGATTTTGGGCTTAATGGGACGTTAGAAAATGTTGTATGTTTGAATCGTAGGCTCCCGAAGTGGTCGGTCAAGTTAGACTCGCAAAATAGGACGTAAACCGAACTTAAATCCAAAACTGCCCAGGTTCGGATTAAACTCTGACCAATTTTGGAAAAGTGAAATTTTGGGGCCTTTAGAGGCCGAATGGGTTAAAACTCGAAACACGAAAGTTTCTCAGAACAAGTTTTCCTAGAGGAAAACATGGACGGAATATCAAAATAAGGCTCCAACGGCCTTTGTTTTCCACAAAACCCGTGGCTGATCCCTGGGGCCAGTTTCACCCAGATTTTTCAGGATCAGCCGTTTTCAAATGAAATCTGGTATTGATACAGGTAGAATGAGATTTTTCATAAAACATGAAAGTTTTAGCATTTTTCGAGAGCTACAACTTTCGTGAAGAAAAGTTTTTCAAATTCTTGATGGATTTTTAAACTGGTTACGTTTTCTGAAAGGTGCGCAAGGAATCCGAGAGTTCCTTCACCAAAGTATTACAAAATGTTTTCAAAAAAAATTGTAAAGTGTTCTAAACCATTATTTTAACTGCGAAAACTGTTCCAAAGGCAGTATTCGACCCTAAACGACATTTACAAAGAATTATTTCAAAGATCGGAAGTTTATAAAGGGTTTTAAGGATTTTTAAGAAAAATGTGGTTAAAGTGCAAAAAGGAAGAAAAATGTGATTTTAAGTTAAGAAAATGAAGTTAAGTTAAGAAAATAGATTTTCAAGATAAAAATGGTAATCAAGCCGATTACGGGCCGTAGCCGGGAATAGGACCCGAGTTAATGGGCTTAGGCCCAAATGGCCCAGAATTGACAAGGGTTGACCAGTAGTTAACCAATTGTCAACTTTGGTTGACCCACAACAAGGAAGAGGTAACCTTAAGGGTTATCCAACGTAACCCTAAAGAATACCATAAGTTTAATGGGCCAAGCAAAATGGGTAAAGGCTATTGACCCAATATGCTAGGATAGAATGGTAAAGCCCAAGGTATTAAAGAGTAATCCAATAGAAGATCAAGGAGATAATTAAAAGGTTATCCAACGTAGTCTCTTAATGGATTAATCAAGTTCAAATTATTCCCCAGCAGTAAAAGGCCAATTTGGACAAGTCAGTTATCTGACGGGGACATACAACTAGGTTTTAGTAGGTATATTGGTTAGGGTACCAACATTCTACACAAGAAGCAGAATCTCACCTATGTCCTTTCTCAAGCAGGAGAGGACTTGTAGCTGTGCTCCCAGTATAGAACAGTGTCGGTGAGGATATAGCAGGAAAAAAAAGAGGTAAGTATAACTCCGCCTACAGTAAAGGCTTTAGTTAATGCTTACCCAAGTAAAGTTAGATGCATGCCAAGGGTGTATGTTATGAAATGTTATATGCTGCTATGTGATGCTGTGTAAAATGTTAATTGTCATGTTAATTGTGCTAGTATGCCATGTATAGAAAGCATGATCAAATATGAATTAATGTTCAGTATGAGTTAGGATTATGTGACATCACGATTGCATGTTCACTAAATTCCTACAAGATAAATAAACTCAAGATCGAGTTAAGAAAAGATAAGAAAACATAAGAAGGTAAGCGAGCTTGCCGGTGTAGTACCACCCATCCGAGGTCGGGTTGGACTATGGTTTGAGTTGGAATGGGCTGGCCACCCCAACCACTCCATAGTCGCGCGCCGGGTACGAACACCAAGGTAAGGGCCCTAAAAGAGAGATAAGCAAAGAAAATAAATATGAGCATAACCGGACCATGCATGTTTAGGCATTGTGAGTTTATGCTAGTATGAATGATGTTATGTGATTATGAATGGTGATGTATGGCTACGTATGTTAAGTTAGAAATGTATTTCGATATGGTTGTATGTAAGTTGCGGACGAGACAGTTGTACTTGCTGAGCGAAAGCTCACTGTCTTACGTCTATGCTGTAGGTAAACAACCGATCAGCAATGCATGATGCAAGGTGGCGAGGCATGGCGGGGCAAGCTGTGAAATCGTGGGACTCTATGCCGCTACGCGTTTTGACTTTTTGAGTTTTTATAATTATATAATTATATTTTATCCAGACACATTTTCTAAGAACACGTTTTAATTCGTGTATTAAAAAAAAATTCCCGCTGTGTTTTTAGCCCTATAAGTAAGTAAATAAGCAGTGTAACGGCCTGTGCAAGGCGGGTCGTTACAGAGTTGGTATTAGAGCGGTTCCCTGCGATAAGATTTCACAGTCAACCAGCCGTCGCCGCCATCATTGTAAGTTAAGTTTTCAGTTATTTATTTTTTTTACGCGCCAGTATTTATGTATGAAGTTATGTTATGTTAGACGTGAGAGATGGATCCGGACGTGGCGTACGTCGATCGCGATACGACCGAAGCATTCTACGGAGCCCGACCCTGATTGTTTGACGGCGTGGGACAGTCAGTCCTAATAGGAGCATGGATACATGATTTGGAGACGATTTTTCACCTTTGTCACATCGGAGACTGTCTACGAGTCCTGTTAGCGAGTCGATGTTTGCTTGGGGACACCTGACTGTGGTGGGTAACAAACGGAGAGCGATAGCTACCCGAGAGGACATGGGCACACTTCCGCACGCTCATTCTAGCGCGGTATGGACCGGCTCCTGCTG
This sequence comes from Ficus microcarpa, assembly GCA_025413485.1. Classification (NCBI taxonomy): domain Eukaryota; kingdom Viridiplantae; phylum Streptophyta; class Magnoliopsida; order Rosales; family Moraceae; genus Ficus; species Ficus microcarpa. The sequence goes on from CM046387.1 coordinate 2,700,864, forward strand.
AGGGACCGAGAGGCGATGCGCCATACCGAGACCATGAGATCTACAGGGATATACAGTACCGACGCTACCGGAGCATGGCAGCCGAATGGCACGCCTATCCCCACGAGTCGATGCTGCACTACTGCCAGCGTTTCCAGGAGGCCATGCTGCCTCATATTCCTCAGGACCTACCGCAGAGCTATCTTCACGCCTTAGTGCTACTACGGAGCGGAGTCCCACCTCCGATCCGACCTCAGGTCATGGAGCCCGCGCTGGGAGTGACGATGGAGGCCATTACGGAGTCTATTTTGGACGTGGAGGTTGCCCATATGGCTCAGGCTACTGCTCACCTGCACCCTCACCCGATGCCAACCGACGATGCCGGTCAGGCGAACCCAGTGTACGAGCCGGGTCTAGTTCTTCCCGAGGACCCGATTCCAGACGTTCCTGAGCAGCCGGCCCCGGAGGAGGAGGCCGAGGACCCCATGGAGGCCGAGGATCACATGGGAGATGATGACGAGGGCGCTGATGATGTAGTGGTAGTTATCGACTTACCGGAGGACCCTCCACTCGTTATCATCCTCAGTGATGACGAGGACGAGGAGATTGAGGCGGAGCCCGTAGCCGGGCCGGACATCGAGATCATCGAGGTCGACGACAACGACATTGTAGTCGTCAGCGACGATGAAGAGGAAGAAGAAGACCCAGAGGAGTTCTCGTTCCATGATGGAGATGGAGACCCAGATACCGATGCAGACTCCGACGTCTCGATCTACGCGTTTGAGGTGGTTCGTTAGCGTCGAGAGCGTTTGTACTTATTTTGATTTAGGATTGTATGTATTTTGCTTTGTGATTTCATGTATATATGTTGACCTAGGATCCTATGTATAGGATGGAAAGTGATAGACACTTCCATTCCAGCCCTGATATTGTACGGTGGAAAGTGGCAGACACTTCCATCACCTTTTTGACAGGGCACGTAGATATGTTGTACGATGGAAAGTGATAGACACTTCCATCCCATTCTTTTTGATCATGTATTTTTGAGCCATGTTTATACGGCTTGATGGTAAAGTGATAAACACTTCCATCGTGTATTTTTGATCGGATATATATAAAGATGTATGAACAGTTTGATGAATGTTATATGTAATTACAGTATGGTAAATTACAATGTGCAGAGTATGTGCTTAAAATCAGTATTATTTTGTACTTTTAAAAGTGTACAAGAAGCCGTGCAGATACGGCATATGCTTGACATGAGTATGTCTAATATAAAAGTTATGTTATGGTTATGAATGCTTTAATGTACTATTTATCTAGTGTGATGCTATAGTACTTTTTCATTATGACTTGACGTGTATGTTGATTTTATAATGAGAAATGTATGAGTTTGATGTGATAGTATACGATGAGCTAAGTTATGCATGAAAGAAAAGATAGTGATGACATGATGATATCTTTTCTTATGATAGAACATAGAAGATGGTTCGCCCGAGAAGAACCATGCCTCTTAACCCACCAGAGCCAAACCTGGCCGCTGTTGTAGCCGACCTGCAACGACAGCTGCTCGAGTCGCAGCAGGAGACGGCGAGGCTTCGAGCTCAAATGACTGAAATGCAGCAAGGACCTCGGGTCAACGAGATTCCACCCCCAGCGCGACAGGCGCTGCCAGTGTAACGACCCGCCTAGCACAGGCCGTTACCGTAACTTACATACCTTATTGACTTAGCAAATTAGCGGAAAAAAATTTTTTTTTTTTCCACAAACATATGAACATGCATACCTTAACTGACTTAAGATGTTTTGCGTACACATATACCATAATTACACAACTTTGTTCTGTTCAAAATAAAATACTTAATAATACAAAACGCCTAGCGGTCATGTTCCCACTTTTTCACAGTCACTCCGCCACGCTCCTCCATCATTTCTTCAACCGTTGCTCATAGGTTACTTACCTACAGCATAGACGTAAAACGTGAGTTTTCGCTCAGCAAGTACAACATTGTTAATCCGCGACATAATAAAATAACACATAATAAAACTTGGTATCTCTTAACATGTCATAACATAACAACATAACTTACTTAAACATGCATGAGCCATTTATGCTTCATTATGCTTCCTTATACTTTCATAGCATACTTTCTATCCTATCTTGCTTATGGGCCCCTTACAATAGTGTACGTACCCGGTGCACAACTATGGAGTGGTTGGGGCGGCCAGTCCATTTCTAACTCAACCCATAGTCCAACCCGACCTCGGACGGGTGGTACGACACCGGCAAGCTCGCTTGCCATTCTACTTGTTTTTCATGATCTCTTTCTTGATTTTGATCTTATCTTAATCATGGGTGAACATGCTTCATGATGTTACACCTACTTGATCATATTCTAACATTCCTCGTATCATATTCATGATCTCAACATAAACATGCCTCATCCTAACATATCACATAGCATAGCATGCATCGTATTAAACATTAATCATATGCTTGGCACATCACATGACAACAACATAGCATACATCGAACACTATATTAACATGCTCAGGTAAGCATCACAACAAATGCCTATGCTGTAGGCGGAGTTGTACTTACCTTGATGGTTATGTCCTATGTGAGGCTGCTCCTGATTAGGATGCCTGTGCAGGTAATCTCCTGCTTCATTGAAGGACAAAGGTATAAGTTCTTAATCTTAGGATATTGGTAACCTAACCAACGTTCATACATATAGTCCTAGTTGTATGTCCCCTTTATAACTTATAATAACTTGTGGGGTTACTACAAGTAACCCTTGTAGTTTAGCATTATCAACCTTGGATCTTACCTTATTAGGTTACCTAAGATAATCTTGTAGGCTAAGTTCATAAATAGATACTTAGGACTAAATCATTATTCTATTCTTAAACTTTGTTGTAACCCATAACCTACTCGGTTATTATTGGTCACCTTAAGTATCACTATCTTGATATAATACTGGGTTACATTGGGTAACCCTTGGTCTTATTAATTTGATACCATGTTGGGTTACATTGGGTAACCCTTAGTCTTACTAACCTTGGTATCACGTTGGGTTTCATTAGGTAACCCTTGGGGTGACTTATCTTAAGTTTACCCTTATTGGGTTATTAAGGTCCAACTAAGGGGTAACCTATTGAGTGACTATAGGTAACCCTGGGCTTTGGACCCAGTGCTATAGTTCGGGTGTAATACTTAGTTATTAGTGATAAACTTCTTGCTTACCTTAATTTTAAGAAAACCTAAGTCTATAGTTCCCTTTATTTTCTTTAGAAAATGGGGGGTGTTCTATCACCTTTTTACAAAAATCCTCATTATTCTCCTTATAAAAATTTGGTTTTCTTATCAAAATATTTGAAAATGTTATTAAGGGTTGGAACTGCCTTTGGAACAGTTCCTGAAGTCAAATTATCAGTTTTGATTCAAAAAAAATACTAAATCCTCACATTTTTCTAAAAATCTTGTACGGGAATCTACTGCTTCCTGTACAGTCTTTGTAAATCTAATTATACATTAAAATCTAGGAAGAATCTGAAAAAGTTGTCTTCATGAAACTTTTAGATCTCAAAAAATTCTAGAACTTTCATGTTTAGTGAAAAACCCAGTTCGGACTATAACCCTTTCGTTTTCTTCTTGGAACACAACTGGACGTGCTTAAAGGTCTGGGCACGTCACTCTCGGATTTTTGTAAAAACAGAGGCCATTGGAGCCTTATTTTGGAAAACTGTCCACGTTGTCCTCTAGTAAAAACTATTCTTAACAACTTTTATGTTTTGAGTTTTTCCAAATTCGACCTCTAAAGGCCTCAAAATTTACTTTTTCGAAAACTGGTCAGGATTGATCCGAACCTGTCAGTTTTTCGGTTTAGAATTTGTTTTACGTCCTAAACGTGAAACCTAGCTCAACCAGCCACCGCAGGAGCTCTAATACACACATGCCGTGGTTTTCTAATGTAAATTTTGTTTAAACATATTTTCTAACATAGCCATACAAGCCTATCAACATTAGATAATTTTTTTGTTGCATGATTTGGATCATAGCAAGCATATCAAGCATTGTCACTACATTCTAGCAACCTAGCATCAAATTTTCATCCACCACCATCTTAGGGCAGATTAGGGGACATATCATAGACCATCATTTAGCATGAATTTCACAAATTTAAAGCAAGTATGTAAAGATAAAATCAAACCACCCTTAATCTAACTCAAGCACACCCTAGGTTCTAACTTTGGGCTTAAAAATAAATTGAGCTTATGCTCTTACAATTTCAACTTGAAATACATGTAAATTTCAAATTGAAAACTTAATTGAAAAAGATGAGGGTCTAGAAGGGTTTACCTTGGTTGAAAACACAAGTGGAGCTAAGGTTGACTAACTCAAAAATTCTCCCCCTTGCACCTCTTATAGCCGGTTCTCTTGTGCTCAAAATGCACCAAGATTGTGGCTGATTTTGGGGTGGTTGTTAGCACTCAAAACTAAGCCCTCCTTGACACAAAATTTGGTCACTTTCTCACCCACTCACAGCCGGTTTTTGGCCCCCAAAACTGAGCCTAAACCTGCCCAAAAAAACTGTTTTGCACCCTAGTAGAGATCTCACACTCCAAGCACCAAAACTCCTAAGTTTATTGAAATTTTTCTTCACTCAATCACCCACTTGGATTTGCAGATTTTTGGAAAGGAAAATTGACAAGAGTTTGGCTGCTTTTCCTTATTTTTCTGCAGCAAAAACCGCCCCCCCCCCCCATGGCCTATTTATAGGTGAAAAATGGGGTCAAAATGTGATTATTTTTAGTTCTCCTTTTTGAAACAACCCCATAAGTTTTCTTAATCCTATTTTTGTCCTATTATGGCCAGCCATCAAGGTGTGAGCTGTCAAGATTATCCCATTTTTTAATCATTTTTTTCTTTAATTAAAATCTTAATGATGCCATAAATCTCATAGGTGATGTCATGCATGATGTCATAGGACTTGTTTGGCTTTTTCTCTTAAAAGCAGTCCACTTTTAAGTCCACACAGATATTTTTGGTACTGAGCTCACTAATACACAATACTGTGGTATAGTATAGCAGTTCAAAATTTATCTGTGTGAAAATAGACAGTACGAAAAATTTTCTTTTTGCTTAAAACTTTTTGGCCCAAAAATACCTATGTATTGTGCTTGATTTTTCTATGGTGATTTGATTTCTTATCTACATTTCCTTGACCAAAATTTTGATTTTTGCAATATATTTTCCATACCGCTCGTCATTTATCAGTGTGGTCAACTCTTTGACTACTTTTGGTCAACCCTTAACTTCATTGACCAAACTTGACCTCCTTGGTCAACTTTGACTCTTTTGGTCAAATTTTGACTTTCGTTGACTTTCTTTGACTTTCTTTGACTTTCTTTGTCAAAGTTTGACTTCCTTGACCAACTTTGACCAATTATAAAATCATGGGTTTTCTTCATCTTTTTACCCAAAAAGTCATTTGCTTATCTAAGTCATTCATAATTGAGTCTTATAAGGCTAATAAGAACTCATAAAATAATTCAAAAACCCTAATTAGGAATTTACACAAATACCTTCATGGTTCAGCTTGAACTTCTCTACAAGAAATTGTATTGACGAAAAATTTAGTTATTACAGCCAGTAATACCTCCCGTAATGCCGCCGGCACCAGCAGCACAACCAGCGGCGCAACCAGCAGTCCAACCGGAGGTTCAACCAGGAGTCCCTCCGAACGTCGATGTAACCGTAGCACCTGTCGGAGTACAACCAGACCTGCCGCCAGTGAGAGAAGATTTACTATACGAGCGCTTCAGGCGGATGAAGGCGCCAGAATTCGAGGGCACGGCAGACCCTATCGCTGCCGACAACTGGCTGATTGACATCCAAGTTATATTGGATTTCATGAGACTGACTGAACAGGAGAAAGTTCTCTGTGCATCCTTCGCTCTCAAAAAGGATGCGAGACACTGGTGGACGACGGTGCAGATGCGTCGGGACGTCACGATGATGAACTGGCAGGAGTTCGTGACGGAGTTCCAGACCATGTATTACAACCCGGAGATCCTCGCAGTCCAGCAGGATGAGTTCACTAACTTTCGCCAGGGATCGATGACGGTTATGGAAGCCGTGACGAAGTTTGAGCAGCTGGCTCAGCTATGCCCAGATCTGGTGCACAGTGAAAAGGAGAAGGTTCGGAGGCTAATGAAGATGTTCCGGACTGACATAGCCAAGCAGGTTAGCGCCGGCAACAACCCGCCTACCACTGTGTCTGACTGCATCAGCCGGGCGATCAGGGCCGAGTATTGGATCAACCAGGACAAGGAGGCCAAGGCCCAGATTTTCAAGGCTAAGAAGGAAGAGAAAGCAGCCGCAAAGCCCGCACAGCCCCGACAAGGCTCGGAGAATTCTCAGAAGGGTCAATCAAGCAACCCTGCGCAAGATTCCAAACAATTTGGGAGGAACAAGCGCAAGGGGAACTTCTCAGGCCAGGGCCAACAGAAGAATTTCTAGCCAAAGAAGAACAACCGAGGCAACGAGGGGAACAACGCCAGTTATCCCCCTTGTGCGAAATGTGGCCGGAAGCACCCTGGGGCGTGCCGGATGGGTTCGAGTGCCTGCTATGTGTGCGGCAAGGAAGGGCACTTTGCCAGGGACTGCCCCCAGAATACTCAGGCCCAAAACCAGCCCTATCCCAACCGGAATGCAAACAACCACCAACTGCACACTGTCCAGGTCAGGCTGGAAGGACCTCCGATTAACCAAGGTAGATTGGAAGTTCCTGAGCCTCAGGCCAGAATCTATGCCTACACCAGAGAAGATGCTGAAGTCGGAACGTCACACGTGGTGACAGGTCAGATTTCTATCTTCACTCTACATGCAATTGCGCTGTTTGATTCTGGAGCCACCCATTCGTTCATATCGTTGGAGTTCGCCCAGAAATTAGGAAGAGGTGTGGATAGATTAGAGCAACCCTTGCAAACTTCCTTGCCATCTGGTGAGATTTTGCGGTCCGACTTTTGGATCCGAAAGGCTCCCATAGTTATTTGCGGCAGGGAATTATCCGTAGATCTCATCGCAATCAAGCTCCACGATTTCGATGTGATCTTAGGGATGGACTTCTTGGGAAAATATAACGCAACGATTGACTGTCGAAAGCGCTGCATGACGTTCAACCCCTACGGCGAAGAGAAGTTCAGTTTTTGCGGTCAACGTCAAAGTTCGACCGTCAGATTCGTTTCAGCCTTAAAAGCCGGGAAGATGTTAACAAATGGTTGCCAAGGGTATTTGGCTAACATAGTAGATAAGGAGCGTGAAGCGAAGTTAGAACCGGAAGACGTCCACATTGTGAGGGAATATATGAATGTATTTCCGAAGGAACTACCGGGACTTCCTCCAGAAAGGGAAATTTTGTTCGAGATCGAGTTGCTGCCAGGAGTTGCACCCATCTCCAAAGCGCCATACCGTATGGCCCCTGCTGAGTTAAGAGAGCTCCAGGTACAGTTGCAGGAGCTGCTCGACAAAGGATTTATTCGACAGAGCCACTCTCCGTGGGGAGCGCCTGTTTTGTTCGTGAAGAAAAAGGATGGGTCGTTACGGATGTGTATCGACTACCGAGAGCTGAACAAGATCACGATCAAGAATAAGTACCCTCTTCCAAGGATTGACGATCTGTTTGATCAACTCAGAGGGGCAGTCGTATTTTCAAAAATCGACTTGCGCTTAGGCTATCATCAGCTCCGGATTAAGGAGGCGGATATCTCCAAGACGGTGTTTAGAACGCACTACGGACACTACGAATTTTTGGTGATGCCGTTTGGACTAACCAATGCCCCAGCTGCTTTTATGGACCTCATGAACCGAGTGTTCAGGGACTATTTGGATAAGTTTGTTATTGTCTTTATTGACGATATACTAATTTATTCAAGGTCCAGGGAGGAACATGAACAGCACTTAAGATTAGCCATGGAGACGTTAAGGCAAAATCAGCTATACGCCAAGTTCACGAAGTGTGAATTTTGGCTGGAGAACGTACACTTCTTGGGGCATGTGGTGTCGAAAAAAGGAATTTCAGTGGACTCAGCAAAGGTAGAAGCAGTTAGTTCATGGTCAGCGCCCAAGAACGTTACGGAGATACGAAGTTTTCTGGGATTGGCAGGATACTATCGACGATTCGTCAAAGAACTCTCCATGATCGCTGCACCACTGACAGCACTCACACGGAAGGACAAGAAATTCGAGTGGACCCCGAAGTGTGAAAAAAATTTCCAAGAGCTCAAGAAGAAGTTAACAAGCGCACTGGTATTGATAATTCCTGACGTGGAAACTGGAGACTTCGTGATCTACAGTGACGCTTCTAAAAATGGATTAGGAGTAGTCTTGATGCAAAATGGAAAGGTGGTGGCCTATGCCTCACGACAACTGAAGAATCACGAGAGGAATTATCCCACTCATGATTTAGAGCTAGCAGCGGTTGTGTTCGCGCTCAAGATATGGAGGCACTATTTGTACAGGAACAAATGTGCGATCTATACTAATCATCAGATCCTCAAATACATTTTCACTCAGAAGGAGCTAAACATGAGGCAACGTAGATGGCTAGAGCTCGTAAAGGACTACGATTATGAGATCCTTTACCACCCAGGTAAGGCAAACCGGGTGGCGGATGCTCTAAGTAGGAAATCGGTAGGCATGCTGAAGTCTATCGAAATACTTCCTAAGCCTCTACAAAGAGAAATTTCTGAGTTTAACTTGGAAATGTTGACCGGAAGATTGTCTGCTTTGACTCTACAATCCGATCTGCTGGATTCCATCAAGAAGCACCAAGAAAAAGACCCCTTTCTGCTGAAAATGCAACTTTTTAGCACCAAGGGTAAGAAGTTTAGGACTTCTGCTGATGGCATTGTCTACTTCAAGGACAGAATTTACGTGCCTAATGTGGAAACCTTGAGGGATCAGGTGATGTCAGAAGCTCACGAGACGCCATATTCAGTACATCCAGGAGCGACCAAGATGTATCAAGACCTCCGAGAGAACTATTGGTGGCCAAATATGAAGAACGAAATAGCGGAATTTGTGTCAAAATGCCTAACTTGCCAGATGGTTAAGGCCGAACACCGACATCCTGGAGGAGATTTGCAGAAAATCGAGCTCCCGGAATGGAAATGGGAGCAAATTACTATGGATTTCGTAGTAGGACTACCCAGGACGTCAGGTGGAAACGACACGATTTAGGTCATTGTGGACAGATTGACCAAATCAGCTCATTTTCTTGCGATAAAAGCCACATTTTCAGTAGAAAAGTTGGCCGACATCTACGTGGCCCAGATCGTCAGACTGCATAGAGTGCCGAAATCGATCATCTCAGATCGCGATGGACGCTTCACGTCTTGGTTCTGGATGAGTGTTCATGCTGTTATGGGGTATTTCACCCCCAAACCGATGGCCAATCGGAGAGAACCATCCAGACATTGGAAGACATGCTCAGATCATGTGTCCTGGATTTTGGAGGAAATTGGGATCAGAAGCTGCCATTGATCGAATTTTCGTACAATAACAGTTATCATGCTTCCATTGGAATGGCTCCATTCGAAGCATTGTATGGAAGAAAATGTCGATCACCGATTCATTGGCAAGAAGTTGGACAGAAGCAACTTCACACCACCGATTTCATCAAAAAAACCTCCGAAGATGTCAAGAAGATAAAGCAGAGGCTCAACATAGCTTTTAGCCGCCAGAAAAGTTATGCCGATAAGCGAAGGAGACCGCTGGAATTCCAAGTCGGCGATGCGGTGTTCATCAAGATTGCTCCGATGAAAGGAGTAATGCATTTTGAAAAGAAAGGGAAGCTCAGTTCAAGGTATACCGGACCGTTCGAGATTCTCAAAAGGGTCGCCAAGGTAGCCTATAAGCTTGCCCTACCGCCAGAGTTAGCGTCGATGCACAATGTCTTCCACGTGTCAATGCTGAAAAAGTATGTGTTAGATCCTTGCCATATCCTTAGCCAAGAGCCGGTTGAAGTCCAAACAGATTTGACGTACGAGGAGAAGCCCGTTCGTATACTGGATAGGGAAGAGAAGGTTTTGAGAAATAAAACCATTCCCCTAGTTAAAGTTCTTTGGCGAAATCACAAGGTTGAGGAAGCAACCTGGGAATTAGAAAAAGAGATGAGGAAGAACTACCCCGAATTGTTCTAATTTTCGAGGACGAAAATTTTTTTAAGGGGGGTAGATTGTAATATTTGAATTTTTTTTCCATATACATTTTTTTTCCTTTTAAGGAATTATTTTTACTTTATGAAAATTTTCGTGAAAAAAAAGCTCGGTTTGGGGCTTTTAAAAAGATTTGTGAGTTTTTATGGGTCGAGAAAACTCAAAATGGATTTCTAAGCTCAGAAACGGACTTTTCAGGTTTAAAGGATCGAAACGGTGCAAAATTTTACAAAAGTCAAAGTTTGACCGACGAAAAGCCAACCCTTTGACTTTTTGAGATTTTTCGAGTTCAGCGCGGAACGAGTTTCGAGAATAAGTTTTGTGAGCTAGATAGCAAGAATAAGCCGTAAAATGTCCCTAAAAAAATCAAGCACACCAAGTTAGAGTTTAAGGGCGAAAGGGGTTCGGAAAAATTTGAGAAAAATATTTTTTCGATCCAAAATTCACACAGATAAATTTTGTACTTCGGTATGGAATAAAAATATTGTGTTTTGAGGAATCACAATATTAAAATTATCTGTGTTGCACAAAGGAGAGCAAAAATGAATTTTTGGAGCACCAATGCCAATTAAAGCCTAAGCTAAGCTAAGATCACATCCCTATATCCATGTTATCATCTCCCACTCACTTAAATTAGTCATATGGATGTCTTGTCCCCCCCCCCCCCCATTAGTCGGCTGCAGCTGCACAAGAAAGAAAAAAAAAGGGGGGAATGGAAAAAGAAAGCCTTAAAACAAGGCAAGGCTCCAACCACTCTCATCTCCTTTTGTCCATCAAACAAGTCTCTCATTCTCTAGGCATTTAATGCCAAATCTTCAGCCATCTCCTCCCCTCCACATCCGGCTGCAACAAGGAAAAGAAACAAGAGAAAAAGCCTAGATTTAAGGAGAAGAAACCAACCACTTGTCTAATCAAAACCCTTCCATTCTCCCTTTTCTTTTTCATTGTAAAAGTGAAGCCAACTCTTGCTTTTCTTCAAGAGGGTTCGGCAGCCAAGTGAGAAGAGAGAGAGGAGAGGAAAAAATCAAAACTTTTGAGAGCTTTTTGAGCCTTAGAAGTCCGGTTGAGCAAGGGGAAAGCTAGAGAGAGATTGAAAAATTTTTTGTGGTCTTTCCTAGTTGTGGCCGACCAAAGAGAAGGAGAAGAAGAGGTGAGTGATTCTTGAATTTTTCTTGGGGTTTTTGCTCTTAAAGTTCAGCTTTGGAAGGAGCATGAAAGAGCCAACAATTTTTCTTGGATCCCCCTTTGTCTAGGTGTAGCCGTGGGTGTAGAGGAAAGAGGAAGAAAGGAAAAAATTTTGCAACCAACTTGGCTTTGGTTGAGGTGATTTCTCAAACCCTAAACCCCTTTATTTTGAGCTTGATTTTAAGTTCAATTTGAGTCTTCAATGGGGTTGTATGGACATAAGTCCAATTTCTATTTTTTTTTTTTTTTTTTGCCCTAGATTGTTGTATGTGCTTGATTGCTAGCTCTAGGGTTGATTTGGCTTTAAAATCTTGCTTGATTGTGTTGATTTTTGTATGGTTTTCATGCTAGAAAAACTTAGGTTGTGTGTCCCCATTTTGTGGCCAAATCTGCCCTTTTTGACAGCCAAGATGCATGTTAGTTTTAGGGCTTAAATGGTGATGCTTGTTGGATGTATGTAATGCTAGAACCAAGCAACCCTAGGATTTTGTTTTTAAATTTTTTGGGTTGCATGGACAATACGGATCAGATTTTGGGTTTAATGGGACGTTAGAAAACGTTGTATATTTGAATCGTAGGCTCCCGAAGTGGTCGGTCGAGTTAGATTCGCGAAATAGGACGTAAACCGAACTTAAATCCAAAACTGCCCAGGTTTGGATTAGACTCTGACCAGTTTTGGAAAAGTGAAATTTTGGGGCCTTTAGAGGCCGAATGGGTTAAAACTCGAAACACGAAAGTTTCTCGGAATAAGTTTTCCTAGAGGAAAGCACAAACGGAATATCAAAATAAGGCTCCAACGGCCTTCGTTTTCCACAAAACCCGTGGCTGATCCCTGGGGCCAGTTTCACCCAGATTTTTCAGGATCAGCCGTTTTCAAATGAAATCTAGTATTGATACAGGCATAATGGGATTTTACGCAAAACATGAAAGTTTTAGCATTTTTCGAGAGCTACAACTTTTGTGAAGAAAAGTTTTTCAAATTCTCGATGGATTTTTAAACTGGGCACATTTTCTGAGAGGTGCGCAAGGAATCCGAGAGTTCCTTCACCAAAGTGTTACAAAATGTTTTCAAAAAAAAATTATAAAGTGTTCTAAACCGTTATTTTTACTGCGAAAACTATTCCAAAAGCAGTATTTGACCCTAAACGACATTTACAAAGAATTTTTTCAAAGATCGGAAGTTTATAAAGGATTTTAACGATTTTTAAGAAAAATGTGGTTAAAGTGCAAAAAGGAAGAAAAATGTGATTTTAAGTTAAGAAAATGAAGTTAAGTTAAGAAAATAGATTTTCAAGATAAAAATGGTAATCAAGCCGATTACGGGCCGTAGCCGGGAATAGAACCCGAGTTAATGGGCTTAGGCCCAAAGGGCCCAGAATTGACAAGGGTTGACCAGTAGTTGATCAATTGTCAACTTTGGTTGACCCACAACAAGGAAGAGGTAACCTTAAGGGTTATCCAACGTAACCCTAAGGATACCATAAGTTTAATGGGCCAAGCAAAATGGGTCAAGGCTATTGACCCAATATGCTAGGATAGAATGGTAAAGCCCAAGGTATTAAAGAGTAATCCAATAGAAGATCAAGTAAATAATTAAGAGGTTATCCAACGTAGCCTCTTAAGGGATTAATTAAGTTCAAATTAATCCCCAGCAGTAAAAGGCCAATTTGGACAAGTCAGTTATCTGACGGGGACATACAACTAGGTTTTAGTAGGTATGTTAGTTAGGATACCAACATTCTACACAAAAAGCAAAATCTCACCTATGTCATTTCTGAAGCAGGAGAGGACTTGTAGCTGTGCTCCCAGTATAGGACAGCGTAGGTGAGGATATAGCAGGAAAAAAAAGAGGTAAGTACAACTCCGCTTACAGCAAAGGCTTTAGTTGATGCTTACCCAAGTAAAGTTAGATGTATGCTAAGGGTGTATGTTATGAAATGTTATATGCTACTATGTGATGCTGTGCAAAATGTTAATTGTCATGTTAATTGTGCTAGTATGCCATGTATAGAAAGCATGATCAAATATGAATTAATGTTCAGTATGAGTTAGGATTATGGGACATCATGATTGCATGTTCACTAAATTCCTACAAGATAAATAAACTCAAGATCGAGTTAAGAAAAGATAAGAAAACATAAGAAGGCAAGCGAGCTTGCCGGTATAGTACCACCCGTCCGAGGTCGGGTTGGACTATGGTTTGAGTTGGAATGGGCTGGCCGCCCCAACCACTCCATAGTCGCGCGCCGGGTACGAACACCAAGGTAAGGGCCCTAAAAGAGAGATAAGCAAAGAAAGTAAATATGAACATAACCGGACCATGCATGTTTAGACATTGTGAGTTTATGCTAGTATGAATGATGTTATGTGATTATGAATGGTGATGTATGGCTATGTATATTAAGTTAGAAATGTATTTCGATATGGTTGTATGTAAGTTGCGGACGAGACAGTTGTAATTGCTGAGCGAAAGCTCACTGTCTTACGTCTATACTGTAGGTAAGCAGCCGGTCAGCAATGCATGATGCAAGGTGGCGAGGCGTGGCGGGGCAAGCTGTGAAATCGTGGGACTTTATGCCGCTACGTGTTTTGACTTTTTGAGTTTTTATAATTATATAATTATATTTTATCCAGACACATTTTCTAAGAACACGTTTTAATTCGTGTATAAAAAAAAAATTTCCACTGTGTTTTTAGCCCTATAAGTAAGTAAATAAGCAGTGTAACGGCCTGTGTAAGGCAGGTTGTTACATTTTTAATTCAGAATTAAGATCAATTGAAAATTGGAAACTAATTATATTATCTTTATAATTAAAATCTTTTTTCCTATTTTGTGATATTTGTATGCCACATATACGTAGTCCTTTTTGCACATCTCCATGTGCTGTCGAAACAAGCAAATCAATGTTTCCTTGTTTCCTTTTTTTTTTTTTTTAAGTTTTTATTTTAATATGTATATCAAAAAATACATATCGCACATAACAGTTTGCCCCTTTTTAATTATTTAATTATAAATATTTAATTTTAAATATAAATATTTATATATAATTTAAAATGGAAACTGACGGATATCAATGGTAGACTATTGGGTCGAACCCACGATTGGTATGTGTTGATACAGTGGGTCTTATATATTGTGTTTATCAATTTTAATATTTAAATAATCTTCTTTATATAAATGACACAATTAATTCTCAACTAATTATTTGGGCAATAAATAAATATTTATGATAATAAAATAACAAAAGTAAACACTTTCTTTTATATATTTTATATCACGTATTTAGTGAGTTAAAAATACAATTCATTAAATCGTTCAATTGCTAATAAAGGCGGTGTAGGAAATTATGGACCTATAACTTCAAGCTCTAAAAAATTTGATAATTAATCAAACTATTTGATTAATTTAACAACTTTATTAATCCCAAAGATGCTCCACTAAAAACTTGAAACTAAACTCTTAAAATTACATATATAAAACTAATTGAAGAATAGAGTCGTCCATTTGATATAGCCATTACATATAAATCGATCCTCTATAAATAATTCATAATTAGAGCTAGGTTAAATCTATTAACCTCTTTAATTACATCTTTATCCTTGAGTACCATTGATTATCTAATAAATGATAAATTCATGAAGTTAATTACGAATTGAGTGCTTATATCATTCAAAGTTAATCACGAATTAAGCACTTATACCATTCAAGTCCCAAATTAACATTCAAGGGAATTATTCATCTATGTGTTAAATAAGAAAGAATGGATTCCACCTTGTAATATTAACATTCTTAACTACTTACTTCATCATATCTCCAAAATACAAGGAATGATAACTACTTACTTCATCATATTAACATTCCTAACTACTTACTCTAATGAATGATAAATTCATGAAGTTAATTATGAATTGAGTGCTTATTCCATTCAAAGTTAATCACGAATTGAGCACTTATACCAAGTCCCAAATTAACATTTAAGGGAATTATTCATCTATGTTTTAAATAAGAAAAAATGGATTCCATCTTGTAATATTAACATTCCTAATTACTTACTTCATTATATCTCCAAAATACAAGGAATAAGATTTGATACTCAAATTCATACCGAGTAAATTTAAAGATATAATTACACAAATAGGAGTCTGTTAATAACTCAGGATTAAAATCATTCTAGATATAATCATTAGTTGACGTGATTAGAATTTGCAATACTTAACATTATGAATAGTAAACTTATTAAATGTCTCTCTACATTAATGGTTCGGATAAGACCATTCTATTCTTAATAGTAATGACATACACTAACAATATCCAATCAAAGATTCCTTACTTTAATTGTTAATCGATTTAATAATTGGTTATTTATTATGGACCGTTTTAATTACCATCATTAAATATTATCCTCTAGTATATAACTTTTATATACACTATTTAATGTTACATAGATAATTATAAAATTTTAATGATATTCATAAAGTATTCAAAATACATGCATATCAATATAATAAAAATTCAACTTTATTGAATAAAAATATATACAAATAATATCCAAAACATCACATGTTTTTGCACATCAATCCCAACATGAACCTCCTGATGCATGGTGGAAGGTCGGGGAGGGAGAACAATGGCCTTTTTCAGAATGTTTTTAAAAATTTATTAATCTATAATGCTATAAATTGGTATATACTATAATTATTATACACATGTAATATTTCAGTTAATAAAGTATATTTGAATGACATATCTACAATAGTCACTCTCAATGAAGCTCTACCACAGTCATTCTTTATATTAATCAAGTGATTCTTTTTTGCTCTGAAGGCACACCATGTATCCCAACTAATGTACGTAGTACTTTGTAGGTCACACGTTATAAAAACATCAGTCTTATAACTAATACAATATGAATTTGTGACCATAAAGTTACATACAAGACACTAAATCATTATATTTTTATGAAATTCTCTTACTTGAAGGAAAGAAAAAAAAAAATCTGATATGTGAAATAATGGTATTAAGCAATTAGTGATAATTAAAGTGTTACACGGGAAATTTCACAGAACTTTTCCTGCATTGACGTTGAAATGTGCTAAACAGTGATCTAGAGCTAGCTTGACCGGGTGCACCAAAATATATAGTTCTGATTTTGCAATGTAAAAATAAAAAAATAAAAAATATATAAAAAATAAATAAAAAAGAAGAAGAAGAAGAAGAAGAAGAAGAAGCACACATCAATGTGAATGGTTGAAAATTAATAAAAGTTGAAAAGGAATGTAGCAATGAGAAAAGGGTCCACCGGACTACCGAATGCGACGGCGAGACCACAAAATGAAGACTACATAGCTCAAAACCCTTATTTAACCTACCTTTTGTTTTGCTTTGTTTTGTTTTGTTTTTTTGTTTTTTGTTTTGTTTTGTTTTTTTGTTTTTTTTTTTTTTTGTTTTTTTGTTTTTTTGTTTTTTGTTTTGTTTTTTTTGCTTTTTTTGTTTTGTTGTTGTTGTTTTTTTTTTTTTTTTTTTTTTTGGCTTTTAAATGGACCAAGTACCACAGACCAATGTACCATATATGTTTATGGGGTCTTGATACTCTTTGTTGCGCGCAAAGAACACATACAACTTCCCGTAGTTGCGAAAAGCTCGAGGGTATATGTAGCAAAATATGGGTAACCACAAATAAAGGTTTGCAAGGTAAATTATGATTTTGAGACTTTTTTTTTCTTACTATTTTTATGATGAAAAGGTAAATCATGGTTTTGGTATTTGAACAAATCCCACTTAATGAATTTTGCAAAGTTTCATTTTAGCCCTTACTTTAAAAACTTCAAAATTTTTTCTTCACACGAAAAATGGATGAGAAAATGAATGCAATTATGTTGTAGGATGAAATTACCCCAAGATGCTCTTTGAATTGTATTAATGCATAATCCAATTTTGCAGTTGTGTCCAACTTTTTGCCCTTGTATGGTGAGTTGACGAAGATAGCATATTTTCATCAATTTCTCTAACGGTCCATTTGGTATACATGATAGGATTACATTGAATAGGACATGAAGGGATTGGATTGGAATGTATATGAAAGAATAGAATTGAATTTTATCTATTGCTATCCTATGATTGATTAAGATTGAAATCCTTTAAAATTGGCATATAAGATGATTGACTTGTGAAGAAAACTTGAGAGAGAAGAGATGAGCTTTTCTAAATCCTTTTCTTGAACAGGATAGTTGAATCCTCTTCTAATGGGATTAGGTTATGGACCAGATAAGCTCTTATCTAGTCCACCCTTTTAAAATTTCTCACCAAATACAGGATTGAAATCCAGTCAAATCAAATCCTCCTTAATCCTATACACCAAACAAGACCTAAAAATTTAAAAGGTGTCAAAGACATGAGATATAGTTTCCTTGAACTAGAGGGTGATGTGGGATTATTTAGCTGATTACTTATAATGTGTAGAAAAACTTGTTGGTACCATTTAGGCTAGTGTTGTTCAGTACATCCGATCAATTACCAACGTCTCCCCTCCTTGTCGTCCTCCAACAGTGGCTTACGTCTTATCCACGCCTCCAAAATATGATCTCCTTACCTTTTTCGAAATTTTTTGATTCTTAAAAACATTTTGTGTGTGTGTGTGTGGCTCATTTAATTCATGGTATTCCTGTTAATTCTTCATTGTCAAATAAAGATCAAGTGGATATTCTTCTTTCCCTACCAGTAAGGGATCCAGTTCGGTTTGATACCCATAAAGCATATGATGCTTAATTTTGTTGCAATTTATATAAATAAATGTTTTATTTCATTATAGTTCTATATGTATGTATATCTGATATTTAATAAATATCATTAAAATTCCATAATTATCTATGTGACCTTGAATAGTATATAAGAGTTATATTGTAATGCTTGTTAGAATTAATCATGAGTAATTAAGCTAAACTGGATTAGTTAGTGTGCTAAAATGTGTTTTAAAATAATTAAACTACATTTAAAATAATGTTTACGAAGTTTTAAAAGAACATTTTGAAAAATTACATTTTTGCCCCTAAGCTTTTTTAAAATTACAAAAATGTCCCTGATTGATCAACTAGATCTATCGGTCGACCGGACATTTGCAAAACTAGTTAACCACCATGTAACCGATATCCTCCTTGGGGTAGACTAGCCTATAGATACCTTAACCCACTTTGTTTTTCAATTTCCCATTTTCCTCGATCTCCCCCTCTCTCCCTCGGCTGATTTCCCTCTCTCTATCTCTCCCAAAGAAAAACCTAGGCTCCCCTCACCCTTTCTTTGAAATTTTGTAGCCAAAACACACACCGAGACTCAAACACTTAAAACCAGAGTCCTTAAACTTTGCAGGTTCGTTTGAAACTCATTCTATATTTCCAAAAAGCTTGATTTTGTTTTGAAATTTATATTTTCATTGGATTTGAAAACTTGAATATCAAATGAAATTTTTGATGGATTTAAGTTTGATTCAAGTTGAGTAGGCTATGGCAATTGTTTATTCTCTGTTTTAAGCTTATGGGAACTATTGGAATAGGATTTGGTTCAGTTTGCGAGTTGGGCCGAGGCCAAGAACTCACTGTTCCATGATAGTTCAGTCAACTAGACACTCCATCTGATTGACCAGAATAGACCAGGAGTAGGATAGGACACTTTGTCCTTGTCTGGTGCACCGAACTTGTAGGACCCGTCAACTGGACCTGTAAGATCGGCCAACCAACAAAGGTAGAGAACATGCAGAGGCCTTGTTTTGATCTGATCAACCCTATTGTACTGTTTTAAACCTCAAATAACATTGTTTAAACTCATACTTGGATTTTCACAGTTTGCACGTAAATCAAAAAAATATGAATATTTTAATACAGTATTATTTAAAGCACACTAATTAAACTAGATGTTTAGTACAATTAACGAATTAAGTTTATATCAGATACTTAGGATATCTGTGTGGTTTGATTTAAGGTTTTGGAGACTAGAGTAAGGAACCTCGGTATTTGTGGAACAATCAGTAGATTTATTTATTTTTTTTTAAAAGATAGGATACCCAAACCCGTTTTTATAAATGATGCTATGGATTTCTTAATTTTTAAATGGTTATGAAAATGAAGAGTATATATATGTAGATATATTATTTTGAGAGACTTAAGTGAGGATTTTTACGGCTTGTGGCGTGTGTCGTCCAAGTATTTTAAGGCTTGTCGCGTGTGTCATCCAAGTGTGTCCTTTAAATTGAATTTCAAACTCGGACCCATTAGTTACCGGCGGATGATTTTTAAATGCATATGTATTAGGGTCTATCAAGTATCATGATGTTACTTTTAACTTATTGGTCCACTTTGTTGGTGTTCCATTATGGTGGTATGCTGCCTTAGTTAGATATACGAGTATATGTATTTTTAGAGTATGTTATTATGCCTTTATTTAATTTTGCACTTAATTTCAGCCTTGTTCTCGTTGTAACGTACCCCAGCTAAATTATTTTTAAAGGTAATTATTTTCAAATAAGTCAACTCTATCCTATTGGCCTAGTAGCTCATGTTTCATTATTTTTTTACCCCCCCCCCCCAAAGAGGTGCTAGGACTAGCGCCAAGTAGACAATGTGATGTCAAGGCCACTACGGTTCAGTGGTGATTTATCTGTATCTTTATTTTTCCAAGATATATAAACTTAACTCGCTCTCTCTCTCTGTGGATTAGGTTTTAGATGTCTATACTTTTATTTTCTATTTTTGTTTGTTTGTATGATGATACCGGAGATTGGATTTTCAAACATGTTTTCACATTAAAACTTAATATTTTGGAATGCCTACTGTCAATTAAAAAGCCACTTGACAGCTTTCAATAATTATAAAAATGGTAGACTTTAGGACAAACTACTATTTGGCCTAACCCTCTGATATGTTTTCTAAAGGTGGTTAAAATGGAAATTTTATTCAAAGTGTGAGTGAATTTCATAATATTATGTATTTTACAAATCTAATGTTTTTAATTACAAACTTAAATTTAATTAAACCCCTCAACATCACCATACTCGGGTTTTGGGTTGTGATAGATTTGGTATAAGAGCCCCAGGTTCTTGAAGCTTAGGAAAACATACACACCAGGCATCAAAAAACTAGTAAATAGTCTAGTTCTTTCTTTCCGTCTAGAGAATGTCATCCCTCATTTCAGTATCATTTATGAGTATCTTTGGATTGGAGCACGAGGGACTCGACCCACCCTTGTTTTTATAGTCAGCTACTAGTATCGTACGAGTAGCACATATCTTTAGAATGTGTAAGGTTACTGTTGGGAGTGAGTCATGAGAGTTGACATGGTTATGTTTCCCTTGTCATAGTACGACATAACTGTAATAATCAACCCTTTTACAGACTCGTGATTTCATTTGTTACAAAGGAAATCTAAGTCTGTATTATGTATGTCAATGTGAAATGTATGATCTGATTTATCAAAATATGTTTGAGTCCTTATAAGTTATAAGACTCAATGATAGTTTATTAAGCTAAGTGTAAAGCCTTATGTTGATGAAGGCATAGTCCTAAATTATGGTTTTACCCTGGCCAATGTATGACAAGGACAACTCAATGAGAAAGTATTGCAGTATAATAAGCAATGTTGAAATTATACTATAATCGACCATCATTACGGATGTAGAGTTAAGAATAAGGAATGAGATCATTCTAGAATAATCAGGAGTAATATTTGGAGCAAGAAGGACTAAGTAGATTCAAGTCCTAAGAAAAACATATACGTGATCCAGTTAAGTGCAGATATATTATAGACAACAGTTCAGTATTACTGTACTGTTAATAGTTAAAATAATATTGGTATTATCTGGATAATTAAGAAAATGAACTGCACAATAGAAGGGAGTGTCAAACAGGGTCCTACTTGGAAGGCACCTCATCATAGATAAATACATTATTTTGGGGATTTTTGAAATTATGGAAAAATTGATAATTATGAAAGGATTTTTAGCTCAAAAATGCTCCACATGGCCAGCCAACTCATGGAAACTAGAAGGCAAATATTTCGTCTTTAAGGCCAAATATGCAATTTAAAGAATGTTGAAAAAAAAATAATTGTGAAAAATTTTGAAAATTCCACCTATAAATAGGGGTGGATGGTGGAAGACTTGAACCTCTAGTTAGTTTCTCATTCTCTAGTTCTCTTCTCAAACTTTTTAGTTCTCTCCAAACTTTTTCCTCTCTAGCCCTTAGGAAGAGAGAGAGAGAGAGAGAGAGAGAGAGAGCAAGGGTGGGCGGTTGTATGGTGAGGGAGATAGAACAAAATTTCTTTCAATCAAGGTCTAGAATCAATCCTACCTAAGTTCTAGAGGTATTACTCTTCACCCTCTTATTAAGAATTTCATTAGGTTTTGGTTAAGGATTTACGTGTATTTCAAGTTATGGGTTTTAAGAGCTAAGCTCATGCTTCTTATCTTTGTTATGGTTTTATATGCTTAGTCTATACTTGATCTAAGTTTAGATTATCTTGTTTGCTAAGTTTTAAGCATGGATTTGATTTTATGCTCTAAGATGAGTGTGAAGGTTATATGTGCTCACCATGTGTTTGTGAAAATGCCTTCGCATGCTTAAGTAGGGAGATTTTATGAATGATAATAATGATGTTGACTGTGAATGTTAAGTGTATAATGGTTAAGAAATTAACCTAAAAACACAACTTGGTAAGCTAGTAAGGCTATCAACTTTATGTTTTTCAAGTAAAAAGATAAGTCTATGATTGAATATTAAGAACGAATCCAACATGTTGCATGTTGACGTAGGCTCACGGATTCGACCATTTGAGGTAGTGTGTGCGAGTTTTTAAATAAAAACCAACAAAATACAAACTGCTAGTTTTCAAAAATAAATTGGACAGTTTTCTGGAAACCCAGTTTTGAGCCCCTTAGAGGCCTAATTTGGAAAAAGTTATAACTGTAAAGTTGTAGAAAGCAAAAAAAATCCTAGGGGTACAATGAATGTTTTTGAAAAAAAGGATCTAAAGGCCTCTATTTTTATGAGTTTTCAAAGCTGGCCGGTCTCGGGTACTGTACACAGCTAGAATTCTTCAAGGAGAAAAACATATAAGTTAAAGATAGATTTATGTTTCGGAAAAAACAAAAAAAAAAGTTGTAGGTTTCGATGACATCTACAACTTTTGTGAAGAAAACTTTTTAAAAAACTAAATCAATTTAAAGATAAAACTGGATTTTTAAAATTGTGCGTAGTATAGGAAATTCCTATACACGTACTTCCAACCAAATTAAAGTTGCTTTTAGGATTTTTACAATTTTACAATTTCCATTGAAAAGGAAATATGGTTTTACAAAAAACGGTTTTAAAAGGTTTTAAATCCATTTAAAACTTCATAAATGATTTTTTAAGGCAATTTTAAGTATTGATGAAATCAAGGTGTTTTCTAAAAAAGCAAGGTATTTTTGGAAAAGGGAAATAAAAATAATAGGCCCAAGTTACTTGAAAATATGGTAACAATTTTATGACGAATAGTAAAATCGAATAATCTAGCGATTTATTATGTTGGGCTTTGTATTTATGGTTACCCATAGTAGTCAGATAGGATACCGATTTGTTATAATAATGTTTGTATCCATGATTATCATGATAATCAGATTGGATACCAACATTGTATGTTATGGCTTGTTGAGTTATGTGGTATAATTATTTTTACGCCTGGTTTGAAAACAGGAGTATAACTTGTTGTCATACCTTGTTGAGACGATAGACCGAGAGCGTAGGACAACTTGTAAGTACAACTCCGCTTATAGCATAGGCAAAATATTTTATTGCTTTGCATGTTTTTGAAGCTCATGCATTAATGTATATGATGCATATGTTTTATGTTCTATGTTGTGGCATCATGAAAGCATGCCCACTAATGATCAATCACATGATAAGAATAAAATCAAGTTTCAAGTAAGAAACTATTTTCGAGAAACCGTTTTAAGAAACTGTTTTAAAAAAAGAAACTGTTTTCATGTAATGAACTGTTTTAAAAAAACTGTTTTTAAAAAATTGTTTTCAAATAAGAAACTGTTTTCAAGTATGATAGTAAGTAAGTTTCCTCGTGTTGTACCGACCTACTACGAGGGCGGGTTTGGTCTATGATTTTAGTTGGATTGGACTGGCCATGCCAACCACTCCATGGTTGCGCGTCACGGTACGTACACTCATGTTATGTAAAGGGGCCAAAAATATGCTAACATAAGAAAGCATAATTGGTTTATAAGAAAGCATAATTGATTCATACATTCTTTATTAAGATGGTTTTGCGGATAAAGAAATTGTGCTTGCTGGGTGAAAGCTCATAACGTATGTTTATGCTGTAGGTAAGCAGCCTACCAGTAATGTATAATATAAGACTGTAGAGAATCGCACGGCAAACTGTGAAAACTTTAGATTGGACCATGTTTTAAAAATATTTGTATTATGTTATGTTAATTTAACAATACAGGTATCTAGTATTTAGTCTAATTTGTAAATGTGCTAAGATATTTTGAAACTTCAATACTTGATTAAACATGTATACCTTTATATAAGTATGAGGTTAGAATGGGTTAAAAAAAAATTTTTTTCTGGTATTTTGCCAAGTTAAGTAAGTTAAGTAATTAGGTAAAGTAAGTATAGTAACGACCTATGTAAGGCTGGTCGTTACAATAATACTTGGTACGGACTACGTCACAAAGCTCTAATCAAATTTATTGGAGCTTGAAACTATAGGTCTGTAGTTGCCTAAACCGCTTTCATTAATAATTGAACAAGTTTGTTTGAGGATTATATTTTTGCTCACTAAATTTGTGATATAAAATATAAAAGAGAGTTTATAATTTTACTATTTTATAATCACAAATATTTATTTGTTACCCAAAGAATTAATTGTATAATTTAAATAATGAAGATTATTTAAATATTAAAATTGGATTACATAATAAGTGAAACTCACCGTGTCTGCGCTTACTGCTGGGGGATAGGACCTACTAGTGTGCAGATTATGATCCACCAGTTTCCTATTTTTGAAATTATATGTAAATATTTAATTTAAAATCTATTTTAAATTAAATATTTATAATAATATAATTATAAATTAAAAAAACAAAAAAACAAAAGGAAACGGAAACTAGGAAACCAGTGTTTCGTGTTTCCATCAACGCGCACATATATATATATATATACAGTATACATATGTATATAGATAATATATTATGTTATAATATATTTTGAATATAATAGGATAAGTATCTAATTTTAAATTGATCTTAATTTTGAATATTGGTAATATTCAAAACACAAGATGGAGATTTTGGGTAACCCACCTTACTTTATAAATATGATTTTATATCAAGGTAGAGGGAATAATGTTTTTTTAGATTTTTGGTTAGTAAACTTCTAGTCAATAAGAAACTCAAAAAAAGAAGCGTTCTCCTTTACACTCTTTGTTTTTCTTATGTGTTGAGAGCTAAAACAAAGATATCAAGAAATGAGTGAATGAATCAATCTATTAATAGGAATACCAACTTGTTTATTTGATCAAGTGACGAAGTTAAGGTGTGAAAGAACGTGATCTTAAAGGAAACAAGTTGTTCACGGGTTTGTGAAATTTCTTTCTAAAGGAGTTTTAAAGTTATCAATGTAATTGGACGACAGTACAATTCTTATTATTTATTTATTTATTTATTTTTTATATTAAATTAATATAACTATAGAATGGTAATTAAATTAAGAAATCTTTATTGTTCATGATCTCATGCTTCGGCAAAAATTTTCACCAATTTTAGTTTACAAAACCAACACATCCGTACATTCCCTACCACAGAAGGGTTTTTTTTAGCCTACTTTACATTGCTCCTCTTGTTCTTTTTTCAACTGCAGCCTAGCTTATGAAATTGTCAGTACACTTTGTTGCCCACCCCTCCTTTATCCTGGATAATCTTCACCGTCCAATCTCATCCAATTAATGGTCCTTATCAACCTGTCGGATATATCTCGCAAATTGGAGGTACCAGAAACAAGACATGTCCTTTATTTACGTATCAATGTTTTTTTTTTTTTTTTTTTTTTTTTTTGGGTAAAACCGTAAAAGGATATTCGTTAAGCCACAAAAGGACAAAAACACGAATATCAATGTTTCTACTTAATTAATGACTTATTTCGATGACCAAGATATGAAAGTAGACACTCATTGTAATCTTAGCAACAATAGATCATATATTTTTATTCTACAGACTGTGAACTTTAATTTGAATTATTATCTTGTCATTACATAGATATATATATATATATATATCTGCGTATGAGTCCTCACATATAATTTAAAGTTTAGTTGTCAATGATCTCAATGATTTGTTGCTTGTTATATTCAATATACGTTCAAAATCATAAAATAAATAGGACAAATCCACCGATAAAATTGTTAGCCAATTGATTTAAATTAAACGGTAAGAAACAATAAAAGAGTATCAAACCAAAATAGAGCATCCCTCAAATGATTCTTTGTCCTACTCAAAAATTTACATAGAAAAAATTCATAGCTAAATTAAGAAAGAACAAAAGATAAAAAAGCTTCTATGGCGTTCGTAAAATTCGTCAAGGAAGCCGGAGAGCTTGCACCCCCATGGTGAGGGGAAGTTGGATTCGCAGTGACATGGGACATCGCCAAATGGCTTCGTGAAGCTCTTGCTCACGGCAGTGGTGGTGTGACAGGGTAGGGCACTGCGTGGCAGATTTGGTTTCACGAATGGACATACATAGACGGCTCGGTTGCGACAAATCTGGTTGATTGTCGTCGTGCTCATTGGGGTGCCATCCAAGTTTGATTTTTCCTCACCGTTTGCCAAAAGTTGTTCTTTGTTTTTCTTTTTGGTAGATGAGTTTTTTTTTTTTTTTTTTTTTTTTTTCTAGATTGAATTTCTGATTTTTTTTTTTTTTTTTTTTGTCGTTACTCTAAGTTTTTAATGTCCTCGGTCTTTCAATTTTATTTGAAGTTTTGAATTTGACGAAGAAAGAGGAAACAATTTTTCTTCATTTTTTTTTTTCTTCTTTTCTAATCTTTTCCATTTTTCATGTATTATCATATTGTAGGTTCGGTATAACCTTTCAATCTAGACCATTTAAAGCTGATCCAAAGATGAATAATTTTGAGTTAATTATATAGATGTCTAAATTGGAAGTGTTGATTTGAAATATATATATTTTTCTTTTTGTTTACATAATCGTCAAAAGAAGAACTATAAAGACAATATTACTTTTCATGAACAATAGAGAATTAAAAAATAAATAAATTACAAAAAAGAAAAAAAATGAAATCTAAGACATACACTAAAGTTGATTTAATGGCATTTATAAAAGAAATGATATATAAGGAAAAATATGAAAATTTTCTTATTTATTTGTAAAGTGCAAATATTCATAATGAACTAAATATGGTATGTTTTCTGAAAATCAAATTTCACATATTAATGAGATTCAGCTAAATAAAAAAAAATGATCTGAAAAAAAAATTTGTGTAATGAATCAATTAATTTTATCATAAAGATGAGTTCGATTTTATTTTTACTGGTTTATATAATTAATAGTCTTTTTTTTTTTTAAAGAATTTGATACCTTTTGTTATATCATTTTTTTAATTTGTTTGGTTGAGATATAAATGACGACATTTGATTTGCAGGGGATTACATAAATAAATATTTTTTTTTGTAAGGATTCATTGGTTTTTTTACATGAAAAGTGAATTTTTTTAATTTCATCATTAACTTAAATTTAAACACAATTCTCATAAGATCAACAACTTTATTTATCATTTTATTACTTGTGCGACTCATACATTTATGAAATTTCACGCAATACTAAGCTGTTGCTGTTGTAAATTAGAGTCCAACAGCTTTTGCTGATGACTCCAATTCAAACGGATCATTTGCATATATAAGCCACAAATCAACCCCCTCTGCAAATATAACCTCCAGTCTAACTGATTTTTTATTTTGAATTTTTTTTAAATCAATTCTCGTTCAAAAGACCAAATGCCCCCTAAGTTATTTTCAGAAAAAAAAAAAAAAAAAAAACTAAAAACTAAAAACCGGGTTTTGATTTATTCTTTCACTAAATCAATTTTTTCACTAAATCAAAAAAAAAAAAAAAAAAAAAAAAAAAAAAAAAAAAAACTCCAAATTCTAAAACAGGGTTTTCCGGACCGGCCGGACCGGACACCCCGGTCCGGAAAACCTGAGAGCTATAATTAAAAAAAAAAAAAACCTAAATCTCAAAGTTCTAAACTTTCAGGTTTTCCGGACCGGCAGGACCAGGGCCCGGTCCGGCCGGTCCGAAAAACCCAAGAGTTTATAAAACAAAAAAAAATTTGAAGAAAATTATATCTCCAAGTTCTAAACTCTCGGGTTTTTCGGACCGACCCCGGTCCACTAAATCAATTCTTTCACTAAATCAATTCTTAAAAAAATAATAATAAAAAAAAAAACTCTCCAAATTCTAAAACAGGGTTTTCCGGACCGGCCGGACCGGACGCCCCGGTCCGGAAAACTTGAGAGCTATAATTAGAAAAAAAAAACCTAGATCTCCAAGTTCTAAACTTTCAGGTTTTCCGGACCGGACCTGCCGGATTTTAAAATTTTCCGGCAAGACCAGGCTGGACCGGGGCCAGTCTTGCCGGAAAATGTACCGGTCCGGCCGGAAATTTGTACTCTTCCGGCAAACTGTACATTTTCCGGCAGGTTTTTAAAATTTTCCGTTGGTGATCTTCTTCTTTTTTTTTTTTTTTTTATAAGTCACCTACGAGTTTTCGAGACCCGGCCGGACCGGCCTGGTCTTGCCAACCCGTAGTTTTTTTTTTTTTTTTTTTTTTTTTTATGACTCACCTTAGTGATTTTTTTTTTTGATTTTTGAAAAAATATATATTTTATACATTTTCCGGCATGACCAGGACGGACCGGGGCCAGTCTTGCCGGAAAATGTACAGTCCGGCCGGAAATTTGTACTCTTCCGGCAGAACTGTACATTTTCCGGTGGATTTTAAAATTTTCCGGCAGGTCATGCCGGACCAGGGCCAGTCTTGCCGGAAAATGTACCGGTCCTGCTGGAAATTTGTACTCTTCCGGCAGAACTGTACATTTTCCGGCCTTTAAATTTTCCGGCAAGACCAGGCCGGACCGGGGCCAGTCTTGCCGGAAAATGTACCGGTCCGGCCAGAAATTTGTACTCTTCCGGCAAACTGTACATTTTCCGGCAGGATTTTAAAATTTTCCGTTGGTGATCTTCTTCTTTTTTTTTTTTTTATAAGTCACCTACGGGTTTTCAAGACCCGGCAGGACCGGCCCCGATCTGGCCTGGTCATGCCAACCCGTAGTTTTTTTTTTTTTAATTTTATGACTCACCTTAGTGATTTTTTTTTTTTTTTGAAAAAATATATATTTTATACATTTTCCGGCCGGACCATGCCGGACCGGGGCCTGTCTTGCCGGAAATGTACCGGTCCTGCTCGAAATTTGTACTCTTCCGGCAGAATTGTACATTTTCCGGCCAGACCAGGCCCTGGTCTTGCCGGATTTTAAAATTTCCGGCAAGGCCAGGCCGGACCGGGGCCAGTCTTGCCGTAATATGTACCGGTCCGACCGGAAATTTGTACTCTTCCGGCAGAACTGTACATTTAACGGCCGGACCAATATTTGTTAAATTTTTTTTTTACTTAAATTTTATGATATTTGAAAAAAAAAAAACGCGTAACTTAGGCCTGACCAGTCCCTATTTGGCGTGACCAGGACTGGTCAGGCCTGAGTTTTGCTCAATGTTTTTCTGGACCGGCCTGACCGGGGCCGGTCATGCCGGTCCGGAAAAACAGTTTGTTCGTTGTGCTCTGTGTTTTTAGTTTTTTTACATTTTTTTTAATATAAATAATTTTAAGTAAAAAAAAAAAAAAAACTTTGATTTTGTTAAAAAAGTTTTTGACTCCTAAGTAATATTTTTAATTTATACTACGTCATATTAGATAAGCCGTGCTCTAGCTTTTTCGCTCTTTTATATTTTTTTCAAATCTAAAAAAATTTTAACTTAAAAAAAAAACTTTGGTATTGTTAAATAAGAGACGAAATTAATATATATGTAAAGCAACGACCATCATAGTATATTTTTAACTATTACAAAAGAATGGATGGTTGTTGGATCATTCACCTATGTGAATATGATAAAGCCCGTAATTTCTTTTCTACTCATTAGATGTAGCGATCGGGAAAAAGAAGGTTTTGTTAAAAAAAAAAAATTAAAAAAGATAACACTACGGTACGGATAATTTCAATTCCGGACCGGCATGTCCGGTTAAAAAATGAAAACAAGGGAGAACACCCCGGTCCGAAAAATTTCAATTCCGGATCGGCATGTCCGGTTAAAAAAAAAAAAAAGAAACAAAGGAGAACGCCCCGGTCCGAAGAATTTCAATTCCGGACCGGCATGTCCGGTTAGGGCGGCATGGCGGTCCGGAGAACCCGAAGGTGTTGTGAAAAACTTGTTAAATGGTCTTAAATTTTTATTTATGAAAAATTATGCACATTTAACACAAATTGAACACAAGAAAAATTATGAAAAATTATTTTACAGTACATGCCGGACATGCCGGGGTGTTCTCCCTTGTCTTCTTTTTTTAACCGGACATGCCGGTCCAGAATTGAAATTCTTCGGACCGAGGTGTTCTACATTTGTTTTATTTTTTTAACCGGACATCCGGACATGCCGGTCCGGAATTGAAATTCTCTGGACCGGGGTGTTCTCCCTTGTTTTCATTTTTTAACCGGATATGCCGGTCCGGAAATTGAAATTATCCGTAACTTGGTGTTATCTTTTTAAATTTTTTTTTTTAACAAAACCTTCTTTTTCCCGATCGCTACATCTAATAAGTAGAAAAGAAATTACGGGCTTTATCATATTCACATAAGTGAATGATCTAACAACTATCCATTCTTTTGTAATAGTTAAAAATATACTATGATGGTCGTTGCTTTATATATATATTAATTTCGTCTCTTATTTAACAATACCAAAGTTTTTTTTTTAAGCTAAAATTTTTTTAGATTTGAAAAAAATATAAAAGAGCGAAAAAGCTAGAGCACGGCTTATCTAATATGACGTAGTATAAATTAAAAATATTACTTAGGAGCCAAAAACTTTTTTAGCAAAATCAAAGTTTCTTTTTTTTTTTTTTTACTTAAAATTATTTATATTAAAAAAAAAAACTAAAAACACAGAGCACAACGAACAAACTGTTTTTCCGGACCGACATGACCGGCCCCGGTCAGGCTGGTCCAGAAAAACATTGAGCAAAACTCAGGCCTAACCAGTCCTGGTCACGCCAATTAGGGACTGGTCAGGCCTAAGTTACGCGTTTTTTTTTTTTTTTCAAATATCATATGACCCATCATCTTTCTCCTTCCATTCTCCATCATATTGAAAGTATATGACAATCTCACTCATTTTCCTTCAAGATAAAAATAAGAAAACAATAAAGATTGTTATGAAAGAATTAAAAAAAAATTTATGAAAAATTTGAATTTTTTTTTCCTGACTGACATGACCGGCTTGCTGGTTTTCCTGACCGGCAAGACCGGCCAGACCGGCCGGACCGGCCGGTCAGGTCACTGTATTTATTTTGGACTGGATTTGCGAATTTACAGATTTTACAAGCCAAAAATTATTGCAAAATAGGTTAAATCATTTTGTTTTTCTATACTAAGCTCCGAAACCATGAATGCCCAACCCTTAAATAACCTTAAAAACGATTTCAATAAAAATTTTTGAGGGTTTGAGATGAACTTATCAAAATTTTTACAGTACTTCCTCTCCTTTCTTTGCTGGAAATCGACGAAGTTAACCGGAATATAAGGTTGGTCCGTTTTGAGGGGATGATGGAGATAAAAAATGAGGGTAGTTTTGAGGTGAAACGAAATGAGAGAACAAAATGGGTTTCTTCAGTTTTTTTTTTTTTTTAACAGAAGATGAACTCCCGCCCTTCAGATCCGATAAATCTATCTCATATATCTTTTTTTTTTTTTTTATACTTGTAAAGGGTATTTTGGAGAAAACAAAAAATTGATTAATGAAGGAGGTTAGTCTTGCAATATTTTCTCTCTTGAGGTTAGTCTTGCAACAGGTTTCCATTTTAATCCCTTTTCTGCAAAGCCCCCAATTCAAACCCACAAGGTAGTCCACCGGGTTGATGACTCCAATTCAAACCCACAAGGTAGTCCACCGGGTTGTAACAAAAGTACAACCATCAATGAAGAAGAATTCTTATACAATTACAATTATCAGATGACGTGTATTTTAAATAGCAGTAATAATGCTCCTGACATCCTCTATATTTGTTGTTTATCCATCTTATATTACATTTTACAAATTAATTAGGATGGTTAATTTTAAGATAATAGCATGAGAAATAAGCTTTATGAATTTTCATCCATTATTTATCACTTTTAAAAAAAGAATTATTTAGGATATTTCAGTTTGCTCTAAAAACGTTTGACAAAAATTATGTATATGGTATTTCCATATATTGCAATCCATAAAACGGCATATTAACTGAAAAAACATCAAAATTAATTTAAAAAAAAGTACCAAACAATATGAATTAATGAACAAAATACATATTTGAAATATTTTCAAAATTAATAAAAGACAATAACATAAGAAAACGAAAAAAAAAAAACTACTCGAAAAGGGTTAAAATTAATTCAGTGCATACTTATTTTTTATTTTTAAGAAAACAATTTAAGTGAATGTAACTATTCAATTAAATACTCTATTGTATCATATCGTGTATTATTTTTTTCAACTTCTCATTAAAAGGTGTCTATATTATGAAAAATTTCAATAATTCACAATCTAATCATTTTACGGTTGTAATTGTTCAAGACAACTCTTAAATAATTAAATAACACTTATAAATATACTCGTGTGTTGTTCAGTTTTTAATCATTCAAAATAATTTTGGAATAATCATATTTTTGTGCAAGAAATTTTTATGTTTGTAAGTAATTAGACTTTTTTGCGCAATCACTCTCTCAAATAATATGTACACATTAAACTCTCACTCATTATACATATAAATATTTGTTTCTCTTTCTAGGACAAAAAATACCAACACAAACTTCTTTTTTTGGTTTAATTCTCTCACGCACACAAGTACAGAGAAGACTTTAAAACATGTGTTTGTAGAGAATTCGAGGAAGAAATTGGTATTTTCTTACTAAAAATGTGGTGGTTGTTGTTTTGTTATTCGGCGGCGAGATTATGATATGCGTAAATTGCTATTTTACGGAAAATTCACTACAAATTATGTTATTTATTATTAATATTTTTAATGAAGTATCTCCCCTTAATATCATTGCTTTACAAAGATATCCTTATTGTTTTTTTTTTCCCTGGATTATTAATTTATACAATTAGAAGATACCCTTAGAAAATATTTTATCCATGAAAAATTATCTTGAAAAATGTTTTTAATACATTTTTAAGAATTATTATGGAAAGTTAACGTTACTTTTCAAATTTAATCATTGCATCTAAATAAATGTCGATTTCATTATATTCTATTGTCATTATTTATCAAATTATCATTATTTTTAATCTTATATGATTTAGAAACAAATATTATATTACTTTACTATCAAAACACATATTATCTTAATGTAACATAAATGAAAATCTCTTTTTACTCTTTTTTTTTTTTTTTTAATTTGAGACAATTAGATTATATACTTTTCAAGAAATCAAAAACTATTTTATTAAATTACTCTTTTGAACTTTTAGATCGTACATATTGGATCCAATAAAAGACATTTGAAAACTTTATCAATCTATATTAATTAAAAATATATATTATTAATTAGTATAATACATATAAAACACGTGCAATGTATGTATATAAACTAGTTAATTTAAAAGAATAAATATTTAGGACTGATTGTTTTTGTTTTCCTCATATCTCTCTTTTATGGATAACTTCGTAATTTCATATTTAATAAGGATAATGATGCCAGGAGTACTATTAATGTGCGTCATTTCATAATTTTAAACTTAATACACTCAACTAATGCATCTAAGGAGTGCTAAATGCATTTTTCCATCAAAAAATTAATTTTGGAGAAAAATTTACAAAATTTTTCAAAATTAGAAGAGAAAAAAATATTACAAATTAAAATTCAGAGACATTTTACAATGAGACCTAAAGTTTAGGAGAAAAAGTGTAATTTGTTTGGATTTACAAATGTTGTATAATATAGTGATTAATTTAATATTCGAGGAAACCCTGCGCTCCCTACCTACTATATAAGCATCTCTTTACCGTTTAGTTTTCTTTGGCCGCTTCTCTCTCTGCATTTGTCCCTCTTTCTTCCATCTTATTCAACCACTAAGGCAGCAACTTTTTTTTTTTTTTTTTCCAACAAAAAAAAAGAAAGAAAAAGGCAGTAACTTCACTCATTGTCTTCAAATTCTCAACAGTCAAAGAGTCGAGCCATCTTTAGTCTCTTGCATCGTTTCTCCCTCTCTATTTCGTTCCAGATATTTTCGATTACAGGTTTACCGGGTTAATCTACCAACGCTTTATTCATTCATTTATTTATTTTGTAATATTTTCAATATTACTTGTTGATGATAAAAAAACAGGTCGCTTGGTCCCCCCCCCCCCCCCCCTCCCGACAGATTTTTGAGACTATTGGTGAATGGTGATGGAGATCATTCTGTTTCTCCGTGGCAAAAAGGTTAAAAACTTGGGAGTGTTAATTGTGCAAGGCTTGTTGTCAAGACCCAATCCGAGTGAGCCGAGCCGACCTAGCCTGATGAGCTGCTGTTTTGTCGGCCCTACTGGGTGTGTGGCCCACGAGTTTCCCAACCCGCTCAATGTGCCTCAGCCCAAAACTTTTGTCCCAATCGGCCTATATACAGCTCTGGTAGGCCTAGCAATTCCTGTTAAACGTGTTAATCGTGTCAGCCCATTTCCGACCCATTTATTTTCATGTTAAACGTGTCGACCCAATTTCGACCCAATTATTAATCATGCGGTCCAAACCCATTTATTTCGTGTCGTTCTCGTGTCGTGTCACCGTGTTATGTCTGAATAAGTTAGAATTAATTTGAAAATTCTAACATAAATGTGTTAAACGTGTTAATCGTGTTAGTCCATTTTCGACCCATTTATTTTCGTGTTAAACGTGTCGACCCAATTATTAATCGTGCGGTCCAAACCCATTTATTACGTGTCGTTCTCGTGTCGTGTCACCGTGTCGTGTCCGAAATTGCCGGCCCTAAGCTCTGGCAGGTACACAAGTGTAAAAAACTTAGGGGGTGTTTGGTTGAATAGTTTAAATCATTTAACTCAAATTTTTTTTTTTTTTTGTCTTTTTCCCCAAAAATTTTTGTTTTTTTCCTAAAAAATTTTTTGTCTTTTCTAAAATATCAAAAAAATTTACTATTGAAATTTAAAAATCTCAACTCAAACTACTCCACCAAACGAGCCCTTATTTATTTTTATTTTTTTGGAAAGGTGTAAAATCCTTCCTTTCTTTGCTGACTTATAGATATCGCGATTGTAATGAAGACTAGTTTGGGCATGTTTGTTACACGTGTTGAGTTGTGATGAAATTTTTATAACGTTTAATATAAAAAAAATATTTTCTAGAGATTATAAAAAAATATAAATTAATAAATAAAATTAAAGAGTTAAACTTCATAATATAATCATAAAATATACAATAATAACAAAATCAAATATTCTAATAAATAAGATAATAGCATACAATGCATTTATTTATTTTTTTTTAAAACATATAGAGTTGCATTTTGTTATCTCAAAAAAGGTTTTAATCCCATTCTTGACTATACAAAAAATAAAACATTACAATAACAAAAAAATAATTGGAAATAATAAAATTAAAAACGTTTTGAAAATATGATAATAAAGTAAAATGTCAATAAAAAAAGAGTCAATATGAATATTTTACACACATTTTAATTTATATATAGAGTTACATACATACATATATCTATAAACAAAGTTTAAAAAAAGGAAAATGGTTTATTTTTATAAACATTTTTAGCTATAGAACAATATGCTCGCGGCAATATTTATACCTACTTGTTTAAAATTTCATAGCAAAAATAAGTATAGATGAAATTCTAATACATCCCTAAACCTAAGTTCTCACATAGCAAGTTGTAGTAGGTATTATCCTAAGTAATATCGGATATATGCCTATTTCTAGCATAATGAGCTCTTAAAACTACAGTAGGATGGATGATCATTCCAAAAGTAGGAAATTTCTAAACAAGAAAACTCGATCTAAATGCAAATTTAACATGAATATGTCCGAAAATAATGGCAAGATGACATAAAAGTAAAAATGAAATTCCAAAATGAAAGAATTCTATTAACTTTGTTTTGAATCTAAAGGCATAATTAGCTCACAACAAAAAATAACTCTTTTTTCTTGTTGTTTAAATGAAACTTTTTAAAGTAAAAGAGGAAATCTAATATTCTAAAATAATATATATATATATATCCATGTGTATGTATAGAATACGAAGAAAATGTTTTTTTTTTCTTTCTCTCTTTTGATGATAAAGTAATTCCAATATCTAATCTCCTGCTTTATCTACTATTTTATAAATGTAGGAATATATTTTGTTTTCGGAAGGTGAGAAAACAAAAAATAAAAATGAAAAAGAAAAGTCTCTTATTAATGACAGGTTTCACGCCAAAGAAAAAGAAAAAAAAAAGCAGGGAAAAAAAAAAAGAAAGAAAGAGAGAAAATCTATTC
This sequence comes from Ficus microcarpa, assembly GCA_025413485.1. Classification (NCBI taxonomy): domain Eukaryota; kingdom Viridiplantae; phylum Streptophyta; class Magnoliopsida; order Rosales; family Moraceae; genus Ficus; species Ficus microcarpa. Next base: position 2,737,091 of record CM046387.1, read on the forward strand.
TCAATGTTAACGTGAGACCCACAAAAGTATTTAAAGTAAGGAACGACGTATTTCTTCAAAAAGGCCTTTAGTCAACACGTGAAACTAACAGCAACAATAATCCTTAAAATTAATGGTTAAAAAGCCGAAAAAAGAAACAAATCTTAAAAAAAAAATTGAAATGAGTGTTTCAGTTGAAGCTCATGAACAGTATTACATATTGACGTTTTTATATATTTATAGATATATGTTTTGTTTGGCTTTTTAACTAAAATTTAACTAATATGTATTTTTTTATCTCAATTTTTATCTTTTCTTGAAAAATTAATAAAAATTATACTTAACTTTTTAATAGAGTTATTATTAAAATAAGGACCAAATTTTTATTTTAAAAAATTTTGAGCATTATTTAAATTAATTACTATATATATTTTAAAAATTTATATATAAAATAAATATTAATACAAAAAATTCTTTTTTTTTTCCTCTCCTCTATCACACTTAGTACTCTCTCTCTCTCTCCCTCCCCTCGAGCAAAAGCAAAAAAAAATCCCCCATCCCACTCACCTCTCTCTCTGTCTCTCTCTCTCTCTCTCTCTCTCCCCCTCTCTTCTAACTGTATCAGCCAGAAAAAGACCCACAACTCAACTACTCTCCCACACTCTCTCTCTCTCTTCCCCGTTTGTCAGTTGCACAACAGCCAAAAAAGCCTAAAAAGTTTCAAAACCAAAGTCTCTCTCTCCGTGTTAGTTGCACGTCAGCACAAAAAAAAAAAAAAAAACAACTAAAAATGGTGGTTTTTTACTACCAAAAGTAAACGATAATTTTTTATCTATTCTTTTACGGATTTGGGATTCTTGGTGATCTTAATTTTCAAAACTGACTTTTCAAAAAGTAACCAAGTTTGCTACATGATATATAAATATGTGTGTGTGTGGGCGCGCGCGGACGCGCGTGTGCGCGTGTTGTGATCATTTTAATCGTGGTCTCCTCCTGTCTATTTTGTTTATCGCAGCCTTTCTTGGGAGTTATATATATACGTATATGTGTGTGTTGTGATCTTTTTAATCGTAATCTCCTCCTATCTATTTTCTTTATCGCAGCCCCTTCCTGAGAACATTAACTCCCCCACAACCACAGGTAATCGTCATCTCGTTCTTCTTCGTCGTTTTTTTTTTTTTTTTTTTTTTTTTTTTTTTTTTTGTTTTCCCTTTTTTCCCTTTCTTTCTTACATGATTCTTCTTTTCTACTTTTATATATTTAATATGCATATATTTTGTTTACATAAGTTTTGTCATAAATTCTGAGGAAAAAAATAAGTTTTGTCGTAATTATATATAGTATTGTTCTTAGTATCATGAGTATATATGAATATATACACACACACATAATTGCAACTTTGGTTTGTTTTTGTTGCTATGTTTTTTTTTTTTTTCGTTTTTTTTTTTCTCTTTTTCATTCATTTTCCATTACTTTTTGTGTGTGTGTTTTATTTATTTATTTTTTTTTTTGACTTTTTATGTTCTTGGATTTTATTTTCTGAATTTTTATATGTACAAGCCATTCTTATTTATTTTTTCTAAAACTTTTGTGATTCTATTTCAATATTAATGATGTGCTCTTCTTCTTCTTTTTATTTTTTTTATTTTTTTATTTTTTTTATGCCTGTTAGTGAAGATAAATTAAAAAATTGTCAATATTTCAATATTGTTTATTTAATTATCTTTTGTAATTTAAATTTGAATAAGTTTAGGATTAGAATCTAGGGTTTATCATTTAAAGGTTTTTTTTTGTGGTTATTTTGTTAAATAAAATATTTTTAAGAGTTCTCTCAATTTATCATATATATTTTCGGGCATTCTTAAAGAATCAATAAATTTGTGTTTTAAAATGAGCATTTTAATTCTACTAATTCTTCAAATACAATATTTATTTGTGTTGTTACAATTTAATTTGGCCGAATTATTTTATTTTATTATTGTTCTTATATTTGTAATTAAATTCTATTGAAAGTGTACATTAATTTAATAAAAGATAATTTTGTCAATTTATTAAGAATAAACAACATTCATATTCACAACCAAATACAGCAATTTAACATTCACGGGAATTTTACTAAAATTGTTTATGTACAAACAAAACAGTATAATCTAATATTTCCAGGAATATTATTACTTTAAACATTTGATTACCTTTAACCAAACAAAGAGTGGCATTTTTTCAGAGATGGGATACCTGAAGGCCGCCATCGGCGTACTCCTCATTCTCAGCGTTTTAGCTTCTTTCTCTAGTCAGCGAACCGAAGGTAAATCGCATCTTTTTATTTTTATTTTGTATTTGTTATTAGTTATATGCAATGCAGAATATTTGCTCATTCTCTGGTTGTTAACAAAGACTATATTTACGAGATCAATCACATTATTTGTATTTCTATTTGTATTTGTTTCGTTTCGACGCGACACTTGTTTGTTGTGTCCAATCTCTATTCTCTTTGTTGGTGGCATTAAGTTAGATAAGTGGGGCCTTAAGTTAACTACACATATAAACATCAATACAATAATCAATTATATTTAGAGCAAATATCAAAACTTGAATGCATAGGCATTCCCATGATAGAAGGAGTCGGCCACTGATAATGGGATTATGTTTTTGAATTGATTTCGAATTGATTTCAAATTGAGTCCCTTGATTCTCTCTAATAGTTGTGGGATTTATCTTTTCCTATCTGATTTTTGGCCCTCTTTTGAAGTCTTAAAGAACCCCTCTGGGGGTTGCTCGACGGGTTGGAAGAGATGGTTGAGGGTCCTTTAAGTTCTCTTTTAAATTAAAAATAAATAATAAATAATCTTAAAGGAATTTTATTTTTAGCAAAGTAAAATTACTCCCTGTTTGAGGTACATAAGTTTGTTTTTTTCCCCTTCGTCTGAAAGTGCGAATATTTTGAATATTTGTACATGCCTTTATAGTGTACGCCCCAGTTATGGCGTGTCTGGACCAGATGCTGGTAGCTAGTCTGGCTCCTGATATGGCTGAAGCTTATCCGGGGGACTTGTTCTATTGAGGGTGATTGTAAGACTGTTGTTGAGGCCTTTTCCAATAAGTCTTGCCTGAGGGATTGCTGGTCTCACCTGCATTCCTTGTGAGTTTTTGATAAGTTTTCTTCGATGTCTTTTCTGTTAGTTGCTTCTCGTACTGCAAACTCTCTGGTAAATGGTTTGGATAAGTGGGCTTTACAAGCTAAAGTTCCAGGCTCTTTTGCTTATTCGGAGGTGGCTCCCTCTTAGGCTACCATAAGACTCTGTTTCAGTTTTGCCTTTTCTTTGCTCAAGTACAGTTTTACGTAAGCAAACTAATATGTACATATATGTCCATATTTATAGTTACATGTGCATGTACTAGTGTATTTTTCACTCAAAAAACTTTTTTTGCTTACTGTACTTTTCTGGTATCTCATTTCTGTAACAGCTATATGTATGTTATTCAACTACCACCTGATATGGATTGTTTGTTTGTTTGTTTGTTTTTGTTTTTGTTCTGTTCTGTTTTGTTTTGTTTTGTTTGTTTGTTTGTTTTTTTTTTTTTTCTGTGTTTTGATTTTTTGGTTTGGTTTTTGCTCTGAAACTGCCTGATATGTTTAAAACATGCACTTGGTATTTCTATTTGGGAATGGTTTGCCTGCTTTCAGAACAAACATACATTGAAGCTTACAAACACACCAGTTATTGAAATGTCGAAAAATATTTGTGCATGGTTTATCCTACTAGAAACAAGATATAGGATTTGTGCCACATGTCTTTGACTGAGAGTTTAGTTTAGACCTGGGCTTAGTTTCAAACCTTCCCAAGGCTTGTGCATTTTGGGAGCTGAAGCGGTTTTATAAGCAACTAGGGAATTGTGATTTGATCTCAGCTCCAAGGAATGGAACTTGAGGGCATAAAAAACTCTCATCTGCCACATCATCGATAGATTGTAGAAGTATGAATATTAGCAAAATGAAAATACTTGTATGTTTTCGTTGACAGGTGCTGAAACCATGCGCTGCTTTGGGAATTGTGGTGACATGATTAAGTGTAGGAAGATCTGCAAGGAGAATGGCTTTTATTCCGCAACTGCTAAAATTATGCGGATCGCCTCTGGTGGATCAAAATGTTGCTGCGTCATCCTTGCTGAGGAAAATGTATGAGCATTTTAGATTTGCGCTACAAATTACAATAGAACAGTATTAAAGTTGTAGATGGATATTGTGCCCTTAAAGTGCTTTGTTGATGGATATTGTCCTAAACTAATAGACTGGTTGGTGGTTGTTAGTTTATCAATTCTCCTAAAAGTTTAATTATTAGGAGGTAGGCCAACAATAGTTTTATATTTTAACACTCCCCCTCATGTACAGGCCAGATAATGGACAAACGTATGGATATATATTAATTTGAAAGTCCAACACAAATTATAAGAATCTCGAAATATATTAAAGGTCTAACACGTAATAATTATAAATGGGTTAAATAAAGGAATTGCGAAAGTTGAACTCAGGATCTCCCACTCTGAACCATGTTAAAACCTAAAGGTAAGATACTCATTGGATGCAAATAGGTATTTACAGTCAAGTACAAAGCGGATGGTTATAGAGTGCTACAAAGCAAGATTAGTTGCAAAGGGATATGCATAAACATACGGAATTGACTACCAGGAAACCTTCGCACCTGTTGCAAAAACGAACACAGTTTGAGTGCTTCTATCGTTAGCGGCAAGTTTAGATTGGCCTCTCCAGCATTAGCTGTGAAGAATGCATTTTTGGAAGTGGATCTTAAAGAAGAAGTGTACATGGATTAATCGTCAGGATTTAATCATGGAAGTAAGGAAGACATGGTGTGCAAGTTAAGAAAATCATTATATGGCCTAAAGCAATCGCCAAGGTTTTGGTTTGACAGGTGTGCAAGAGCACTCAGACAACAAGACTATGTACAGGCCCACTCAGATTATACATTGTTCTAGAGACATAGGAACGGAAAAATCACCATTCTTATTGTTTATGTGGATGACATAATCCTTACAGGCAATGACAAAGAAGAGATGGAGAGAATAAAATGGAAGCTTTCCTCGGAATTTGAAATGAAGGACTTGGGGAATTTAAAATACTTCCTCGGAATGGAGGTAGCGAGAAACAAAATGGTTGTTTTAGTCACTCAGTGCAAGTACGTGATTGATCTTCTTAAGGAAACAAGAATGTAAGGTTGCAAGCCAGTTGACACTCCAATGGATCCTAACGTGAAATTGAAACTGAAAACAAATAGCAATCTAGTTGATAAAGGAAGGTATCAACATTTGGCAGGAAAGTTGATTTATCTTTCCCACACAAGGCCGAATATAGCCTATTATGTAAGTTGTGTCAGCCAATTCATGTACTCACCATCGGACATGGAAGCAGTTTATCGGATCTTGAAGAACTTAAAAGGCACACCAGGAAAGGGGCTGTCTTTCAAGAAAAGTGAGGCAAGAGGGATTGAAATTTTTACAGATGCGGATTGGTCAGGTTCTATAAGTGCTAGAAGATCTACATTCAGCTATTGTTCATTCGTGTGGTATAACTCAGTGACGTGGAGAAGCAAAAAGCATACAGTGGTGGCAAGAAGTAGTGCCGAGGTTGAACTGAGGTCAGTAGCTCTTGGAATTTGTGAGGCTCTTTGGTTGAAAATGTTGTTAGAAGAATTGAAGATGATAGTTGCAACACCTTTGAAGATCTTTTGCGACAACAAGGCAGCAATCAATATATCTCACAATCTGCTACATCACGATCGGACAAAACACGTGGAAGTGGATAGACATTTATCAAGGAGAAGATAAAAGAAGGCATCATTTGCATGGTGTATGTGCCAACTTCTGAATAAACAGCAGACATACGAACAAAGGGACTCTTTAGACAAGTTGGAAATGTACAACCTGTATAGTTTAGCTTGAGGGGGAGTGTTGACGAGTTTGTTTTACTTAGTCCCAAGTTTTAGCAAGTAAACCTGAGTCAGGTGGTAGTTCTATTTTCTAGGGGCTTGTAACTTAGGCAAATTACGTTTCCTTCTTTTTTTTTCTTCGTAAAGTATAAATATGTAAGTCTATTATGTACACAATTAATTAGGCAATAATAATTTACAGCAGTGCTTCTCGACTCCTTCCTTTTATTAGCTTTTAGTGGTTGGTTGTTAAAACGAAAAAACAATGTAACTGTTTGGCATATATCCTTTAAATATGTATTTTCATCTCGAACAACACGAAAATATCCTAAAACATGTTGGACTTGTCGTAGATGACCTTCCTTGTTGATAGCTACCATGATAATATTATCGGTGGTTACCAATATTAGAATAGAGTGCGTGTAACCTAACCATAATTTGATTTCTGAAATAATGCTTGGATAAATACCAGAAGCAGTCATTTGAAAATTAGTTTTTTTTTTTTTTTTGTTTACAAATCTAGTAAAATCTTATCATATTTTTATAGCGTATAGATATATATTTGTTCCTCTATTAATTTTGAACACATTAAAAATAAGTTTCATTTTAATCCGATGTGATATGAAAAAAGTAATGAAATTTTAAAACTTAAAAATAGATGAGAGAAATTTTTGAATATGTAAATATTACTGTGCAAAATAAGTTTGAAATGGAAATATGTTGAAGAGTTGATTTTAAAAAAGGAGATTTTTTTTTCAATCTCATTTCTAAAATGAGATAAGCCTTTAGATATGAAAAAAATAACATTTTCATTTTATTTCTAAAATGAGATGGCCGAACACAGGAAACAAACCCTTATTTTCATATATTTTACTAGGTTACGATACAATATGATCAATTGCTTTTACAAAATATTTTTGGAGTGAATATCAATTTTGAAACTGAGGAATAAATGATCTTCCCTTTGAAGACTTCATAGTGTTTAAGACTGCTTATAACTTAAGAAAGAAATCCTTTACAATAATGGAGCTTATGAAAGAGTTAGATGAATTCAAAGCTATGACCAAAACTCACAACAATTCTGGTGAGGCAAATTTGGCTAAAGAAAGTCCTTCTACTGCTAAGTCTAACAAGAAGAAGAAGAACAAGAAATCAGCCAAGATATCTTCTATTCCTACTAAGCCAAAGGAGAACAAGATAAAAAGGAAACAGAAAGTAGAAAAGAATGAATGCTAATTTTGTGGCAAGGCTGGAAACTTCAAGAAGGATTACCGGGAATACCTATCCAAGAAGGGTAGAGGTAATAGTCATCTTTACTTAATTAAGGCATACTCAGTTGATGATTTCAAGGAATTATGAGTTGTGGATTTTGGAGCCACTAATCATATTTGTGTTTCTTTGCATGGGTTCAAGAAAATAAGGAATCTCAGTGACAGACACTTTACCTTGAGGACAGGTATGGGGCAACTTAATGATAACTCAATTTACTCAAAATGACCAAGGACTTTGGAAAACAATGATACATAACTTAGGCATTTGTGATTGGGTATTATTAGGCAAGGAATGATACAAAAGTTAGTAAAGGACGAGCCTCTCACGGATTGAAAGTTGATCCATCACCTACCTACGAATCCTGACTGGAAGACAAAATGATCCAGATGCCCTTCTACGGCAAATGAGATTGCACCACAGAAGTCTCAGAATCAGTGCATAGTGATGTCTGTGGTCTGGTGAACATCCATGCACGTGAAAGGTATGAGTATTATGACACCTTTATAGATGACTACTCAAATTATGGATATTTTTACCTAATGAACCGTAATAGTGAAACTTGAAAAGTTCAAATATCGAGTCGAGGTTGAGAGCAATTAGGTAAACCTATAAAGGCACTACGAACAGATCGTGGTAGAGAGTACCTCTCTTATGAATTTATTGGACATCTCAATGAAAACGTTATTGCATTTGGTTTGATTGCACCAGGAACTCCACCACACAATGTTGTAGTGGAAAGAAGAGACACGACGTTGTTGGTCGTGGTAATATCTATGATGAGTTACAACATTGCCAATTAACTTTTGGGACATGCTCTTTAAACGGCTGCCAAACTTATAATCTTGACTAACGCGATTCTGAACACCACTTATGAGTCATGCACGAGATGCAAGCCCACATTGAATTATTTGTGAATTTGGGGTGTCTAACACACATTTTTAACAAGGAATCGAACAAATTGGAGTCTCATTGGTATCCAAAGGGGACAATGGGATATCTACAGAGAAAATTTCAATTTTTTTCTAACTGAGGAATTCTCAACAAAAATAAGAGCTTTCAAGATTGAGAACAGAGAGATAGAAAAGAAGATGAGTGTTGCTTCATGATCGAAGATCGCGATGCTTGGAAGACTCCGATCGCACCCATCCAAGCTCCAAATCTCGGATCTAATCACGACTGGCTCTGTTTGGTCCAAATCTCCAAAATCGAGGGATTTCTTCTTCGTTGGAGGTCAGTCTAATTATTCTTGGTTTATTTTGTTTTTTGTTGCAAAGATTTGGGCTCTATTTGGTCCATGAGAAAAACAAAAGGGGAAAAAAAAAATGATCAAACACACCAGATTTGGTTGATGTTTTTTTTTTTTTTTTGCCTTGAAAAAAAAAAAAAGTTTTGCTTATCAGATTTGGTGGATTTTGAACTTCGTTTTTATTTTTGTGTTTGGGTTGTTCATTGTTTCTTTACTTATGGTTTGTGAATTCTGAGTTTTTATGATTTTTATTGATTTTTTTAATTGTTTCAACAATAAAATATGGTGTTTTTAAATATTCTGGTGACGAAACCTAAAAAATCCAATAGAATCAAAAGTTTTCAGCCGATAACCAATTGGTTACTAATTGGAAACCAGTTACCTGCCGGCGACGTTGGTTACTGGTTGGTAACGAATTGGTTACTAATTAGTAACCAACTGGTTACTTTGTTACCCACCGACGACGTTAGTTACTGATCGATAACCAACGGTTATCAATTAGTAACCAACTAGTTACCCGCCGATGACGGTGGTTACCATCAGAAACTCGTTGGTGGTCGATAACCATGTGACAACCAATTGATAACCCATATATCTATATCATGGATACCAATTAGTAATTATAGTTGATATTTTAAAATAAATAGATAAATAAATATTGATGATGTCACGTTATAATATTTCTTGTAAGAGTTTTTTCCTGTGTGGCAAAACTCAATCAAATGCATGATTTTGTGGCATTTTTCTAAACTACCCATATCTAAGCGTCAGTATAAGTATAAATTCTTAGTCTCATGATAAGTATAATTGAGCCAACCTAACCATAGGTACGCGACTTTAAGCATTTACTAGTGTACCATAACAGATTCAATTCTTATGTCTCTTTATTCGTGTCCCCTTTTATCATTTTAATAATATCATGATACATTAATTTAAAATGTATATTTAATAACAATATAACATCACATTACTAAAAATATCATTTAGGTACCTACATGTAATAATATTATCAGAGAGACAGGAATGAGACATAAATAAGGACAAAAGCGATAACCACTATAAATTCTTTTAAAGAAAGCCATAAAAATTATAAAAATCACAATAACTTTGATGGGCGCTTTTGATAAATGCCACAAAATCATGGCTTAGATTGATTTTTGCCACAAAAAAAAAAAAAGAACTTTTGTAAGAAATGTCATAGATGACATCATAAATACTTATTTATCTATTTATCTTAAAATATTTGTTAATTGATATTCATGTTGTAACGCAAAGTTATCAATTGATAACCAATTAGTTACGTTACCAACCGAAAACTTGGTAACAAATTACTGGTAACAAGTCGTCAAATTTCAAAAAACCAATCACTACAAAATCATACAATTGGAACCAAGGGTGAGTTTGGCAAACATTCCAACTCAAACTCATTTCAAACTTTTTTTTGTCTTTTTCTTAAAAAGTTTTTGTCTTTTTCCCAAAAAGTTTTTTGTCTTTTCTGAAAATTCAAAAAAATTTACTATTACAACTAAAATATTTCAACTCAAACTAACGTACTAAACACCCACCAAATATGAGATAATAACAGTGAAAAAAAGTACAAAAAAATTGGATAGTCAAAAACGGCGGATTAAATCGGAATGGATCTCCCCCTCCATGCAATCCAGAGCAGAGATTTGATGTCCAACACCAGAGGAAGATCATGCAAAGGAGGTCGTAGTGGATCTCCTCTCCACAGCCGTGACGAGAGATTTGGATCTCCTCGTTCGCGGTCACCGAATATCCATCGGAGCTTTGAAGGCTGCTGAAGGTGGAGGTGCGAAGTTGGCTTGGGAACAAGCGTAAGAGAAACTCCGGCAGCCGGATCTCCTACACGAGGACTCAATTGGAGCTATGAGGTAACGCGGCATCCTCATCGAAGCTCGTGGCTGTGTGATGGCGGATTAGCAGATCAGCGTGACGGCAGAGAGGAGATAGAAAGGGAAGGGAAGAGAGAGAGGAAAGGGGTGGTTTGTCACGATAAAAGGGGAGAGAGAAAGAGGGGGAAGAGAGAGAAAGAGAGAGGGTTAGTGGGGGGAGAGAGAAATTATTGAGTGAAAGGGTTGAGAGAAAGAGGGGGAAGAGAGAGAAAGAAAGAGGGGGAATGAGAAGGTGAGAGAAAAATTTTTTTTTTTAAGTAGTGTTTTATTAATTTTTTGATACTAAATAGCTTTTAATTAATTATTACTGCAATTGACATTTTTTGTAAAATTTTTTAAGCTGCGACAAAAATCAATCCACCAATTTTATTTTATTTTATTTTTGCAGACCACCTAATTATCCGAACTTTGAAACATAGGGAAAACACAATCCATGATGAACCCTACAAAGGCTAAATACATGGCTCGACGGGTAAGAATCCTCTAAATCAAACAACTCAGTCCAAATGCTATCAAAGTGTGCATAAATATTTCAAATTTAGTAACTTTAAAATCATGATTTCTAACACATATCACAGTAAAAAAACCCCTGAAAAGGGTTGAATAGTTTGGCAAAATAATTTCATGTTATCAAAACAACAAAAACTTACGTCAAGATTTCTTTAACAGAAGCTTAAGAACTTACAAGAACTGTAAACTGTACATGATTTTCAAACATTAGAACCAAAAACCACCCTTTCCAATTTTCTAAAAAAATTCATAAATTTAGCAAAACCGAGGGGAAAAGCAATTTCTCAAGTCTCTGATCCGAATTTTCCCAAATAAAGTCCAAAGGTTGTAGAAAATCCTCAAATCCCAACACAAACGACAAAATAGAGCTAAAAACTCTGACACAAATTTGAAGCAATTAGCAATTTTACAAAAATCCTCTCAGACGAAGGTAACACCAGTTTAGCATAACTAGATATAATTTCTTCATGGGAAACCAAAATCGCAAGAGAGAAATGAATCACAAATCCAAAGGAAACGCCACGATTTTGGTTTTGAAAATAATCATACCTTACTTGCTTTGATTTGATTTTCAACAAAAAAATTGAGTTCCTCTTCAATTTCTCTCATACTAAGTTGGATTAGTCCTTCTGCGTTGAAACTCCATACGGTGGCCTGCTTTAATGTTGCAGAAAAATAAAAGAACATAGAGAGAAGAAGACAAAGGAAGAGAGAGAAAAAGAAGAAAAGAAACAAATAAATGCAATGTCTCTGTCTTTAACGTGTAAAAGTAGATATAAAGTGTCAAATGGTGGGGTCTTGTAAAATTGAAGATAGTGGGGCCGCTTATTCACCACCCAAAACACGGGGTTGAGGGGGGGGGGGGGGGTGGCCTGCTTTATTGTTGCAGAAAAATAAAAGAATACAGAAAGAAGAAGATAAAGGACGAAAGAGAAAAAGAAGAAAACAAACAAATAAATGCAATGTCTTTTAGCGTGTCTGATAAAATAATTTAAATTAAAATTTTTAAATTTGAATTGGTAAATTTTTTAAAAGTTAATTATAATTTTTATTAATTTTTTTTTAAAATAAAAATTAAGATAAAAAATATAATTTTATTCAAGTTAAATTTGTGAGCGGAATGTATCCTTTAACTTTACAGCTTAAAAGGATATCTAGACCCCGTTTGTTTTGTTGGTTCATTTCAAACTTTTCATCTTAGTTTTGATCTTTTTTTTAAAAAGTTTTTTATCTTTTTAAAAAGGTTTTTTGTTTTTTCTAAAAAATCAATAAAAATTACTATTAAAATTTAAAATTTCTAACTTAAATTGGTGAATCAAACGGATCCATAAAGTCAAACGGTGGGGTCTTTGTACAATTGAAGACATTGGGCTGCTTATTTACCACCCAAAACACGGGGTGGGGCGGGGCCCGGTGGCCTGCTTTAATGCTGCAGAAAAAAAAAAAAAAAGAATATAGAAAGAAGAACATAAAGGAAGAGAGAGAAAATGAAGAAAACAAATAAATAAACGCAATGTCTTTGTTTATATGTTTAGTGAATCGTACCAACTTCAACTCAATTTAAATTTTTTATATTAATTTTTATCTTTTTTTAAAAGGTCAAAAAAATTTATATTTACTTTTAAAAAAATAACTCAACTCAAAATTAAAAATTTTATCTCATTTCAAACTCAAAATTAAAAAAAAAAAGTTCAATGTAATGCTATCGTTCATGACAAATTTACCATATGCTAAACTTTATAATAAATTTACCACAAGATATAACCAATGCCAAATTTCATTTTTGATTCTTATTGATTGTTGTCTCATATAATTATTACAACATTTTTATTTTCATTTATTTAAATAATAAAAGTTTACTTTTACACTTTCAAATCACAATAATAATGACATAAGTAGAAATAGCATGTATAATATATTAGAGTATAAAATAAGATAATGTTTTTTTTTTTCATACTATTATGTAATAAATATAGCATTAATATACACAAATGTAAGGGAGATGGTCTTGTATACTGAACAAGCACGGGCAACTCGTTTTCACTGCCTTTCTTTTTTCTTGTTTCCTTTTCTTCTTCATTACGTTTTCTTTTTTATCATAGTGCTGGAAGTTGGAACAACTCTTTCACTAATGAGATTTTGTAATACCATAATTTCTAAACCATCCGGAACTTTAAAAAAATGCCTCAAAATCATGTATTGGATTGATTTTTACCACTTAGGAAAAAAAAAAAAAAACTCTTGCACAAAATGTCATGCCAAATCATGCCTCAAATTAGATTTCACCACCAAAAAAAAAAAAAAAAAAAAAAAAAAAAAAAAAAAAAAAAAAGACTCTTGCAAAAAATACCATGCTTACAAAATGCAGTCTGCTAAAGGAGTTAGCTTGCCTACGACCACTGGTGAAAGACTTACTGCTTTTGATAGTGATGCAATCTCAGATGCTCAGCATTACAGAAGTGTAGTGGGAGCATTACAATATGTTACAATACCGAGATCAGAGATTTTCTTTAGTGTAAACAAAGTGTGTCAATTTAGGCAAAACCCACTTGAAGCTCATTGGAAAGCTGTCAAGAGGATTCTCAGATATTTAGTTGGAATGCTTAGCTATGGGATTCACTAAGGGAGGAGTAATGAGCTGAACATTGTGGGGTGTTGTGATGCTGATTGGGCCTCAGACCTGATGAAAGGAGGTCAACTTCAGGGTAGAGGTGGGAATTTGGGCCGGGCCAAACGGGTCGGCCCGCGGCCCGTAATTTGGGCCCGGCCCGCATTTTTATCGGCCCGGTCAAAGCCCGACCCTATAGTAAGGGCCGGGCCGGGCTCTCCTTTTAGGCCCGACGGGCCGGACCGGCCCGACCCGAATGTTTTAAGCCCAATGGGCCGGCCCGACCCGCCCGTTATTTAAAAAAATAAAAAAAAAATTTATACATATAAAAAATAAAATTAAAATTAAAAAAATAAAAGTTCAACTATAATCTTAAACAACTAAAATTAAAAGTTTAATTATAATATTAAGTTAACTAACTAACTAATATTATAATTATTAAGTACTAACTAAGCAATTATAATATAAATATAAATATAAAAATTAATAGAAATAGTATAATAAAATTTTTTTAACAAAGTATAAAAGTTTTTATTTTTTATCTAAAATAAAATATTAAGATAAATTATTAAATTATCAAAAATATACAAATGTATTCAAAAATTATAAATAATAAAAAAAATTAAATAAAAATTTTAAAAATTGGGCCGGGCCAGGCCCGGCCCGCTCCCGGCCCGCTCTAAGCCCACGGGCCGGGCCGGGCCGGGCTTACATTTCAAAAATTCGGGCCGGGCCGGCCCGGCCCGCATTTCAAATGGGCCGGGCCGGGCCGGCCCGAATTTTTGAAATGGCCCATCGGGCCCGGGCCGGGCGGCCCGAAATCCCACCTCTACTTCAGGGTATTGTGTGTATTTGGGCTCAAACTTGGTTTCTTGGCATTCAAAGAAACAACATACCATTTCCAGATTATCTATCGAAGTTGAGTATAGGAGTTTAGCTCACTTGGTCTTAGAAATTAGTTGGATACAGTCACTACTGACAGAACTTATGGTATCAAGTTCAAAGATTCCTATAGTCTGGTGTGATAATCTCAGTACCATCCAAATTGCTGCAAACCCAATGCTTCATCATGACAGAATGAAACACATTGAGATTGACTTGTATTTTGTGAGGGAAAAGGTGCCACAGAAGAAGATTATAGTGCGTCATGTTCCATCAGTGGATAAAGTCACTGATGTTTTTACTAAGGCTTTCTCGAGTTCAAAGTTTACAGAGATGAGAACCAAACTTAGAGTTGAAGATCTATCCACTCTGAGTTTAAGGGGGGCTGTTAAGGAATAGAATTATAACGATTGTGTTTAATTAGTGTCTAATTGTATGTGATTAGAGTTAGCTTACAGCGTACAAGTGTTACTTGTAGATAGGTTGAGTTAGTTATTCTTGTTATGGAAACTGTTAACTTTCTGAAACAAGAACAATACTAGGAAACATCAGTGATGCTTAATATTATTCACTAATAAAGGGTGAGTCACACAACATGAGACCTCCCAGTGTGACCTACTTCTCTATTAGTATGATGTTGAACATCACTGATGTTCTAAAGCATTTCTCCTCAAACAATCTTTGTAATTAATTAAATTCCTAATATTGAATTTAATTAATTAATTTTACTTAAAAAATCTATTAAAGTTTTCCTATATCAAATTAAATTAATTAATTAATTTGTATTTGGGGCCATTTCATTTGTGTCTTATGTATTTTGTTTCTTGTGAAATGAAATATCTATTTTCAAAAAATAAAATAAGATAAGATAAATTAATTAAAATTTTTTTTTTCTACAATTGAATTATTTAGTTTTCATGATAATTTACTTTTCACTATTTTCTTATATAAAAATAAATTATTTTTTAATTAGTATTTATTGATATTTTTCTAGTACAATCTTATTCTGACTGTATCGGACTTTGGTGGTTCATGTGGTTCTTATACAGCAAGAACCCGTGTCTTGACTACATATATATTGGGCTATTTCGTTGGTTTGGGACTGAAACGGGACTTCTCGTTCCTTTTTATTATGTGGTTGATACCGCAGTGTAACACCCTCGTTTCTGGTGATATGGATTGGTGTTTCGGTCTATGGCATACTGTCTATGGTTACTTGAGAATCATTTATCCATGAGCTAATGCACCTTTTCATGATTTTTTTAAAAATCGGCAGTTTGTTTTTTGTTGGTTTTCGTTTAAAAATTTGTACACCCTATCTAAAACAATCGAAGTTGTGAGCCTATATCAACATGCAACGCATCGGATTCGTTCTTAAAATTCAATCGTTCACTTATCTATTTACTTGAAAAACACAATGTTAATAACTTACTTGTTTACCAACTTGTGTCTTTAAGTTAATTTCTTAACCAACATACCCATAATATTCACATCATCATCATCATTCATAAAGTCTCCATACTTAAACATGTGAGAGCATAATCACAAAGACATGGTGAGCACACATAACATTTGAGAGCATAATCACAAACGCATGATGAGCACACATAACCTTAGCACTTATCTTAGAGCATAAAATCAAACCCATGCTTAGAGCTAGCAACCAAGAAAACCTAAGCATAGATCTAACATAAACCAACCATAAAGGACTATCATATAATAAAATAAGAAGCATGAGCTTATGCTCTTACATCCCATAACTTGAAATACATTTAAATCTCATAAACTAAAACTTAATGAAAATCTTAGTTACAGGTTCAAGAATAATACCTGTAAAGCTTGGAAAGATAGCTCTAGACCTTGGGATGAGAGAAATTTTCCTCTACACCCTCCATACCACGACTGGCCATCTTGGCTCTCTCTCTCTCTCTCTCAGTTTTTGTTTTTGTTTTTTTTTTGGTTTTTTTTTTTTGGTTTTTTTCCCCCTTCTTCTAAGGCTAGAGAGGAATAGTTAAGAAAGAACTAGAAGTTTGAGAAGCCAATTAAAGAGTGCAAGTTTCTACTGCACACCCCTATTTATAGGTGGAAAATTCATAATTTTTCATAATTATTTTTCTTTAAATTCTCCTTGAATTGCATATTGGACCTTAAAAGACAAAATATTTACCTTCCAAGTCCTTCAAAATGGCCGGCCATGTGGAGTGTTGGAGCCAAAATATCCTTTCATACTTATCTACAATTACTTAACCTCCAAGTAGAGCCATGTTTGGCATTTATTCTAATACGCAGTCCATTTTCTTAATAATCCAGATAGTATCAATATTGTTTTAACTATCAATAATATAGTATTGTTGGATTGCAGTCTAGAATTTATCTGCACTTAACTGGACCGCGTATAAATTTTTCATAGGACTTGAAACTACTTAGTCCTCCTTACTCCAAATATTATTCCTGATTATTCTAGAGCAATCCCAATCCTTATTCTCAATTCTACATCCGTAATGACGGTCGGCTGCAGTATAATTTCAATACTGGTTATTATACGGCAGTACCGTTTTAATCATGTCGTAAATTATCCTCGTTATTCATCGGCCAGGACAAAACCATAAATCATAGTTCTGCCTTTTTCATCATAAGGTCTTATTCTTGACTTAATAAACTATCATTGAGTCTCATAATACTTATTGTAACGACCCGCCTAGCACAGGTCGTTACCTTAACATACATACTTACTTAACTTCTTAACTTATCGTACTTATTTATTTATCGAAATGCAGCGGAATTTTTTTTTTTTTTTTTATACGAGCTTATACACATCTAAACGTAATAAGCATATCGTAATAAAATTTTTAACATAATAAAATGCTTAATGAACAAAACGCGTAGCGGCATCGTACTCCCACAATTTCACAGTGTGCCCTGCCTCGCACTTCCATCTTGCATCACCCATTGCTGTCAGGTTTCTTACCTACAGCATAGACGTCAAACTATGAGCTTTCGCTCAGTAAGCACAACTATCTATTCTGCGTCATCACACACATAATCTAGCATCCACATCCTAACTCAACTTTTCATAACATATCTTATCATCTCATACTTGCATTAAACATAACGTACTACATCACATCATGACATATCATAGCATATGCATGGTCCAGTTATGCTCGTTTTACTATTTCTTCATTCTTACTTACTTTCATACTTATCTTACTTTGGGCCCTTAACATAAGTGTCCGTACCCGGCGCGCAACCATGGAGTGGTTGGGGCGGCCAGCTCAGTCTAACTCAAATCATAGTCCAACTCGACCTTGAACGGGTGGTACGACACTGGCAAGCTTGCTTGCTATCTTACTTTGTTGTTCTTTAGTCTCATCTTATATTTAGTGAACATGTATCGTGATGTCACTCTTGCATAAACCATAACATACTTTGCATCTTACCTTATATGCTCAGCTTACATATCCTTCGGCATACATAGCATATTACATAGCATATCACATATAGCAACATAACATAGCATTCCATTTAACATACCATAAGGCGTACAACAAAGCACATCATAGCAACAATCAGCATATATTCCTAGCATGCATCTAACATACTTAGGTAAGTACCAATTAAAGCTTATGCTGCAAGCAGAGTTGTACTTACCTCTTTTGCTATGTCCCACAAGGTGTTGTTCCTCCTCCGAGTACACTTGCAGGTTTCTTCCTGCTTTGAGGAAAGGATATAGGCAAGAGTTAATATTGTGGAATGTTGGTGTCCTAACCAACATGCCTATAAAACTTAGTTGTATATCCCCGATACTTGTAATCTTACTTGATCCCAAATGGTCATCTTACAGTTTAAGAATAATCAAACTGTGATTACTCTGTGATGCCCCCTTACTACGTAGGGCCGTCACCTTACTTATACTTAACTTCTTTACTTGAAAAATTAGGAATATATATATATATATATTTGAAACTTATATATATATGAAAAGGGTTGCTCACAGAAATTTATCTTTACATACATACTGGGATAAAAGATCTTTTAAAGTCTGTAGTATCAAAATACGATATAACATCAGTGGTTTTCATCACATATACTAATACACAAAAACTTCTCGACATGTCAAAAGGTTACGGAATCTATGCGTAGTGGTATCCATACCGCCCTTCATCTGCCGCCGCATCATCCACACAACGCCCACCATTTAAGCTGCACGTTTCTTACCTACAGTATGAAATATAACTTGATGAGCTTTCACCCGGTAAGCACAAACGTGATCTCACAAAACATGTTCATGTTTAAAACATCTTGAAAACATACAATCATCATATGCATATGCGTGAACCATTTATGTTCATTTATGCATTCCTTTTTAACTTGGACTTATCTTTCTTATGGGCCCCATAATGTACGTACCATCATTTATTTAGCGCGCCTCCAGATACAGTCAGGGTTTGCCAGGTCCCTAACTACTCTGGGAAAACATAATTGATTACACCCTCCCGCATCAACGAGAGGGCGATAACCCATAACTTTAACATGAAAAACCCTCCACCTGATGGGAGGTCGGTACGACACTTTACTTGTGATTTCTTACCATGTTGTTTATCCTTAGTGAACATACCTTATGATGTCATTATATGATAACATAACTTTCACCTCATTCATAACATGGCATGGCATCCTTTTCATTCATGGCATTTGCAATTATGGTACTTTTATAAACATGACATTTTGCAAATATGACACTTTTTGTAAACATAACATTTTGCAAATATAGCTCTTTTCATAAACATAACATTTTGTAAATATAGCACTTTTCATAAACATACAATTTCGCAAATATAGCACTTTTTATAAACATAGTATTTTGCAAATATAGCACTTTGTAAAGTATGTCATTTCATAGATATAGCACAAAACATGTTGCAGTATATTTGAAAACCACATACTTGAACAAAACTTACTAGCTTTCATATTACAGGTGGGGTTTGTACTTACCTTTTGTGCCGTTTCCTTAATGTTGCGTCCTTTAGATTTGTAGGTAACAGCAGGTCACTTTCCTTCTATATTAGAAATATAGGATCAGAATCCTATCATAAGGTGTTGGTGACCTAACCAACATTACACCTACTCTTGGTTGTATGTCCCCTATACTTGATATCCTTCTTGGCCACCTTAATCCTTATTCTTCATTAAGGATAGTTAAACTTTGATTATCCTTAAGAGGTCACGTTGGATAACCTCTTGATTAGATCCTTGTTCTTATTGTTGGTTTTCTTGAAAACTTTGGGCTTTACTCATACATTCTCATTATTGGGTTATCTCCATTAACCCCTTAAATCCTAGCCCAAATATACATATGGGTGTCCCTTAGGGTTATGTTGAGTAACCCTTAAGGCCAACTTTCAGTGGACATTGGGTCAACCCTTAGCCAACCCTTAGTCATCATTGGGTTTGTAATTCGGATATAAAATCCGGCTATCGTTCGTAGTCGGCTTGCTTACCAATTTTTTTTCCTTAAAACTCCATTTCATTATTTTTGGAAAACCTTATGTAACTCTCTTCCAAAAATCCCTTAGTTTGCTTGTAAAATTTCTTGCTTCTTTAATTTGAAAGTACTTTGGCTTAAAAATCCCATTTCTTGTCTTAATTTAGCATTTTCTTTAATCTTTTGCACTTTCAAAAGATTTTACTTAAAAATCCTTAAAACTCTTTATAAAATCTCGATTTTTGAAATAACTCTTTGTAAATGTCGTTTAAGGTCGGAAACTGCCTTTGGAACCGTTTTCGTAGCTAAAATAACAGTTTAAAATATTTTACAGTTTTTAGAAAACATTTTTGTAGAACTAAGGTGCAGGGATTTTTGGATTCCCTGCGCACCTTCTCTAAAACGTGCCCAGTTTAAAAATCCATTGAGAATCTGAAAAACTTGTCTTCACGAAAGTTGTAGCTCTCGAAAAATGCTAAAACTTACATGTTTTGTGAAAAATCCAGTTAGGCTTGTATTAGTACCAGTTTTTGTTTGAAACTGGCTGATCCTGAAAAAACCGAGTGAAAACTGGGTCTGGGGATCAGCCACGGGTTTTGGGGAAAACGGAGGCCGTTGGAGCCTCATTTCGAGATTCTGCTCAAACTGTTTTCTAGTAAAAGTTGTTCTGAGCAACTTTTGCGTTTTGAGTTTTACCCCGTTCGGTCTCTAAAGGCCTTATATTTTCACTTTCCCGAAACTGGCCAGTTTCGTATCCGAAATGGCAGTTTCGGTTGTTAATTCCGTTTTACGTCCTATTTCACGAAATCTACCTTGACCGATCACATCGGGAGCTTATACATAAATCAAGCAGCGTTTCTAACGTCCTATCTACACCCTTTAGCCATCTCCTACAATCCATACAACCCAAATCCAAAATCAAAACCTAGGGTTGCTTTGGTTTTAGCATCTCCATATAATACATTCAAGTATCAACATTCAACCCTAAAACTAGCATGCTCTTCTTGGCTGCCAAGGGCAGATTTTCGGCCACAATTTGGGAAAACATACAACCCTAGTTTCTAGCATGAAATTCATTCACAAACAAGCATAAATCAAGCAAGAATTTAGCCAATCAAACCCTAGATCTAGCAAATCAAGCACAAGCACTAATTAGGGCAAGAAATTGAAATCGGACTTAAGTCCATACAACCCAATCGAATCCTCAAATTAAACTTGAAATTAAGCTTAAAATAAAGAGGATTAGGGTGTAAGAAATTACCTAGATCAAAGCCAAGTTTGATCCAAAAATTTTTCTCCTTCTCCTCCTTGTTTCTAGTCCACGGCCACACCACCAAAAGTGTTCCAAAAGCTTTCGGTTGGCTCTAGGATTTCACCCCTCCAAAGCCGAGCACTTCAAGAACAAAAGCCCCAAAATTCTCAACTTTCTCTCACCCCTTTCCCCTTCCTTTCTTGGTCGGCCATAAGCCCTAAAAATCCCAAAACTTGCTCAAACTTTGCTCTAGCTTCTCCTAACTCAAATCCAACACTCTAGGATAAAAAGCCCTCAACCAATTTCAGATTTTCTCTCTTCTCTTCCTCTCCCTCCTTGCTGCCGAAATTTCTGAAGAGAAATTGCAAGAGGTTGGCTGCCTTTTGTGATTAAAAAGGATGGGTTTTATGAGGGGGTATTTATAGGCAAATGGGAAGCCTTGGGTGGTCAACTTTTTTCCTTAAAATGTGGCTTTTTCCCATGCCTTTCCCATGTGCTGCTGCTGCCGAATTTTAGGGGGAAGAAAAGGGGACATGTGGCAGCCAATGGATGGTCCTAGAAGCTTCTAGAGTCTTCAAAAAAAATCTCCCATGCTTAGCTCACATTTTCCTTAAATTTTGGCTTTTCTTTCCTTGCTTTCCCTTGATTTTAGGCTTTTCCCTTGTCTTTCTTTTCCCCTTAGCTGGCCGAATATGGTGTGTGGAGGAGAGAGCTCCACATGGTTCTAGCTTGGGTGAATGGAAGGTGAGCTCATGGGTATGGACAATGTGTCCTTGCTTGGTTAGGCTTTGTTTGGCTAGTTTGCTCTCCAAAACTCATTTTTCTTTTCTTTTGTGCTACACAGATAATTCTAATATTGTGGTTCTCCAAAACACAATATTTTTATATCGTACCGAAGCATCAAATTTATCTGTGTGAATTTAGGACCGAAAAATATTTTTCTTTAATTTTTCCGAACCCTTTTTTGCCCTTAAACTTAATTCGGTGTGATTGATTTTCTAGGGACGTTCTAAGGCTTATTCTTGCTATTTAATTCACCAACATTAATCTCGGAACTCTTTCCGGACTGTACTTCGAAAATCTCGTAAAGTCAACCCTTTGACTTTTCGCTGGTCAAACTTTGACTTTTTCAGTCAAGGTTAACTTTCGTAAAATTCCATCCTTTTTCGTTCTTTTTCCTTTAAAAACCTCGTACTTGACTTATAAATCATTCATTGAGTCTCATAAAAAAAAATTTATTGAGAACTCGAACATTGTTTAAATAAAATTATGAATTTCTCATTATTATTCATAATTTTTCATAAAACACATCATAAACACATAATTTGAACTTTAATCCCTTATGAACAAGGAGATTACAAGTCTACACAAATTCGGGTCTTACATACTCCTTAAGAGGTCACGTTGGATAACCTTTTTTTGTGCCAAGCTTTTAGCACACTGCTAGGTTTTCTTTTAAACCTTGGCTTTGCTCTTATATCATAATTTGTTGGGTTATTTCCATTAACCCTCTTCTCTTAGCCCAATTATAAGTTTTTGATATCTTTTAGGGTTATCTTGGGTAACCCTTAAGGTTAAACTTAATTAAATGTTGGGTCAACTAAAGTCAACCCTTGGTCAACTAATGGTCAACCCTCTATGGTCAACCTTGGGTTTACCCCAGTAATTCGGAACAAAATCTAGTTATCGCTCGTTACGTTTATTTTGCTTTATCTTGGCTTAAGAATCCATTTTTTTTCTTAACTTTGAAAAGTTAAGGAATAATTCTCCAAACTCTTAACTTTTACTTGTAAAAATTCATGTTTTCAAAATGGATCTTTATAAAAATCATTTAGGGTTGGAAACTGCCTTTGGAACAGTTTCCATAGTCAAAACAGTGATTTTTGAGAAGAAAACAATTTTTTTGAACTAGTTTTAGAAAATCCTGTACAGGAATTTTCGGTTCCTTGCACACCCTTCGTAAAACAGCGTCAGTTTAAAAATCTATTTCGAATTTGGAAAACTTTTCTTTTCAAAAGTTGTAGCTCTCGAAAAATTCTAAAACTTTCGTGTTTTGTGAAAAATCCAGTTCTGCTTATATTTTTGTCAGTTTTCATTTGAAACTGGCTGGCGTGTAAACTAGGTCTGGGCAGACCAGTCTCGGTTTTCTGTAAAAACGGAGGCCATTGGAGCCTTATTTTGGGATTCTTTCCACGCTTTCCCCTAGGAAAAATCATTCCGAACAACTTTTGTGTTTTACGTTTCACCTAGTTCGGCCTCTAAAGGTCTTAAATTTTCACTTTCCCAAAACTGGCCAGTTTCGAATCCGAATTGACAGTTTTGGTTATTAAGTCCGGTTTACATCCTAATTCGCGAACTCTAACTCGACCGACCACTTCGGGAGCCTACACAGCAAACATGCAACATTTCTAACATCCCACATATTCGAACATGTTAACCCAACGTGCCCATGCAAACCAAATCCGAACTACCCTAGTCCTAGGTTTGTATGGCTCTAATTTTGCATCTCATACAACCAAGCACCAAGCATTCAACATCAAGCTAGCAGCCAACAAGCACTGCCTAGGGCAGATTTTGGACCAAAAATCAGGGAACACACAACATTCACATCTAGCATGCAACCTAGCATTTTTCAAGTACAAATCAAGCAAGCAATCAACCTAGACAAGCCAACCACCCTTAATCACCTAATCAAGCACATACTAACCAACTAAGGCAAGAAATTAAATTGGACTTATGTCCTTACAATTCCAACTTGAAATACAATTAAAATTCCAAATTGAAATCAATTGAAGGATTAGGGCTCAAGAATTTACCTTAGACCCAAATTAGGGTTTGAAAATTCCAACTTCCTTGGCTTCCCCTTGCCCACGGCTTCACCCTAGTTAGGACACCAAAATTTTTTCTTGGTTCCTTGGTTGATCTACACTCAAAACCGAACACTCTACAAGACTTTTTCCTCAAAATTCCTGTAATACCTAGAGCTTTCATGTTCTTACTTTCCTTCTAAGGAATTATTTTTACATTATGAAGGTATGCGTGAAAAAGCTCGATTTAGGGCTTTTGTTAGATTTTGTGAGTTTTGGTGAGTCAAGAAGACTCAAATTTGATTTTTAAGTTTAAAAACGGACCTTTTGAGTGGAAAAGGTCGAAAAAGTACATGATTTTATGAAAGTCAAAGGTTCAACCGAAAAAGTCGACCTTGACTAAGAAAAGTCAAAGATTTGACTTTACAGTATGATGAAAGGCAGTATAGAAGAGAGACTGCGAAAACCTTTTTATGATCAAGATAGTATGAATAGCCTTAAAACCACCCTAGAAAATCAAGCACACCGAGTTAGGATTAAGGGAGAAAAGGTCTCCGAAAAATAAGAAAGATATTTTTTTTTACGGTCTGATTTTATACAGAAAAATTTTGGACCGAAGTACAATATGAAAATACTGAGCGCAGTATTAGAAATAACTGTGTAGCACAAAAAAGGACAGTTTTAAGAGAAAAATGGATAATTTTGGAGATTAGCCAAACAAGGCCTTGTTTTTAAGGGTGATGACCTCATTTGGCTTTTAAGCTATGATGTCACTAGCCTTAAGTAAGCATTGGAAAGGTGCATGAACCTCCCACCCACCACCCATGGTCGGCCACCTAGCTCCCCCTTTGTCCAAATATCAATTTTCTTGGGGCAAAATCACAATTACCACAAACCTCTCCTACCTCTATAAATAGGAGACCCAAAACCCATTTTTAAATCAAAAAAGCTAGCTAAACTCTTGCCAAATTTCTTCAAAAAAAAATCCGTGGGTATTGGGGGAGAGAAAGATAAGAGAAAAACCAAATCTTCCATGGGCTTTTGCTTGGGAGAGTTAGATCTTGCTCTAGGGAAACCAAGGAAAAAGTCTGAGAAGTTTTGAGACCCATTTTGGCTGAAAAATCCGTGGGTTTGGGGAGAAGAAATAGGAGTGAAAAAGTTGAAATTTTTGAGTGGATCAACCAAGAAAATTTTGGGTGCCTAACTAGGAGCCAAAACCATGAGCAAGGAGGAAGCCAAAGGGAGAAAAGGAATTTGGGATTTCAAACCCTAACTTGGGTCTAAGGTAAAATCTTGACCCAAACCTTTCAATTAAGTTCCATTCTAGTATTTTAATTATGCTTCAATTTGTTTGTAAGGACATAAGTCCATTTCCCCTTTCTTGCCCTAGGGTTGGTGTATGTGCTTGATTTGTAAATTTAGGGTGTATGGCTTGAGTTCTTGCTTAATTGTGTGCTTGTTTGTGCTTGATTGTTGATTGATTTTCATGCTAGATGCTAAGGTTGTGTGTCGCCTGATTTGGTGCAAAAATCTGCCCTTAGGCAGTGTGTGAAGCATGCTAGATTAAGGGTGAATGTTTGGTGCTTGTATATGTAGAATGCAAAAGATAGGACCATGCAACCTAAGTTAGGGCTCTCTGATTTTTGGGTTGCTTGGATCCATTCTAGCTGCTCATGGGTTCATGTGGGATGTTAGAAACGCTGTGTGTTTGTCTTGTAAGCTCCCGAAGTGGTCGGTCGAGTTAGATTCACGAAAAAGGACGTAAACCCGATTAAGTAACCGAAACTGCCAGTTCGGATCCAAGACTGGCTAGTTTCGGGAAAGTGGAAATTTAAGGCCTTTAGAGGCCGAAATGGGTAAAACTCAAAACACAAAAGTTTCTCAGAACAATTTTGCCTAGGGGGCAGCTCAGACAGAATCCTAAAATGAGGCTCCAGTGACCTCCGTTTTTATGAAAACCCGTGGCTGGTTTGCCCAGACCCAGATTTCATGATCAGCCAATTTCAAATAAAAACTGACGCAAATGTAAGCAGAATTAGATTTTTTGCAAAACACGAAAGTTTTAGCATTTTTCGAGAGCTACAACTTTTGTGAAGACAATTTTTTTAAATTCCAAACGGATCTTTAAACTGACACTGTTTTCCTAGAGGTGTGCAAGGAATCGAAAATTCCTGCACATGAGTTTTTATAAAAGTTTTCGAAAAACTGTATTTTGTTTAAAACCGCTATTTTTAATTACGAAAACTATTCCAAAGGCAGTTTTCAACCTTAAATGACTTTTATAAAGATTCATTTCAAAGGTCAGAATTTTAACAAAAAGTTTAAAGGATTTTAAGGCTAAGTTACTCAAAAGTGCAAAAAGATAAGAAAATGGAAAGTTTGAGATAGGAAAATGGTTTTTGTAGTAAAATTGGTAATCACGCCGATTACGGATCGTAACCGGGAATAGTACCTGAGTTGCCGGGTTTAGCCCCAAAGCCCAGAGTTGACCAAGGGTTGACCATAGTTGACCCAATGTTAACCTTGGTTGACCCAACTTTTAGTTAAGGGTAACCTTAAGGGTTATCCAATGTAACCCTAAGGAATACCAAAAATTTAGGAATGGGTTAAGAGAAGAGGGTTAAGGAAATTAACCCAATAAGCCATGATATAAGAATAAAGCCCAAGGTTTGGAGAAAACCTAACAGTATGTTAAGATCCTAGTCTAAGAGGTTATCCAACGTAGCCTCTTTAGGAGTAATCCAAGTCCATGGATTTCTAAGCAATAGGATGACAGATTATGACCAAATCAGATATTGAGCTTCGGGTAGATACAACTAGGTTCTAGTAGGCATGTTGGTTAGGGCACCAACATTCCACAACAAGAGTTAGAATCTCACTTATGTCCTTACTCAAGCAGGAGCAGGCCTGCAGCTGTGCCCGGAGGATGGACAGCGCCAAGAAGGACATAGCAAGAGAGGTAAGTACAACTCCGCCTACAACATAGGCTTTAGTTGATACTTGTCCAAGTATGTTAGATGCATGCTAGGAATATATGCTGATTGTGCTATGATGTGCTTGTTGTATGCCTGATGGTATGTTAAAATGAAGGCTATATTATGTTGTTACGTGCAATATGCTATGTGATAGGTATGTGGTTATATGGTATGATGGTATGCTATGTATGCAAGAAGGATATGTAAGCGGAGCATGTACGATAAGATGCAATGTATGTTATGTTTTATGCAATAGTGACATCACGATGCATGTTCACTAAACATAAGATGAGATTAAAGAAGAAGAAAGTAAGATGGCAAGCAAACTTGCCGTGTCGTACCACCCGTCCGAGGTCGGGTTGGACTATGGTTTGAGTTGGATTGGGCTGGCCGCCCCAACCACTCCATAGTCGCGCGTCGGGTACAGACACTTATGTAAGGGCCCTAAGCAAGATAAGTAAGTGAGTAAGAATGAGGAAAATTAAAACGAGCATAACTGGACTATGCATATGCTATGTTTTGTCATAAAGTGATATGTTATGCAAGTATGAGATATGTTATGAAATAAGTTGTTATATGACGCGCTATGTTAAGTTAAGTTAGAAAATGTATGTTAAGTTATGTATATGACGTCGCGGTTTAGATAGTTGTGCTTACTGAGCGTTAGCTCATAGTTTGACGTCTATGCTGTAGGTAAGCCACCGAACAACAATGGGTGATGCAAGATGGAAGTGCGAGGCGGGGCATACTGTGGAATTGTGGGAATATGATCCCGCTACGCGTTTTGTTCAATATGTATTTTCTTATGTTAAATATTTTATTCGCGATATGCTTATTACGTTTAGACGTATATAAGCTAGTATAAAAAAAAAAAAAAATTTCCGCTGCTTTTCACCAAATAATTAAGTAAGATAAGTAAGTTAAGAAAGTAAGTTAAGTATGTATGTAAGGTAACGGCCTGTGTTAGGTGAGTCGTTACAGTTCCAGCTTTTCCCCTTCCTTTTCTCCCCCCTCTCACATTCGGCCACCAAGGCCAATAAGAGAGCAAAACCGAACTTCCCTAAGCAAAAGCCCTATGGAAATTTTGATTTTTCTCCTCTTTCTCTCCTCTAAATTTTTGGATTTTCAAGAAGAAAATGAGCAAGAGTTTGGCTAGATTTTGTGAATAAAATGAATAATGCTCACCCCTATTTATAGGCAAGGGGTGAACTTTCAAAAATTGGAATTTGACCCCCAAAATTTTGAAAAAATGCATGAGAACCATGCAAGGTGGCCGGCCATACTTGGTGGATAAGGAAGAAAAATTTCTAGAAGCAAGACACTTGTTCACTTATGCTTGGTTCAAAAATCTTTATGGGGTCATAATTCAAAAAAAATTGTGATGTCATAAATAAAAAGGCATGTTTGGCTATTTCCTTCAAAATGCAATCCATTTTTGAACTATACAGATATTTCTAATACTGTGCTTCACTAATACATAGTATTTTTATACTGCATTGCAATACAAAATTTATCTGTGTAAAAACAGACAGTATAAAATTTTTCTTATTTTTCCGAGCCCTTTTCACCTTTAATCCTAACTTGGTGTGCTTGATTTCCTAGGGTGGATTTAAGGCCTATTCATGTTATCTAACTTACAAAAATAATTTTCGCAGTATACTTTCCATACTGCACTTTATTATACTGCGAAGTCAACTCTTTGACTATTCTTGGTCAAACTTTGACTTTCTTGGTCAAAGTTAACTTTTTAATCAAACCTTTGACTTTCGTAAAATCACGTACTTTTTCACCCTTTTCGACTCAAAAGGCCGTTTGCTAACCTTAGCATTCTAATTTGAGTTTTATTGACCCATAAGAATTCACAAAATTGAACAAGAGCTCTAAATCGAGCTTTTTTATAAATATTTTTATAGCATGAAATTGATTCCTTAAAAAGGAAATAGTAACATGAAAGTTCTAGGTATTACACTTATAAGAACTCAAACATACTCTGATAATCAAATCAGATCATAAGCTTCATATTGATATACATAGTATAGACTTAGATTTCTTTGTGTTTAAGGAAATCACAAGTCCATCAAAAGTTGGGTTGTTACAGTTTACTTATAAGGAATTCTAAAAGTAGGAAATTAATCCCTGAAAAACGGAATTAAATTACACGAAATTAAATTTCAGAATTAGATCAAAATGTCTACTTATCTATCAAGGAATCTATTTACTTAAGGAATTAAATTCGCATTATACTGTTTACTCTCTAAAAAATTAAAAGGAATTGGCAATATAATTACTATTTACAAAATTATCCTTACATGAAAAAAAATAATTAAATATAAAGAAGGGTATATTTGGTATAAAGTTAGTTACTTCCTTTTTTTAGAGGAAGGAATCTAATTTCGTAAGTAGTAGTTGGGAGACAAGTTCTCCTTTATCAAGGAAATTAATTCCTTATTTTTAGATGGGACATCCAAACACAAAAGTAAACATTGTAATTTAAAATCAGGAATTTAATTTTTTTTTTTTCCAAATTAGATTACTCATTAGTAAACACGCCCTTAGTTCAAATTGTAATTAGCTTATTCAATTGAAATTTATGAATTGCTCAAGAGTAAAGAAAGAAATTGGACAACTTAAAATAGAATAGTCAAGGCTTCTTAACTCACAAAAAGCTTGGAACGAAAATTACATAGCAAGACACAAGAAAATCATGTATTAAACTAGGAACATTTATTGGCTTAAATGCAAATTATATGGCAAAAGTCACAACATACTGTGCATCCACAACATGCATCTTATTGAGCAAATAGAACCAGATACAAAGAACATGCGATTCCCTGCAAATTACGCTGCCGACAATAATGCAAGAAATCTGTTTTAGCCTCTTCTCGCACCGTTTCTAATTTTGATTAGAAACCAATTTGGCGTCATGTTATATCCAAGGATCACGCCTAAGACTGCCCCGCATCCAAAACCGACCACTACTTCTTTCCAACCAAAACCAAACCATGATTTTGCAGATTTGAGGTCATAATAAGTAGAAGTTGGAATCCCCAAACCTTCACACTTCTTTGATAACTGACAGCCACACAGTCCCCGGTTTCCCTCAAAAGAAGAACTTGAAAATGTTCCCATTTGTCCTCCTTCCGGAATTGGGCCCGTAAGATGGTTTTGGGACAGATTTAAATACGCAAGAAATGTAAGCCTTGTCATTTGCTGCGGTATTCTGCCTGAGAAATTGTTGTTTGCAAGATCCAAGGACTCAAGCTCAATGAGATTTCCAAAGGTTGAAGGAATATGGCCTGTGAAACTGTTTGTGGACAAGTTCAGCACAATTAACACTCGAAGATTTTCTAGAGTGCTCGGAAGACCACCATGGAATCTGTTGTTGGAGAAGTCAATAGATGTGAAGATAGTTAAAATCTTCTCAAACGTCATCGGGAAACCCTTATTCATCACAGTCAGCGAATCATGATAATATCCAGACTTGTCTTGCATGTATAGAGGTGACTTTTTTGACTCCGTTTCTTCAATCATGGAAGTCCAATTCTGGAAGTATTCTGATGGCAAGGTTCCACAGAAATTATTGAAGGAGAGATCAATGACCCGAAGCTTTACAAAAACCAAGTACTTCTGAGCATCCCATATCGGGCCATAGAATTTATTAGATCTCAGCACCAGAACTTTCAACTCTTCCAAATTTGCCAACGTAAAAGGAAATGTATCCCTGATCTTGTTATATCCAAGATTTAGAACTTCCAGTTTTTTGCAATTAACTAGAGATCTCGGAACCCTTCCAAGGAATTTGTTGTGACTCAAGTCTAATGATGTTAAAGAGCATCCATCTCTGAAGATCTCTGCAGGTAACTTTCCTCGAAGATTGTTGTGTTGCAAATTTAGTACTTGGAGAGGACTACTGAAGTTAAGCAAGCAAAATGGGATTGTGTTGGAGAAATGGTTTTTGGACAGATGAACGACTTCAAGTTCACTTGACTTACAAATGGATGGATGAATTCTTCCAGTAAAGTTATTTTCGGAGATGAACAAGAACTTTATGGAAAATGATGGGACAAAAAGTGAACCTTGAAATCTGTTAGACTCTAGGTTTAGGTATATCAGTGCTTTCCATGGAAGAACTAGAGTAGATTGTTCCCAACCCCTAATAAAGTTGTGAGAAAGGTTTAGTAGAGATAATGTATCTATTCCAACTCTAGAAAACCATTTGGGTAGTTGACCATTGATTTTGTTGCTGGAAAGATCTAATTGCTCTATTTCTTGTTGTTCCTTCAAAAATTCTGGAAATTCAACTATATTGCAATATGAAATATATACGAAATGTAATTTTTGGGGATGAGTTCTTGCCTTTATTACAGATAGAGGATTAAATGAAAGATCAAGGTACCACAGCTCAGTGAGGTTGTCCAACTCTGCTACACCACCAAAATTATTGGAGTGGAGATCAAGAACTTTCAGGCCTTCAAACTTGGAAATTGACTCTGGAATTTGCCCACTTAAATAGTTTCCACTCATAGACAACACGGATAACCGGGATAAAGAGATATTGTGGATATCAAATGAACCTGTAAACTGATTGTTGTCCACCCATAGCCCCCGCAAAGAAGGTATCACAGGCAATGATGAAGGAATGATTCCATCAATCCTGTTATCCGATAGATCCAAAATTGTCATCTGTTTGAGTTGTCCAAGTGAGGACGGAATTCCACCGCTAAAATTATTGTATGAAAGATCCAATTCATTGAGCTCTGTGAGGTTCCCAAGCGAGGAAGGAATTTCACCGCTAAAATGGTTATTGGAAAACTCAAGAACACGTAGCCTTGCAAGGTTCCCAAGTGTATATGGAAATTGACCTGTGAAATTGTTGAAGGACAGGTCGAGATGTGTGAGTCGGGAAAGGTTCCCAAAGGAAGACGGAACTTTCCCTGCAAAGGAACAAATACCAAGACTCAAAACGGTCAAGCTAGACACAAGTTTACCAATGGAATCTGGCAGAGAACCAGTGAGTTTTCCATTGAAGGAAATGTCAATTACTTGTATCTTAGGCAACAGGAAGAGGATCTTTGGAAATCTCCCTTGCAAACTGCAATCACTGAGTGAGAGAGATGCCAATGAAGTTAAATTTGCAAGAGACTCAAGCCTTGATGACGAGAGGTCCACCGTGTCCAGGTGAAGTTCTCTCAAATTTGTCAAGTTTTGGACAACTTTTTCCAAGTCGTTTATCATAAGAGAGCCAATATTCTCTTGGTTTTGATCAGAAAGATCAAGTGAAACCAATTTGGACAACAACGAGAATTCAAGTGGAATATTACCCGAAAACCTGGAGTAAGAGAGGTTGAGATGAGTTAACCTTGAAAGCTGGCCAAACTTCGAGGGAATCAAGCACAAGGAGAAGTTGTTGGAAGCCAAATTGAGCCGCTGAAGATGAAGCAAGCTGAAAAGACTGCTGTTAGAGCGTAGAGGCCCCTCAAGCCAGCTGTTGCTGAGTTCTAGCCAGACCACGTGACCAGTTCCCATGTCGCACGTGACACCATCCCAATCACAGCAATCATGACCAGCTTTCCAAGTCTCTGTTTTTGGATACGAGGCATTATCATCACCATCAACAGAAAAACTAGGAGAGCTTTTGAGTGTAAACTCTTTCTTTAGTTTCAACAGAATGGACATTTGATCAGGCAGGCATCGAAATGCATGAGCAGTAGAGATGTTGAGAGTATGGGACAGAAAAAAGAAACAAGACATGAAGTAAAACATTAGGTGGACATTCTGTTCACTCAACTTCCTCATGATTGTATCAAACGTAAGAGTATCTAGAGAAAGGGTCTAAGAGAACAGGTTTGCGTGAATCGCTAGCCATAGGCTTCGTGAATATATACACAAATTATGGCGGGCTCGTAACGTTTAACATTTCTATTGGCTGTTTGCAAAGCTAAGTCTAGCTGCATTCCAAAGATAAAAAGGGTGATGAACCAAAAATTTCTTTTTTATTGATGACCATAGATATTTGTCTTCATTAAAAAAAATAAAGTAACTGAACCAATTTGTGCTTTCCTTTGACTAAGCATGCGTTTGGTACTAAGGTTTGGATCGTAAAATATGGATTTGAATTGAATTTTTTGTTTAGTGAAGCATTTGAATTGTTGGAATAAAAAAGGATAAAAACTTAAAATGTGTTTAGAAAATAAATATCAATATAGAGCTCGTTTCGTTCATCTCAAAATTCTATGTAATTTTTCTTTTTTAATTATCTCATTTAGACTTACATATATAAAGTTGTGGACTTCTAAAGTTTGAGTTAGAAAACTATGAGTAGTAACTATAAATAGTGAAATTGAGAAAACAAGATAAATTAAATTGTAATTTTAGGATTCAAACCTTAGCACCGGACGGGGCTAAGAAGTCTTCACAGTAGTCTCCATGCATATTCATAAGCATGCACATGGCTTACGTTGTCTGTAGGGCCACCAGCTAATGAAAAAAGTTTCTGAAAAGTGAGAAATTTGCTAGAAAGAAGCAGATAGTTTCGGTAAACATAGGATATAAAAAGTAAAGGAAGATTAGGCGTTCTTCCTTAATTAATAACCTAAATCTGTTTAAGAATTTACTCGAAACTACAATGAAAACAGTTGTCTTTTAAAAAACATCCAGCAGAAAGAAAGCTTATCTATTGTTAGTACGATAATAATGACGATGTTATAATAAGCTTTAGTACAATATTTAGTAATGTTGAGGTAAGTGGGCGATTGACTAGTTTAACATGTTATTAACTAGTTTAACATGCAAACCTAATAAGTCAATTTATTTCGTAACTATTTTTGTTTGCGTTGTTGAACTATTATTAACACGTTAGTATATCATCCCGTTTTCTTTCTTTCTTTTCTTTTCTTTTCTTTTTATTTCCAAAAAAAGAGTTGGTTTATTATCTTGAATAAATTAGTCTAGTTTATCTTTTATTAGTTGATTCTGTCTATAGATCCATTATTTAATCATTCATGGGCAATTGGCAATAATTTCATCTACTGCTCTTTATTTTTTTAGCATTCTTGATACAACTCATTAAGTATTAGTCTATGGAAAAAAATGGCTTCTAAATTCAATTGTTGGTGGAATTCTAAGTCTGCTGTCGACTATTAAGAATTGGATCTTGGTTTAGTTAGGCAGAAAATAGACCATAAATTAAAGATTTGTTTTTACGTCCAAAGTCCGGTAGAAAATATATTAATTTTTACGAGACAATATAGTATTTTACCAAAAATGAGACAATATGATATATTATGAGGATAATTTGACAAATAATAACCACGTTCAACTACTTTTGCTTCAATTTGATATCATATTTAGTCTATCCACCATCGTATAGGAAGGAATATTGTTGGATGAAGATTCTTCAATATGTCATAATCCTTGTATCCCTATCACACGTAACAACAAGCTTTCTTCTACTTGAGTTCAAGTTGTTCGACAAACTTGTGAATTTTCTAAACGCTGGTGCACGTTATTGCTAATAAAGGACAAATTTTGAATAGGATGTCGACTCACAAGAATTGCGTTTAATTTAAGTTAATTATTGAAATGGTTAACTCTGGAAATTATTTGAATGACCAATTAAAAAGAAAGACAAAATAGTAATTAAAATGAGAGTAAACAAGACACAAACAAGATTCTAGGGACCCAATTTCACCTAATCAATCCACTAAGCTATCATCTTTCTCCTTAATCTATCATCCCTTTTTCTTTTTTTCTTTCTTTCTTTTTTTTTTTTTAATTTCCAAAATAGAGTTGGCTAATTATCTTGAATAAATTAGTCTAGTTTATCCTTTATTATTCTGTTTATGGATCCATTATTTAATCATTCACGGGCGATTGGCAATAATTTCATCACCTGCCTTTTTTTTTATTTTTTATTTTTTATGACATTCATGATACGACTCATTAAGTCTTAGTCTATGGAAAAAAATGGCTTCTAAATTCAATTGTTGGTGGAATTCTAAGTCTGCTGTCGACTATTACGAATTCAATCGTGGTTTAGTTAGGCAGAAAATAGACCATAAATTGAATATTTGCTTTTACGTCCAAAGTCCGGTAGAAAGGTAATAAAATGTATAGTAGAACAAAAAATTAGAAGGAATACAAAATGCCATTCAAGTCTGCACGCGACTGGCCTTTTTTTTAAGATGAGGATGAAAGAACTTAGTTGGTCTACATATTAATATTCCCCTTCTTTAAAATAAAAAAAAAAGAAAAAAGTAATATTTCCGTTTGCTACTAATGAAGTTAAAATAGAAAATATATTAAGTTTTACGAGACAATATAGTATTTTACCGAAAATGAGACAATATGATATATTATGAGGATAATTTGACAAATAATAGCCACGTCCAACTACTTTTGCTTCAATTTTATATCATATTTAGTCTATCCACCATCGTATAGGAAGGAATATTTTTCGATGAAGATTCTTCAATATGTCATAATCTTTGTATCCCTATCGCACGTAACGACAAGCTTTCTTCTACTTGAGTTCAAGTAGTTCAACAAACTTGTGAATTTTCTAAACGCTGGTGCACGTTATTGCTAATAAAGGACAAAGTTTGAATAGGATGTTGACTCATGAGAACTGTGTTTAATTTAAGTTAATTATTGAAATGGTCAACTCTGGAAAATATTTGAATGACCAATTAAAAAGAAAGATGAAATAGTAATTAAAATGAGAGTAAACAAGACACAAACAAGATTCTAGAGACCCAAGTTCACCTAACCAATCCTCTAAGCTATCATTTTTCTCCTTAGTCTATCATCCCTTTTTCTTTCTTTCTTTCTTTCTTTCTTTCTTTTTTATTTTTTTATTTCCAAAATAGAGTTGGTTTATTATCTTGAATAAATTATTCTAGTTTATTTTTGATTAGTTGATTCTGTTTATGGATCCGTTATTTAATCATTCATGGGCGACTGGCAATAATTTCATCAACCGCTCTTTTTTTGACATTCATGATACGACTCATTAAGTCTTAGTCGACGGAAAAAAATGGCTTCTAAATTTAATTGTTGGTGGAATTCTAAGTCTTCAGTCAAATATTAAGAATTCGATTGTGGTTTAGTTAGGCAGAAAATAGACCATAAATTAAAGAGATTTTACGTCCAAAGTCCGGTAGAAAGGTAATAAGAAAGTATGGTAGAACAAAAAATTAGAAGGAATATAAAATGCCATTCAAGTCTGTACGCGACTGATCTTTTTTCAAGATGAGGATGAAAGGTTGGTCCACATATTAATATTCCCCTTCTTTTAAAATTCCAAAAAAAAAAAAAAAGTAGTAACATTCTCGTTTATTTCTAATAAGGTTAAAGTAGAAAATATATTAATTTTTACGAGACAATATAGTATTTTCCCGAAAATGAGACAATACGACATAGTATGAGGATAATTTAATGAATAATAACCACATTCAACTACTTTTGCTTCAATTTTATATCATAATTTGTGTATCCACCATCGTATAGGAAGGAGTATTGTTCAACCAAGATCCTTCAATATGTCATAATCCTTGTATCCCTATCACACGTAACAACAAGATTTCTCCTACTTAAGTTCATTTTGTTCAACAAACTCATGAATTTTCTAAACACAGGTGCACGTTATTGCTAATAAACAACAAAGTTTAAATAGGATGTTGACTCATGAGAATTGCATTTAATTTATATTAATTATTGAAATGGTTAACTTTGGAAATTATTTGGATGACTGATTAAAAAAAAAAAAGACAAAATACTTATTAAAATGAGAGTAAACAAGACGCAAACAAGATTCTAGCGACCCAATTTCACCAAACCAATCCACTAAGATATCATTTTTCTTCTTAATCTAGTTGCCTAGTTAAGTGATAATTAGAATTTCTCTAATCTATCTACAAGTCTAATAAGTGAGCTTTCACTTACTTATTTAATATCCTGAAATTGAATAATTTGCAAAATCTTCAAGTTTTTAGGTTGGTTTAATGTGTTTGTGAGTGTTTCAGATAAACAAAGAAAAATTGGATCACTTGGAAGAAAAGGAGATGAAAATTAAGTTTTTAGCCTGCAGCAGAGGCGTGGGCGCGCACCCACGTGCCCACTCGACCAAGTTAGAAGGGGCACGCGCCCCACCAGCGCGCTTCAGACACAACAACGAGTGCCCGCGCGTGCTAGGCCTATCCCTCAAATTCCAAGCTCACGGTCACGCGCTCTTAGGCGTGCTCTCGCACGCTAGGCGTGTCCACCCTTCTCTCGGCCTGAAGCCCCCACGAGCTCTAAAGAGGAGCTGTGTGCGAAAAAGAAGGAGTTTTTTGGAGACCCAAAAACCTCAGACGAAAAAAGAAAGAAAACTTCTAGGTTTTGAGGGCTTTGTTTGGAGAGTCAAGGAGATTGAATACTTAGGAGCTTGTTCTTCAACTAGTTCTTTTTCTTTGTACTCTTTTCTCTCTTTGTAGCTCTTGAACTTGCATATACTCCTTGATTTCATGTTTGAATATGGGTTAGATGTTTGTTTCAAATTTGGTTATGGATTTGAGAACTTTGATGTCAAGCTAAACTTTCTAAGCTAGGTGGTATGATGTAACTTGATGATGACTTTGTTATAATAAATTTAGTGCTTGTTGATTGAATCCCATTCCCAATTGTTTGTGTTTCTCTATGCTTTTTTTTTTTTTTTCTAATTTTATTTACCATTAAATTAGAGTTTTTAGATGTGTGAAATTGAGCTCGGGAGAGTAAATTTCATATGTTGGAAATTGGGAAACACAACCCATAGTAATTTTAAGTTTGGGAGGCTAATATGACTTGGGTAATCGCTAGAGTAGGGTTGCTTAATAAGTGCTTAATTAGTTGTGTTAATAGGGATATTAATTTGATTAAATTTTGCATATTATTTTACTCGGCACTCGGTAGAGGGAGTGAAATTAAAATTTGTCGCCTACGATTAATGATTTGAATGAATTCAATTAACAAGCCTTGAATTGGATAAGTAAAGTTAAGTCAAGTGAAATCAAAACCGCTTAGCCTTACACACCATTGAGTTCCCTTCAATCCATATTTTCTATTGCTTTTATTTTTCTTAATCTTTGTTTAATTTAATTGCTTAATTTAGTCGCTTTTTTCAATTCCCTTTAATTTTGATAGCTTAGATAAAATTGAGTCATTTTAATTGTGCTACTTAGTTAGTTTTATTAATTTCAATCGCTGTGGGATGATACTCGACATTTGTCACTTTATTACTTGTGGTGATTCGTTCACTTGTGAGCACACATGAAGATAAACACGTAACATGTTTTTGGTACCGTTGCCGGGGATTGAAAATTTTATTAATTCTAGCTAATATTACAACCAAGTGATTTGGTTTTAATTTAGCCATTTCTTTTATTTTAATTGTTTTAAGCTTGTCAAATTTGTGTTTGTGACAATTCATGCGAAGAGCTCAAAATCCCAATCTAGTGCCACTTGATCCGGAAACCGAAAGGACTCTTCGGAAGATAAGGAAGCAAAAGAAGTATAACGAGGCTTAAGTTATGGGTTATCGGGAGAACAATAATAATCAACAACGAGCTTTAAGGGACTATTTCAAACCCGTCGTGAATGACAACTATTCAGTAATCCAAAGGTAAGCTATCAATGCTAACAACTTCGAGTTGAAGCCGGCTCTTATCAACATGGTACAACAAAATAAATATGGGGATTATCACATGAGGACGCAAATGTACATTTGGGGACTTTCTTGGAGATTTGTGATACCATGAAGATGAATGGTGTTTCGGAGGATGCCATTTGCTTGCGCTTGTTCTCGTTCTCTCTTAGGATCGAGTGAGGGGTTGGTTACAATTGGTGCGAAGTGGAAGTATCACCACTTGGGAAGACTTGGCTCAATGATTCCTCATCAAGTTCTTTCCACCATCGAAGACGTCTCAATTTCGTGGAGAAATTGCTCAATTTAGGTAACTGGATTTCGAGCCTTTTTATGAAGCATGGGAGCGGTTCAAGGACCTCATTCGGAGGTGTCCACAACATGGGTATCAAGATTGGTTTCAAATCCAATTATTCTACAATGGGTTGAATAGCCAAACAAAAACCATAGTTGATGCGGCGGCTAGTGGTACTTTGTTG
Organism: Ficus microcarpa; assembly: GCA_025413485.1. Classification (NCBI taxonomy): domain Eukaryota; kingdom Viridiplantae; phylum Streptophyta; class Magnoliopsida; order Rosales; family Moraceae; genus Ficus; species Ficus microcarpa. Next base: position 2,776,103 of record CM046387.1, read on the forward strand.
TCAAAAACTGCCGAGGAAGCTCAACAAATTTTGGAAGAGATGGCATCTAACAACTCTCAATGGCCTAATGAGAGATCCTCAACAAAGAAAGTTGCAAGAATGTATGAAGTAGACCCATTGGTTTCTCTTGCGGCACAAGTTTCGGCCTTGTCTAATCAAATTTCAGCATTGACTACTAGAGAAGCTTCATCAAGTCAAGAATCAGCGATGGTTTCTAATACTTCTTATGTTGGTGATGGAATTGATTAAGAGCAAGTTAACTTTGTGAACAACCAGAACTATAATTACCGCCCCAACAATTTGCCTACTCACCACCATCCGGGACTTCACAACTATGAGAACTTCTCTTATGATAACCCTAGAAATGCTCTACAACCACCATCGGGATTTCAACAACCAATTGCCAAGAAGAAGCCATCGTTGGAAGACCTCTTGAGTACTTTTATTGTTGAGAATAGAGGAAGATTTAACAAAGATGAGGTGAGACTTGATAATATAGAGACACATTGTAGTAATATGGGGGCAACTATGAAGTCTCTTGAAGTTCAAATTGGGCAACTTGCACACTCCATAAAAGGCCAATCATCCAGCAAGTTTCCAAGTGATACAGAGAGTAATACTAAAGACCATTGCAAGGCTATCACTTTGAGGAGCAGAAAAGAAGTCGAAACTCCCAAACCTCGAGAAGCTTAAACTAAACAAGAGTAAGTGATAGAAGAGCAAACAGAAAGAGACTAAGAAGCCAAATTCTATCTCTTTTCCAGAGAATCCCCCAATCATTGCTCTCCCGTTACCATTCCTTCATCTGTTCCCAAAAAAAAAAAAAAAAAAAAGAAGTTGGAAACCCAATTCTCTAAGTTTCTTGTGATTTTCAAGAAAATTCACATCAATATCCCTTTTGCGGATGCATTGGAGCAAATGCCGAACTATGCAAAGTTCATGAAGGATATTATGTCGAGGAAGCGGAAGTTGGAAGACTATGAGACGATGAAGCTCACAAAGGAATGTAGTACAATTCTTCAAAGAAAGTTACCCCAAAAATTGAAGGATCCAGAAGCGTTACTATTCCATGCACTATTGGTAGCTCTGTATTCGAGAAGGCCTTGTGTGATCATGGTGCCAGCATCAATCTTATGCCACTCTCTGTTTTCCAAAAATTGGGACTTGGTGAAGTCAAGCCAACTACCATTTCCTTGCAAATGGCAGAGCGTTCTCTCATCTATCCTAGGGGAGTCATTGAATACGTGTTGGTGAAAGTTGATAAGTTCATCTTTACAGTGGATTTGGTTGTTCTCGACATGGAGGAAGACCGAGAAATCCTAATAATTCTTGGTCGACCATTTCTTGCTATCGGGAGAGCTTTGATTGATGTGCATAGTGGGAATTTGATGCTCCGGGTTAATAATGAAGAGGTCAAGTTCAACATCTACCATACATTGAAGTTTCCGGAGGAAAGATCTACTTGCAATCGGATAGAAGTGATAGATTCTTGTGTGAAGGAGTTCATTCGTGATATTATGCATAACGATCCTTTGGTGCATTGCCTATTGAATTCTTTATCAATGGTGGATTTCAGTGAGGAGTACTATGCCAAAGATGAAGGTATTGTAGACTATGTTCTAGCTCTTGAAGCATTACCTATTGAGGATCCTACGGCCCAAGTGAATAATCTTGATTCGGTGATTAGTCTTCAAGCTTCTAAAGATTCTTTGGATGTTTCTAGTTCATCTCACAATGGGTTGGTCTTGAAGCAATTGCCCGAGCATTTCCGACATGCCTTCTTAGGGAAGAATTCCACTAATCCTATGATTATTTCGGCATCATTGAGCTAGGAAGAAGAACAAAAGTTGCTATTTGTCTTGAGAAATCACAAGTCCGCCTTTGGTTGGTCGATTTCTGACATCAAAGGCATAAGCCCAACAATTTGCATGCACAAGATCCTTATGGATGACTCTTACAAGCCATCAATTGAGCATCAGAGAAGATTGAATCCGGCTATGAAAGAAGTAGTGCGAGCCAAAGTTTTGAAGCTACTCAATGTCGGAATCATTTATGCCATCTTTGATAGTTCATGGGTGAGTCTGGTGCAAGTCGTCCCCAAAAAGGGTGGAATGACGGTGGTAAAAAATGGGAACAATGAGCTTATCCCTACTAGAATGGTGACGGGGTGGCGTGTGTTCATCGATTATGGGAAGCTCGACAATGCCACGAAAAATGATCATTTTCCTTTTTCTTTTATCAATCAAATGCTGGACCGATTGGCGGGGTATAATTACTATTGCTTTCTTGATGGGTATTCGGGCTACAATCAAATTGCTATAGCCCTCGAAGACCAAGAGAAGACGACTTTCACATGCTCCTATGATACTTTTGCTTTTCGTCGCATGCCGTTCGGTTTGTGCAATGCCCCCACAACCTTCCAAAGATGTATGATGGCTATTTTCTCCAACATGGTGGAGGAGATAATGGAGGTCTTTATGGATGATTTTTCGGCATTTGGCTCATCTTTTGATCATTGCCTCCACAATCTATCTCTTGCATTACAACGTTGGGAGGAGAAGAATCTCGTTCTTAATCGGGAGAAATGTCATTTTATGGTTAAGGAAGGAATTGCCTTAGGCCATCGAGTATCTTCTAAGGGAACTAAGGTTGACCGATCTAAAATCTTGGCAATCGAGAAACTTCCACCACCGACGAATGTAAAAGGGATTCGATGTTTTCCTGGGCCATGATGGGTCTACTGGAGATTTGTTAAGGATTTTTCAAAGGTCATCAAAGCGCTATGCAATCTTCTTGAAAAAGACTCTCTCAACTTTGATGAGTTATGCTTAAAGGCTTTCAATTTGATTAAGGAGAAGTTGACTTCGGCGCCCATCATGGTTGTGCCCCATTAGAATGAACCGTTTGAGATCATGTGTGATGCCAGTGATTATGCCGTTTGAGTAGTTCTAGGTCAATTGCGAGACAAGGTTTTCCGGACTATTTATTATGCGAGCTGAACTTTCAATGAAGCGCAATTAAACTACACCACCACTGAAAAAGAGATGTTGGCGCTAGGGTTCTGCTTGTGACAAGTTTCGTTCATATATCATTGGGTACAAAGTGATTGTCAACACGGACCATGCGGTAATTCATTACTTGTTTACCAAGAAGGATGCCAAACCTCATCTAATCCAATGGATTCTTTTGCTTTAAGAGTTTGGTTTGGAGACTTTGGATAAGAAAGGGAGTGAAAATGTCATGGCGGATCATTTTCTCAAGACTAGAGCAAATAGAAGTGGGTGACAGTACTTGCATTTAAGAGGTATTTCCGGATGAACAACTTCTTGAGGTTGAGGCAAAGCTTCCTTAGTATGCTGATTTTGTCAATTATCTTGCTTGTAAAGTAATACCTCTAGACTTGTCATACCATCAAAAGAAGAAATTTCTCCATAATGTGAGAAGCTATCTTTGGGATGATCCAATCTTGTTCAAGATATGCTCCGATCAAGTTATCCAGAGATGCATTCGCGAAGAAGAAGTTCATGACATTCTCAACCATTGCCACTTTTCTCTCTATTGAGGACACTTTGGAGCTACTCGAACTATCGCAAAGGCACTTCAATCTAGTTTTTATTGGCCTGCACTTTTTGGGGATAGTCATTCTTTTGTTAAGACTTGTGATCGACGCCAACGAGTAGGAAACATCTCAAGGCGTCATGAGTTGCCTTTAACTAACATTGTGGAGGTGAAAATTTTTGATGTTTGGAGAATCTACTACATGGGACCTTTTCCTCCCTCTTTTGGCCAAACATATATTCTTTTAGCGGTGGACTACGTCTCTAAGTGGGTGGAAGCCATGGCTACTCCAACTAATGATGCTCGGGTAGTGTTGAAATTCTTGCACAAGAACATCTTCACTAGGTTTGGTACTCATCGAGCAATACTTAGTGATGAGGGGACTCATTTTTGCAACAAGGTGTTCAATGCTCTTCTCACCAAGTATGGAGTCCGACACAAGGTGGCCCTTGCATACCATCCTCAAACAAATGGGCAAGCCGGAGTCTCAAACTGGGAAGTCAAGCAAATTCTTGAGAAGACGGTACACACTAACCAGAAGGATTGGTTGGTGAAATTAGATGATGCCTTGTGGGCCTATCGATCGGCTTTCAAAATGCCAATTAGAATGTCACCATACCAGTTAGTGTTTGGCAAAGCTTGTCATCTTCCAATAGAGTTGGAACATAGAGCTTTTTGGGCTATTAAGAAGCTCAATTTTGGCCCCAAGACATCCGGAGAGCAGCGTTTGCTTCAACTTAATCAGTTAGAAGAGTTCCAGAATGAAGCCTATGGAAGTGCAAGACTTTACAAGAAGCGTACAAAAAGGTGGCACGACAAGCAAATTTTGAGGTGAAAGTTTGTTCCTGGCCAACAAGCTTTGCTATTTAACTCCCGCTTGAAGCTATTTCCTGGGAAGTTGAAGTCGAGATGGTCGGGACCCTTTAAGATCAAGCAAATGTTTCCTTTTGGCGCCATTGAGCTCTCGGGAGATGATGGGCGCACTTTCCGTGTCAATGGTCAAAGGTTGAAGCATTATTTCGGAGGCGAGGAATGGAATGTGGAGAAAATCTCGCTTGCGGATCCGAATTAAAGAGAGCCAAAGCCAAGTCTAGCTAGAGACATTAAATCAAGCGCTTCTCTAGAGGTACCCCAAGCTCTATCTCCTTAATATATTTTGAAATTTTCTTTTAGTTTGTTTTCAGTTATATATATTTGTGTGTGTTATTTGAGTGATTCCCTTATTTCATCGAACCAATCTACTAAGCTATCATTTTTCTCCTTAATCTAGTTGCCTAGTTAAGTGATAGTCAGAATTTCTCTAATCTATCTACGAGTTTGATAAGTGAGCTTTTACTCACTTATTTAATGTCCTGAAATTGGATAATTTGCAAAATCTTCAAGTTCTAGGTTGGTTTAATCTGTTTGTGAGTGTTTCAGATAAACAAAGAAAAATTGGATTACTTGAAAGGAAAAAAGATGAAAATCAAGTTTTTAGCCCGCAGCAGAAACGCGGAAACGCCTCTAAGGGCGCGCACCCACGTTCCGACTCGACCAAGTTAGAAGGGGGCACACGCCCCACCAGGGCGCTCCACACACTACAACGAGCGCCTGTGCGTGTTAGGCATACCCCTCGAATTCCAAGCTCGCGGCCGCGCGCTCTCAGGCGTGCTTTCGCACGCTAGGCGCCCCCGCCCTTCTCTCGGCCTGAAGCCCCCACGAACTCTAAAGAGGAGCTGTGTGCAAAAAAGAAAGAGTTTTTTGGAGACCCAAAAACCTCGATGAAAAAAGAGAGAAAACTTCTAGGTTTTGAGGGCTTTTCTTGGGGATTCAAGGAGATTGAAGACTTGGGAGCTTATTCTTCAACTAGTTCTTCTTCTTTCTACTCTTTTCTCTCTTTGTAGCTCTTGAACTTGCATTTGCTCTTTGATTTCGTGTTTGAATATGGGTTTGATGTTTGTTTCAAATTTGGTTATGGACCTTGAGAACTTTGATGTCTTGCTAAACTTTCTAAGCTAGGGGATATGATGTAGCTTGATGATGACTTTGTTATGATAAATTTATTGCTTGTTGATTGAATCTCATTCCGAATTGTTTGTGTTTCTTTGTGCTTTTTTCTTTTCTAATTTTATTTACCGTTAAATTAGAGTTTTTAGATGTGTGAAATTGAGCTCGGGAGAGTAAATTTCATATGTTGGGAATTGGGAAACACAACTCATAGTAATATTAAGTTCGGGAGGCTAATATGACTTGGGTAATCACTAGAGTAGGGTTGCGTAATAAGTGCTTAATTAGTTGTGTTAATAGGGATATTAATTCGATTAAATTTTGTATATTATTTTACTCGGCACTCAGGAGAGGGAGTGAAATTAAAATTTGTCACCTACGATTAATGATTTGAATGAATTCGATTAACAAGTCTTGAATTGGATGAGCAAAGTTAAATCAAGTGAAATCGAAACCCCCTAGCCTTACACACCATTGAATTCCCTTTAATCCATATTTTCGATTGTTTTTATTTTGCTTAATCGTAGTTTAATTTAATTGCTTAATTTAGTTGCTTGTTTCAATTCCCTTTAATTTAATTTTGATATCTTAGATAAAATTAAATCATTTTAATTGTGGTACTTAGTTAGCTTTCTTAATTTCAATCTCTATGAGACGATACTCGATATTTTGTCACTTTATTACTTGTGGTAATTCGTTCACTTGTGACCGCACACGAAGATAAACAAGCAACAAGTTTTTTAACAAGTCCTTCCCAATAGTTGAGTCCATTAATAGATACATTATATTCATATGAGTACCAATTAATAAGGATTCATTAAGCTTTGGTTTTCCTCTAGTGACTGCACGAATCTAGCAAGTGCATATTCCTATCTAACTAGTAATTATGTCACTCTATGCATGATCTACACCTAATTCCCTTTCCCAAATTCATCACGGCCTCCTAACCATTAAAATAGTGATAAATCATTTAGAAGCATTAAACACTCATAGAATAATCAACTTAATAAAAATTAGATAATAAAAAATTGAATTAAAAGCAAAGTTTATAATTAGGCTAATATTGTAGCGCTAGAATCAACGCACTCCTCAATAAATATAAATATAGGCATAAACATAAATAAATATTCAAACATTTTCAAATCACAATAATAATAATAATAATAATAATAATAATAATAAAGAAAAACCCATGGATATATTACAAACCTCCAAGCTCCTCTTCGAAATCTTCTCTCCTTCTCCTTTAATCTTTAAAATGTCCTCTCCCCTGAATTTTTGTGAGAAAAAAAATATATATCCGAAAAAAATAAATAAATCCTAACATCCACCCCTCTATATTTTTTCTTTTTTTCTTTTTCCTTTTCCTCATTTTTTTTCTCTCTCTCCTCCTCACTGCTGCAAGCCTGCAAAGCCTGAGGCTCTCTGCCACTGCCTTTTTCTTTCCCTTCTTTTCTTTTTCGTTTTCATGTTCATTTTTTTTAATTTTTCTTTTCCCATTCTTTCCGTACGGCTGTAGACTGATTCGATGCTCATGAGGCCATCAGACACGAGTCAGAACGGAGAAATGGAAAAGTTTGTGGCGTGGCAGACGTTGGCTGGGTGTGGCGTAAAGACATTTTAATCACAAAAAAATAAAATAAAAAAATTAAGGAACATATCATAATTTCGTAAAAAAATTATCAACTAAATAAACAATTTACTCTATTTTTATTTTGGATCAATTTTGTAAATATTTATAAAACAGTGCTATAGGGGCATTTTTTGTGAAAGTGAAATTCATGAAGGATTCTTAAAATAATCTAAAACTTTCATGTTTTGATCAAAAGTTAGTTTTGTCTTTAACTTGTTCATTTTTTCAAAAACCCGCGGCTAAATACTGATTCAAGGAACATTGTTTCAGTTTTACACGTTTTCGAAAGTCGGCCAAAAACTCTATCTTAACATCATTTTTAGGCCCAGTGGTTTACATGAAACTTTTAGATCTCATTATCTAAAAGTTTATTGTTTTGCAACTTGAGTTGTTTCTGATTGGTTATAGTGATGCGGGTTAACATAGCAAAATAGATTTTAATAACCTTTTACTATTACCCAATATCTCACATATGGTAACAATCCTTTTACCATTACCATAACAATCCTTGTAGGACAGTTGATTCGGTAAGACTTATCAACTTAAGGCCTTCCACGCTATTATCTTTTCCTTAGAACAAGCGGTGTGGTCACAATTAATTCTTAGCTTTATTAGTATTCTCAACTTATCAGTTTTCTTCTTTCAATCTTTAATGGTAGAGTCTCTATTATTTCTAAAGTGGCGACACCGCTCCCCTTGCTGAAGGGAACGCCCACTCCCTTCATTAGATGAAGTGGCGACACATGACGTTGGCAGGCGCAACGTGTAGTCTTCGTATTGCATCCTCTTATGTAGCTTCCTCCAACTACTAAATACATTATTTTCCATAATTCACATAGTTAGTTCTCATCAATCTAACAAAAATCAATTATTGTGTAGTCTTTATTTTATCCTCTAAATTAAATATTTCCCCATGAAGCTAATATTGTCATCATACCTAGTTTCGGCTGGGCATAATGATGTTCAGGGGTTTAATTAAAATAATCCCGTAATTAGTAATAAATCATGAGAATATTTAAAAATAAAATAGAAGGAAAAATGTTTAAAATTCACAACATTCCCAAATTCACCCACACTTTTGTAAATTCCAATTTTCGTCACTTTTGGTAAATTAGTCAAACCTTTATGCTAGGTTGTATTTTGACCTAAAATTCTACCATTTTTAATTCATAAAAATTTGCCAAGTAGCTTTTAGCAAAATTAGTGAGTATTTTGAAATACTAAGCTTTTGAGCGAAAATAAATTCAGATTATCAATCTTTGGTATCACTAGGGTTTGCCAACCTCAAACAAACGAAAAGGCAAAAACAAAAAAGTAATGGAACAGACATCCAAGCCTAGTCTAGATAGAGAGTTTTAGTTATACATACCTAGAAAAAATATAACTGGAAATGAAAGTACATATAAATCACCGCAGTGGTCTTGAAAGCAATCCCTCTAATCGGCGCTACTCTTAGCTCCTCATGGGAAATGGGGTTTAAAATAATAAAACGTGAGTTACGAGCTCAATAGGATATGAGGACTCATTAAAAATAAATAAATTTAAATACGGAAATGAGTATATCATAATAGAATAACGAAACAAGAATAACGCAATAACGAAATTACATCATTAAATAATATACTCATAGTGCTAAGCCAAATAAATTTCGCCACCGAAGTGGACCAATTGGTTACAAGATACCATCTAGGTATCTAATCACAGCATCATAGTAAATACCGTCTGCTAGTATAACTGAATAGAGTTAGTAGATTCATTTAACGCACTTGGACAGTCTCGGACAAAATCTCAAAACACCTCATTTGAGCCTCTCAAAATAATGTATTTACATCTATATACATATATCATTTTGATGAAAAACAATTTATACATTTATAAACGCTCCACTCAACTCTTATTTCATAAAATAATTTTATTTTCAAAAAATGATTTTAAAAGGAGAGATTTATAGAATGACAATAGCAAACACTGTAACAAACTTAGGGGATAACGTACCCTACTTCTTTGGCAAATAAATCTACCAACAACTTCATTTCACACAAAACGAGACTCCTCGCTCCGATCACTAAATTCTTAAATTCAACAACACAAATAATTTAATTACCTGTCACAACACAAGTCCTAATTAAACTAAACATCAAGCCTAATTAGTGTGCTTTTTCTGATATTGTATTAAAACAATATTTTTTGGTAATTATTTCAAAAATTGTCATTTTATCCCAAAACCATATACAAATTCAGGTTTCAGCTCAACACGGCATAATCAGAAGTTAGAATATTAAAACAGGGGCAAAACGGGTCTAAATAGGAGACAACCAAACATATTGCCTCTGTCCGGTTGTAACGCCCCCTAGTGGAACTATAACGACCCGCCTAGCACAGGCCGTTACCGTACATACATGCTTACTTAACTTATCGTACTCACTTAATTAGCAAAAACAGCAGAAAATTTTTTTTTATACGACATAAAAACGTGCAACGTATAAAAATGTCTTAGATAAAAATATTCAACATAAAATAATTACGTAAAGAACAAAACGCGTACGGCATTGAACTCCCACATTTCACAGTATGCCCCGCACGCTTTCCATCTTGTATCATATATTGTTGACAGGTTGCTTACCTACAGCATAGACGTAAGACAGTGAGCTTTCGCTCAGCAAGTACAACTTCTTATACCGCGACATAAACAAACATAGCCTAACCTTACACATCCCAACTTAACTCGTCATAGCATACCATATCGTATCATAACTTTATTCGTCATAGCATAACATCTCACATCATAATGCATGATCCATTATGCTCGTATTATGCTTTATTCGTTCTTAACTTACTTTCATACTTATCTTACTTATCTTACTTATAGGCCCCTCACTTGAGTGTACGTACCGGGCGCGTGACTATGGAGTGGTTGGGGCGGCAAGTCCATTTCCAACTCAAACCATAGTCCTACCCGACCTACGAGCGGGTCGGTACGACACAGGCGACTTGCTTGCCATCTTACTTTCTTTTCATCTTGTCATTCTTAAACTCATTATTCTTATAAGAATTAGTGAGCATGCATCGTGATGTCACCTATTCTTAATTTATACTCATACCGATTCCATATCATAACATGCATTTCTTACCTATCATTCTTCATACATAAGCATATCGTCCCTTATCATACGACATAGCATATCACATAGCATACAGCATATAACCACATAACATATTGCAATCAATCTAACATACCACATGGCATACAGCAAGACATAGCATCACGACAACGTAGCACAACAATAATCTCA
>CM046387.1:2786672-2810672 GCA_025413485.1 Ficus microcarpa
ATACTTAGACAAGTATCACAACAAGCCTATGTTGTAGGTGAAGTTGTACTTACCTCATCTACTATGTCCAGTATACTGCTGCTCTCCGTCCAGATACGGCCGCAAGCTACCTCCTACTTGAGTGAAGGACATAGGTAAGGGTCTATAGTCATAACCGTAAAATGTTGGTGACCTAACCAACATGTATACATAGTCTTAGTTATATGTCCCCTATATACAGGATATCTAACTTGGTTATAATCAGTAACCTTATTGCTCAAGGTTAACTAAACATGGATCATGACTTACTAGGCTACATAGGATAACCTTATGTGCTAAGCCCACATACATACTGATAGGGTTAGGTTACTATCCTAACCTTGGGCCTATGCTTCAACATCTTGGTCCATAATCCATTGGGTTATTACAAATAACCCTAAGTTTTAGCTCATTTTCAAACTTGGTATCATATAGGGTTATATTGGGTAACTCTTAAGGTGATCAAACTAAGTCAACCCAAGTCAACATTTTGGTCAACTAAGGTCAACCCTCTATGGGTCAAACTTGGGCTTTAGGGCCAAGCCCAGTAACTAGGGTATCCTTCCCGGTTACCATCCGTCATCATTTTGTTACTAAACTTTGGCTTTAAAAATTCAATTTCCCTTGATCTTGGAAAATTTGGTAAATAAATTTCAAAAATCTTTTACTTAACTTATAAAAATTAATGGTTCTTAAAGTTGGGCTTTATGAAATCATTCAGGATTGAAAACTGGCATTGGAACAGTTTTCACAATCAAAATATTGAAAATACTCTTTTTCTGCGTTGTTTTTAGAAAATCCTGTGCAGGAATTTCCTGTTTCCTGTACAGTTTTTAGAAATCCATTTCTATTTAAAAATCTAAATAGAATTGGAAAAAGCTGTCTACACGAAAGTTTTAGCTCCTAAAAAATTCTACAACTTTCATGTTTTGCAGAAAATCCAGTTCGAACTCTAACGTGTTCTTATTTCCGGTTGAACTCACTTGGCCGTGCATGAAACCTGGGCACGGTCAGGCTCTGATTTTCATAAAAACCAAGGCCGTTGGAGCCTTATTTTGGAAAACTGTCCATGCTACCCCCCTAGGAAAAACCATTCTCTATAACTTTTATGTTTTACGTTTTCCCAATTCGGCCTCTAAATGCCTCAAATTTCACTTTTCAGAAAACTGGCCAGTTTGTATCCGAACTGGCAGTTTTCATTCTTAAATTCGTTTTACGTCCTATTTCGCGCAATCTAACTCAACCAAACACGTGGGAGCCTAGAAAGCAGACATGCAGCTTTTTCTAATGTCCCAATTCAACATTCATGTGACCCGATCATGTCCATGCAAACCATTAACGAAATTGCCTTAACCTAGGGTTTGCATGGTTCTAGGTTCAAACAAAGCATACCATTCATTCAAGTTCTATTCTAGCAACCTAACATGCTATTCTAAATCATACTTGAACATATTTGGGGGACATACAACTTATCAAACATCTAGCATGCAAACCCTAATAATCAAACAAGCATAAGCATATAATCAACAAAGCTCATAAATCAAACCACCCTTAACCTAATCAAGCACCACCTACATATTTCTAAACTAGGGCAATAAGATAAATTGAGCTTATGCTCTTACAATTTTCAACTTGAAATACATATAAATTTCAAATTGAAACTTAATTAAAAAGTTTAGGGTTATGGGAGAGTTACCTTGATCAACCCTAGGAGTTGTTAGGGTTTGAGTCTGAAAATCTCTCTCCCCCCTTGGTCTCCTTCAACCGGCCTTTACCCTCCAATGGATACCAAAAATTTTTTGGTCACTTAGTTAATTGTTTCCACAAATTTTGGCCACTCTCCTCTTCCTTTCTCTCTTCACTTTCTCTTCCCTTTTTCTCCTTCCCACAACCGACCACTTGGCCAAAAATGGGTTCCAAAAATGTTTCAAACTTTTGCTTGGGTTTCTTGGTGAAAACCGACCACTCCCCTAGGGTTCTTCCTTTGAATTTTTAATTTTTCTCTATTCTTTCTTTGCCTCTCAAGTCTAGATTTTTGAGAAGAAAAATGGGCATAGTTTGGCTAGATTTCACAATTTTTGTGAATAAAATGGCCACCCCTCATCACCTATTTATAGGGTGATGGAAAACTCTTTAAAATAGTCAAAAAGTCCTTGAAGAAGCAATAATTTGCACAATTCCCCCCTTAGGTGGCCGGCCAACTCACCATCTAGAGTCTTCCATAATTCTTTCCATCCATTGTTTAATTAATTATGATGTCATAATTGTGGGATTAGGTGATGTAAGCATCATTAGGGCTTGTTTAGCCTTTTTACTCAATATGCAGTTCATTTTTGAGCTAACACATATATTTCCAATACTATGCTCACTAATACATAGTATTTTTATACTGTACTGCAGTCTAAAATTCATCTGTGTAAAAATGCATTGTATAAAATTTTTCTTATTTTTCGAAGCCCTTTTGCCCTTTATTTCTAACTTGGTGTGCTTGATTTTTCTATGGTGGTTTTAAATCCTATTCATGCTATCTTGCTCGTAAAGACGGTTTTCGCAGTATATTTCCATACTGCTTTGTCATAATACTGCATAGTCAAACCTTTGACCATTCTTGGTCAACCTTTGACTTTCTTAGTCAACTTTGACTTTTTCGGTCCAACTTTGACCAATATGAAATCATGGAATTTTTCTCCCTTTTTCACTCAAAATGTTACTTGTTAGTCTAGGCAATCAATTTTGAGTCTTATAAAATCATAGGAACTCACAAAACTTGACAAAAACTCTTAATCGAGCTTTTTCATAAATACCTTCATGGTACAAATTTAATTCCTTCTAGAGGAAATAGTAATATCGAAAAACTAGGTGTTACAATCTACCCCCCTTAAAAATTTTCGTCCTCGAAAATCAGAACAAACTGGGGTAGTTCTTTCTCATTTCATCTTCTACTTCCCAAGTTGCCTCTTCAACCTTATGGTTTCGCCATAACATTTTAACCGTGGGAATAGTTCTATTTCTTAAGACCTTTTTGTAACGACCCACCTAGCACAGACTGTTACCGTACATACATGCATACATAACGTACTTACTTACTTAGCGTAAATAGCGGAAATATTTTTTTTTCTACAAACGTATAAACATATATGTGAGATAATTAAGTAGCGATATTCGATAAGCATATAAACAATAATTAGATATCGATGTTCTAAAACCAAATAAAATATTCATAAAGACAAAACGCGTAGCGGTCGACATTCCCACATTTCACAGTTTGCTCCGTCACGTTCCTCCATCTTGTATCAGTGGTTGCCTGCAGGTTGCTTACCTATAGCATAGACGTAAGACATGAGCTTTCGCTCAGCAAGTACAACACATACATCCGCGACACACAAATAGAACACATAACATAACATGACATATCATAACACAATGGCATAATGTACTTAATCATGCATGAGCCATTTATACTTCATTATGCTTTCTTATACTTTCATAACCTGATTCATATCTTATCTAAACTTATCTTGCTTATGGGCCCCTTACATAAGTGTCCGTACCGGGCACGCAACTATGGAGTGGTTGGGGCGGCCAGTCCATTTCCAACTCAAACTATAGTCCAACCCGACCTAACGCGGGTCAGTACGAAACAGGCAAACTTGCTTACCATCATACTTGTTTTTTCTCATTTCTTACTTGATCTTGTTCTTATCTTAAAAATTGGTAAACATGCCTCATGATGTCATACATTCATAGATCATAATCATGTCTCAACATAACATACCTCATATCATAATCATGGACTTGACATATCATATACCATGACATAGCCACATCGTATAACATGACATAATCATACCTTAGACTTTGCATACCACATATCGTAACATGTATCAATCATATCACACATTATAACAAACATCAGACCCTATCACACATCATATCCTAGCATCACATATTCCTATCATACACACATCAAACATACTTGGGTAAGTATCACAACAAAAGCCTATCCTGTAGCCGGAATTGTACTTACCTTGATTGCTATGTCTTATGTAGGGCTACTCCTGACTAGGATGCCGCTGCAGGTTACCTCCTGCTATATTAAAGGACACGGATAAGAGTTCTTGGTCATCATAGGATGTTGGTAACCTAACCAACATTCATACGAAATCTTAGTTATATGTCCCCTACAAAATATATGATAACTTACTGGGTTACAACAAGTAACCCTAGTGTTTAATATTACCAATCATGAATCATATCCTATGAGGTTATATACGGTAACCTTGGATGCTAAGCCCACACACACAGGGTTAGATCATTATCCTAACCTTGGGCCTAAGTCTTAACATTCTTAGCCCATAATCCATTAGATTATTATTGGTAACCCTAGTTCTTAGCCTATTATTAAAATAGGTATCTTGTTGGGTTACATTGGGTAACCCTTGATGTGACCTAACCTTGGTCAATCTAGGTCAACTCCTATTGGGTTACTAAAGCCCAATTAAGTTAGATCCTATTAGGTGACTAGGGGTAACCTTGGGCTTTGGAACCAGTCTGGTAATCCAAGTATCCTTCCAGATTACTGTCGGTCATTATCTAGTCTACCCAATTTTAAGATAACCTAGGTCTATAATTCCTCTTATTTTTCTTTGGAAAAACTTAGCCTTTTGTGGCCCTTTTTACAAAAATCCTTTTTGTTCAACTTATAAAAACTTGAGTTTCTTAGAAAGGTGTTTGAAAAAGTCATTAAGTGTTGGAACTGCCATTAGAACAGTTCCCACAGTCAAAGTATCAGTTTTTGTGCAAAAATACCATTTTCCTGCACTGTTTTAGAAAATCCTGTACAGGAATTTACTGTTTCCCGTATAGTTTTTAGAAATCTAGTTTTATTTAAAAATATGGGTAGAATTTGAAAATTTTGTCTGCATGAAAGTTTTAGATCATAAAAAATCCTACAACTTTCATGTTTCACAAAAAACTCAGTTCTGCTTCTAACCCCTTCGTTTACACCATTGAACTCAACTGGCCGTGCATGAAGTTTGGACACGGTCAATCTCAGATTTTCATAAAAACCGAGGCCGTTGGAGTCTCATTTTGGAAAACCGTCTTAGTTGCCCCCTAGGAAAAACCGTTCCCAACAACTTTCATGTTTTAAGTTTTCTCAAATTCGGCCTCTAAAGGCCTCAAAACCAGCTTTCCAGAAAACTGGCCAGTTTTCACCTGAATCTGGCAGTTTTTTTAATTAAGTTCATTTTATGTCCTAATCGCGTAATCTAACTCAACCAGCCACCGCGGGAGCCTAAGATCACACATGCAGCGCTTTTCTAACGTAAGGTTTCTTTAAACACATTTTACATCATCTCCATGCAAACCCTAATTGACTTTGGATCAACCAAAGTTTGCATGGTTCTAGGTTGCACAATATCATACCAAGCATTCTAGTTCTATTCTAGCAACCTAACACGCCATATTCTTCATCATGCTTGAACATTATTGGGGACATACAATTTATCAAACATCAAGCATGCAACCCTAATATTCAAACAAGCATAAGCATATAACAAATCAAGCTCATAAATCAAACCACCTTTAATACCTAATCAAGCACCACACCTAATCTAATTTAGGGCAATGAAATAACTTGATCTTATGCTCTTACAATTTTCAACTTGAAATACATATAAATTTCAAATTGAAACTTAATTGAAGAGTTTAGGGCTATGGAAGAGTTGCCTTGACCAAGGCAAGGCTAGGCTAGAGTTTGGGTCCAAAAATTCTTCCTTCCTCCTTGTTCTCCTTCCAACGGGTTTTCACCCTCCAATGGGTACCAAAAATTTTCTTGTCACTTGGTGGTTATTCCTACCAAATCCGGCCACTCTCCACTGTAACGCCCCGACCACCCACTTAGGGCCAACTACGTGAATGGGGGCCGTTACATTACTTGCTTAACTTAATCCTTGATCTTAAATACTTAAACTTGAAGAAAATTTCAGAATAAATTTTTTTTTCTTACTTTTAAAACTTGAAAACTTGAACTTCATTTTAAAATTGTGACTTGAAATTAGTACATACATAAACCATAACATGTTTCTTAAATATATGTGTAAAAACCTCATAACTTAAATATTTTGCGGAAAATATTGCGTAGTGGTATCCCACACCACCCTTCACTTGCTGCATCGTCTCCAAGCCCACCAAGTAAAGCTACAGGCCTTTTATCTTTACCTGCATATCGAATATATCTGATGAGCTTTCACTCAGCAAGCACAAACTTTATCTCACAAAACATTTTTATTTTTAAACATCTTAAAAACATACCAATAATCATATACATATGCATGAACCATTTATGTTCAATTTGAATGTCTTTTATGACCGATTATTAACTTGAACTTATTATCTTTCTTTAACATGTGGTCCCCTTGTGTACGTACCAGATGCGCGTTCTCCAGATAAAGTTAGGGTTTGCAAGGTCCCTAACCATTCTGGGAATCATAGACAAAACATAACCGATTATACCCTCACGCATCAACGAGAGGTTGATAATCGTAACTTGAACTTGAAACATATATCCTCCACCTAACGGAAGGTTGGTACGACACTTTACTTGTGTGTTCTTACCAAGTGGTTTATCATTAGTGAACATACCTCATGATGTCACAAAATCATACACATGACATACTTTACATGACATAAATCATGGCATTTTTGCGACATGTCACTTTTGAAAACGTGACATCTTTGAAAACATAGCATTCTTGAAAACATGCCACTTTTGAAAACATGTCATTTTTTTAAAAAACATAGCATACTTGAAAACATATACTTGTGAAAACATGGCATAACATAACATCACATACATGGAACATATCACATAACATGTCATCACATACTTGAAAATATGTTACTATCTTCCATACCGCAGGTGAGGTTTGTACTTACCTGAGGTCCTACGCTCTTGACTTATCGTTCCACATGATTCATCAACAGGTTCCCATTCCTGTTTCAATCAAGGTGTAAGATAAGGTTATCCTATCTTACTATAAATCTTTACATTTGATGTTGGTATCTTAACCAGCATCCATGAATAACCCTAGTCATATGTTTCCTCTAATACCTCATGTTGACTTGTTTGGTTACTTAAAGTAACATTGGGTATTAACCTTATCATCTTCGATCCCTAACTTGTTAGGTCATTTCCATCAACCTTATTATTACCCTTGGTATCCTTTAAGGTTATATTGGGTAATCCTTAAGGTCAAACTTTTGGTCAACCAAAGTCAACGTTTGGTCAACTAAGGTCGACCCCCTTTGGGTCAAACTTTAGGCTTTGGGCTTAGCTCGTAACTGACTTGCTTTCAAAATTTTAGCTTTAAAAATCTCATTTTTCCTTAACTTGGAAAGTTTGGGTGAATAAGTCCCAAAAACTCTTTTCTTAACTTATAAAAATTTATTTCCTTAAAACAGGACTTCATAAAATCATTAAGGATTGAAAACTGCCATTGGAACAGTTTTCATAGTCAAAACAGTGGTTTTGAGGAAAAATACAGTTTTTCGGAAACGTTTGTAAAAATTCATGTCCAGGAATTTTCGGTTCCCTGCACCCTCCTCAGAAAATAGTGTTAGTTTAAAAATCTACTCCGAATTTGAAAAACTTGTCTTCATAAAAGTTATAGCTCTCGAAAAATGCTAAAACTTCTGTGTTTTATGAAAAATCCAGTTCCGCTTATATTTTTGTCAGTTTTTGTTTGAAACTGGCTGATCATGTCAACTGAGTCTGGGCAGACCAGCCACGGATTTTTGTAAAAACAGAGGCCATTGGAGCCTCATTTTGGGATTCTGTTCATGTGGCCCCCTAGGAAAAATCATTCTGAGAAACTTTCGTGTTTTAAGTTTTATCCAGTTCGGCCTCTAAAGGCCTTAAATTTTCATTTTTCCAAAACTGGCTAGTTTTGAATCCGAACTGGCAGTTTTGGTTATTAAGTCCGGTTTACGTCCTAATTCACAGAATCTATCTCGACCGACCACTTCGGAAACCTACATAACAAACACACAGCGTTTCTAACATCCCACATGAACCCATAAACTGCTCAAATGGATCCATACAAACCAAACCCGAGAGGCTCAAAACCTAGGTTTGCATGGTTCTAAATCTTTGCATACATTCCATCAAGCATCCAACTTTCACCCTTAAACTTAGCAGCCCATCTTGCACTGCCTTGGGCAGATTTTTGGACCAAAATCAAGGGACGCACAACATTCCTATCTAGCATGCAACCTAGCAATAAGCACAAATTAAGTAAGCAAACAACATAATAAGCCCATCCACCCCTAATCCTCTAATCAAGCACATATTAACCAAACTTGGGCAAAAATTAAATTGGACTTATATTCTTACAAACCAACTTGAAATACAACTAAAATACCAAAATTGAACTCAATTTGAACCAAATTGAAATAGTTAGGGCTTTGGAAAATTACCTTAGCTCAAGATTAGGGTTTGGAGTCAAGATCTCTTCCTTCCCCTTGCTCACGGCTTTCCCTTCCAAATGGGCGCCAAAATTTTTGTCTCACTTAGGGGTTGGTTCTAGCAAGATTTGGCCACTCACCAAGCACCTCCCACATCAATTTTTCATTTCGCCTTTCTTGCTTACTCACAATCGGCCACTCAAGCCAAATGGGTTTCAAAATTTCCAAACTTTTTCCCTTGAGATTCTAGCTCAAATCCGAACTCTCCCCATGGGTTTTTCCCTTAAATTTTTCAGTTTTTCTCTCCCTTTCTTCCTCTCCTACAGTTGGCTTCTCACCCAAAAATGGGTACCAATTGTTTTTTTCTTCCTTTTGGTTCTTTGGGTTTTGGGTTTTCTTAGAGAAAAAAAGTGCGGGAATTCATTTTGGCATAGTTTGGGTAAGTTTTCCCATTTTTTTCCGGCTGAAAACCGCCCCCTTCATGCCCTATTTATAGCTGAAAATTAATAAATTTTTGAATTTATTTTTATTCCAAAAATTACATTTTGACCTCAAAAGTGAAAATATTTGCAAAAACATCCAAGCAAATGACATCATGCTTACCACATTGCTTACCTCATTGCTTACATCATTGCTTACATCACCTATTTTCAAAAATTACACTTTGGCCCCAAATGACAAAATCTTGGTATTTTTGCCCCCCTAGGTGGCCGGCCATCTCACCCATTTTCTAGAGACTTCCATAATTCTTTCCATCCTAATTTAATCATTTATGATGTCATAAATCTATGGTGAGGTGATGTCATCATCTTAAGACCTCGTTTGGCTTTTTCCTTAAAACGCAGTCCACTTTTATGCCACACAGATATTTTTAATACTGTTATCCACTTAATAACAGTATTTTTATACTGCACTGCAATCCAAAATTTATCTGTATAAAAACAGACTGTAAAAATTTTTCCATATTTTTTCGAACCCTTTTTGCCTTTAACCCTAACTTGGTATGCTTGATTTTTCTAGGGTGGTCTCATAGCTTAGTCTTCCTATTTTGTCTATAATGATAGTTTTTCACAGTATATTCCTCATACTGCTTATCAAATAACTATACTGTCATGTCTTTGACCTCTATGATCAACCTTTGACTTTTTGGTCAACTTTTGACTTTTTCAGTCAAACTTTGACCAACATAAAATCATAAATTTTTGTGATGCCTTTATCACAAAAGCCCTATACATGGCTAAACAACTATTTATCGAGTCTCATAATTAATTAAATGAGAACTCAAATATTTACTGATAAAATTATGAATTTTACGTTGCTATTCATAATTTTCATGAAATACTTCATAAATACATAATATGGACTTTAATTCCTCATGTACAAGGAAGTCATGAGTCCATAGAAAATTTCGGGGTATTACATCCACACCTTTCCCTCTTCACTTTTCTCTTCCCCTTTCTTGCTTTCTCATAACCGGCCACTTGGCCTAGTATGGGTTTCAAATTTTTTTCAAACTTTTTCTTGTGTTCTTTGTTGAAATCTGACCACCCCCTAGGATTTTCCCCCTTGAATTTTAGTTTTTTCTTTCTTCTCTCTTCCCTTCCTAATGCTCGGCCTTTGAGAGAAAAAATGGGCAAAGTTTTGCTAGGTTTTTAAAATTTTGTGAATAAAAGTGACCACCCATCTCACCTATTTATAGGTGTGGGAGAACTCTTTAAATTTGCTAAAAAGCCCTTGAAGAAACAAAAAATTGCACAAAAGGGTGCATAGGTGGCCGACCAAGAGTTGTCTAGAACACCCCATAATACTTTCCAAATTTTTGTTTAATTAATTATGATGTCATAATTTGAGGATTAAGTGATGTCATCCTCATTAAGGCTTGTTTGGCTCTTTTCTTCAATATACAGTCCATTTTTAAGTTAACACAGATATTTCCAATACTGTACTTACTAATACACAGTATTTTTATACTGTACTGCAGTCCAAAATTTATCTATGTAAAAATTGGCAGTATAAAATTTTTCTTATTTTTCAGAGCCCTTTTTGCCCTTGATTCCTACTTGGTGTGCTTGATTTTCTATAGTGGTTTTTAACTCCTATTCATGCTATCCCGTCCGTACAGACGGTTTTCGCAGTATACTTTCCATACTGCTTCTGATATATCAGTACAGTCAACCCTTTGACCATTTTTAATCAACATTTGACTTTCTTGGTCAAACTTTGACCAACATAAAATCATGGATTTTATTGCTCCTTTTCACCCAAAAAGGCTATTTGCTTGACTAAGCAATTCATTATTGAGTCTTATAAAATCATAAAAGCTCATAAAGTTAAACAAAAACCCTAACCAGGATTTTGCATACATACCTTCATGGTACAATTTGAATTTCTCTACAAGAAATCATATTATTGAAAAATTCAGTTATTACAATCTGCCCCCCTTAAAAATTTTCGTCTTTGAAAATCAGAACAAACTGGGATAGTTCTTTCTCATCTCCTCTTCCACTTCCTAGGTTGCCTCTTCAACCTTATGGTTTCACCATAACACCTTAACCATGGGAATGGTTTTATTTCTCAGGACCTTTTCTTCCCGATCCAAAATTCGCACGGGCCTTTGTTCATAAGTTAAGTCGGTTTGAACCTCAACTGGTTATTGACTGAGCACATGAGAAGGGTCTGGCACGTACTTCTTTAGCATCGAGACATGGAAAACATTGTGCATCAACGCTAATTCTGGCGGTAAAGCAAGCTTATAGGCTACTTTCCCAATTTTCTCAAGGATTTCAAATGGTCCTGTATACCTTGGACTAAGCTTCCCCATTTTACCAAACCGCATTACTCCTTTTGTAGGAGCAATCTTGATGAACACAACATCTCCGACCTGAAACTCTAAAGCCTTCTGCGTTTATCGGCATAACTTTTATGTCTGCTAAAAGTTATATCGAGTCTCTACTTAATCTTCTGGATGTCTTCAGAGGTCTTCCTGATGAAATCCGTCGTCTGAAGTTGTTTCTGTCCAACTTCCTGCCAATGAATAGGAGATCGACATTTTCTTCTATATAGCGCTTCAAATGGGGTCATGCCAATCGAAGCATGATAGCTGTTGTTGTACGAAAATTCAATCAATGGCAGCTTCTGATCCCAGTTTCCTTTGAAGTCCAAGACACATGATCTTAGCATATCCTCCAGTGTCTGGATAGTTCGTTCTAATTGACCATCAGTTTGGGGATGAAATGCCGTACTGAACTTCAATTTCGACCCCATGGCGTTATGAACACTTGTCCAAAATCGACAGGTGAAACGTCCATCGCAGTCTAAGATGATCGATTTTGGCACTCCATGGTGCCTAACGATCTGGGATACGAAAATTTTGGCCAATTTTTCCACTGAGAATATGGCCTTAATTGCAATAAAGTAGGCTGATAACCTAAATCGTGTCGTTCCCACTTGTAGTTCTGGGCAATCCTACTACGAAATCCATAGTAATTTGCTCCCATTTTCACTTAGGAAGCTGTATCTTCTACAATTCTCCTCCCGGATGTTGATGCTTGGCCTTAACCTTTTGACAAGTTAGGCACTTTGCCACATATTCTGCCATTTCATTCTTCATATTTGGCCACCAATAGTTCTCTCAAAGATCCTTGTACATCTTGGATGCTCCTGGATGTACTGAATATAGCGTCATGTGTGCTTCTGACATGATCTGATCCTTTAAAAATTCAAAGTCAGGAACACAAATCCTTTCTTTGAAGTATATGACACCATCGGCAGAGGTCTTGAACTCTTTGTTCTTTCGACCAAAAAGTTACGCTCTTAGCAAAAAGGAGTCCTTCCCTTGGTGCGCCTTAATGGATTTCAACAAATCGGATTGGAGAGTAGAAAAGACAGTTTCCTGGTTATCATTTCCAGGTTGAATTCAGAAATCTCCTTTTGTAATAGCTTTGAAAATGCTTCAATAGACATCAACATGCCTACTGATTTCCTACTTAAGGCATCGGCTACCTTGTTCGCCTTTCCAGGATGGTAAAAGATCTCACAATCGTAGTCCTTTACAAGCTCCAGCCATCTACGCTGTCTCATGTTGAGCTCCTTCTGAGTGAAGATGTACTTGAGACTTTGATGATCTATGTAGATTTCAAATTTGTTCCCACACAAATAGTGCCTCCAGATCTTCAGTGCGAAAACTACTGCTGCAAGCTCCAAATTATGGGTAGGATAATTCCTTTCATGAACCTTCAGTTGTCGTGATGCGTAGGCTACTACCTTCCCATTTTACATCAGGACAGCTCCTGATCCATTTTTGGAAGCATCGCTACATCAGGAATTATTAACACCGGTGCACTTGTCAGCTTCTTCTTGAGCTCTTGAAAATTTTCTTCGCATTTCTGGGTCTATTCGAACTTCTTCCCTTTCCGAGTAAGGGCTGTAAGTGGTGCGGCAATCTTGGAAAATCCTTCGACAAATCATCGATAGTATCCAACTAGACCAAGAAAACATCTTATTTCCGTGACATTCTTGGGTGCTGACCATGCAGTGACTGCCTCTACTTTCACCGGGTCTACGGATATTCCTTCCTTTTGGATCACATGGCCCAAGAAATGAACTTTCTCCAGCCAAAATTCACATTTCGCGAATTTGGCATACAGCTAATTTCGTCTTAGCGTTTCCATCACCAATCTAAGGTGATGCTCATGTTCGTGCTTGGACCTTAAGTAAATCAAAATATCGTCAATAAAGACAATAACAAACTTGTCCAGATATTCCTTGAACACACAGTTCATAAGGTCCATAAAAGCAGCTGGGGCGTTGATTAGTCCAAACGGCATAACCAAAAACTCGTAGTGCCCGTAACGTGTTCGAAAAGCTGTTTTGGGGATATCTGACTCCTTGATCCTGAGCTGATAATAGCCTGATCGCAGATCGACTTTCGAGAACACTACTGCTCCCCTGAGTTGGTCAAAAAGATCGTCAATCCTCAGAAGGGGATACTTGTTCTTAATCGTGATCTTGTTTAGCTCACAGTAGTCAATACACATACGCAACGATCCATCCTTCTTTTTGACGAACAAAACAGGTGCTCCCCACGGGGAATGGCTTTGTCGTATGAATCCCTTGTCAAGCAGTTCTTGCAGCTGCACGTGAAGCTCTCTAAGCTTCGCGGGTGCCATGCAGTAAGATGCCTTTGATATTGGTGCAGTTCTAGGCAATAGCTCGATTTCAAACGAGATTTCCCGTTCTGGCAGAAGTCCTGGTAAATCTTTCGGAAAAATATCCACATATTCTTTTATAATGGGAACGTCTTCCGGTGTCAGCTCCATTTCTCTATCCTTGTCCACCATGTTAGCTAAATATCCTTAGTAGCCATTAGCTAACATCTTCTAAGCTTTCATTGCCGAAACCAGTCTGGTTGTTGGGCTCCGCGATTGTCCATATAAGTTGAACTCCTCCTCATCGTAAGAGCTGAACGTCACACAACGCTTGCGGCAGTCAATCATAGCGTTGTATTTGCCTAAGAAGTCCATTCCTAAGATCACATCGAAATCCTAAAGCTTAATTGCGATGAGATCTACAAACAATTCTCTACCACAGATAACTACGGAAGTATTTCGTATCCAAAAGTTAGACCACAAAATTTCTCCGGATGGCAAAGAAGTTTTGAAAGGCTGTTTTAAAGTATCCACACCTCTTCCTACTTTCTGGTAATAGCATACGAACAAGTGAGTGGCACCAAAATCAAACAAGGCAATGGCATCATAAGTGGCGATAGAAATCTGACCTGTCACCACATGCGAAGTCCCAACTTCAACGTCCCCTTTGGTATAGGCATAGATCCTGGCTTGGGGTTCAGGAGCCTCTAGTCTGCCCTGGGCAATTGAGGGTCCTTCAAGCCTCGCTTGGGCTGCATGTAGTTGGCTGTTGGCATTCCGGCTTGGGTACGGAGGGTTCTGATTCTGATTGTTCAGAGGGCAACTCCTTGCATAGTGCCCCTCCTTGCCACAAAGGTAGCAAGCATTCTTCCCCATTCGACACATTCCAGGGTGCTTTCTTCAGCATTTAGGGCATAAGGGAAATTCATTGTTGTTACCCTCCTTTCCTCTGTTGTTCTTCTTCTGAGGGTAGTTCCTCTGTTGACTCTGACCCGTAAAATTCCCCTTTCTCTTGTTCTTCTATAATTCTTTCCATCTCTTGTTTAATTAATTATGATGTCGTAATTATGTGATTAGGTGATGTAAGCATCATTAGGGCTTGTTTCGCCTTTTTACTCAATACGCAGTCCATTTTTGAGCTAATACAGATATTTCTAATATTGTGCTCACTAATACACAGTATTTTTATACTGTACTGCAGTCCAAAATTCATCTGTGTAAAAATGGACTGTATAAAATTTTTCTTATTTTTTGAAGCTCTTTTGTCCTTTATTTCTAACTTGGTGTGCTTGATTTTTTTTATGGTGGTTTTAAATCCTATTTATGCTATCTTGCCCGTAAAGACAGTTTTCGCAGTATATTTCCATACTGCTTTGTCATAATACTGCATAGTCAAACCTTTGACCATTCTTGGTCAACCTTTGACTTTATTAGTCAACTTTGACTTTTTCGGTCAAACTTTGACCAACATGAAATCATGTAATTTTTCTTTCTTTTTCACTCAAAGGGTCACTTGCTAGTCTAAACAATCAATTTTAAGTCTTATAAAATCATAAGAACTCACAAAACTTGACAAAAACTCTTAATCAAGCTTTTTCATAAATACCTCCATGGTACACATTTAATTCCTTCTAGAGGAAATAACTAGGTATTACAAATACGTTCATGCTGTATCACAAGAACTATCTGTGTAAAAGCTTAGCAAGTATATTATATTACTTGCCACATTTGAAAAACATATTAGATCATACAACTTTTTCTATACTTGAAAAGTATATCGTACTATATGACTTTCCATAATTGAAAAGCATAGCATATCATACAATTAAAACACCTCTTTCTAACTTTAGTTGAGGGGCTCAGCAAATATATCACATTAAAATTTTTTTTTTTTTAATTTAGCTAAGGTTGAGGACCCTCTAGTACTAGTACCAAGGCAACTTGCTTGCCGTCATACTTGAAAACAATTTCTTACTTGAAAACAGTTTCTTTCTTGAAAACAGTTTCTTTTTTGAAACTTGATCTTATTCTTACCATGTACTATTAGAATCATTTACTTTTCTTTATGGCCCCTTTCTTGGAACTATATTTCTCAAGGATTTGACCTATAGCCCCTATCTTGGAATTCACTTCCTTAAGGATTTGGCCATTTACTTTTCATGATGGCCTCCATCTTAGAATTCTCTTCCTCAAGAATTTGGCCCCTTACATAACGTGAGTTGGTTCTAATAAGCATGAGATCAAGACTTAAGCATCTTTCATAAAAATAACTTCGTTGAATCTTTTCAAATTCAATCACGGAAAACCATAATAATTAGCATAATTGAAAATATTTTTTTTTTCAAAACTTAATACCATTTGAGTGATGTAGCGAAAGGTATACTTATATTAACTAGCTACTTGCTAGATAGTAGAACTTCTCTCATTGCTTCTAACATTTCCATCATAGCACAAGTGCATATTCATAACCTTTTTAGGAATATCCAAAACTTTTCATCATTACATAATTTCTATTACTAAGGGATCATATCATCAAATTCATCGTCAAACTCATAGTCATCATCGTAGTCTATTAAATTGTTATTGGCAACATCCAACCCATGTTCGCGTATTGCCTTGTTGTCACCACCGAGTCAAGGTAATACCAAATATTTTAACATATCAAATATTACTCTTATAATGGCAAAAGTTTCACAAACATGAAACTTAAATTCCATAGTGTCAATCCATTTCCTTAGAATGAAAATTTTCTAGCTAACACCAGTCCAGGGTGAGGTAATTCTCTTAAATTTAGGTGCCTTCGTACACCTAAATTGTTCATACAACAAATTTTCCCGAACCATAGGTGAGTTTGCTTATACTTCAACTGGTGTGATAAGTACTAGCGGAACTTACCGATTTCATGGGACACCTTAATTAACTTCTAGAGGCACAAGGTCGTCCTGATATGGAACTTTATAAACATGAGGTATCTGATTCAAATGAGCTATTTGATCTCGAAGCCTATTCATTCCTTGTCACTGCTCTAGCAATTATTGTTGCTAATCGGCTACCACCCTTGCAAGGTTAGGCTTTTACAGAATTTGGTTCGGTAGTACGTTTGGCGAACTATCTTCTAATTCTAGTTCCTCACATTTCTAATCCCCATTCTTTCATTCATATCTTATCATATCATATCATAAAAATATCATAACTCTTATATCTCATCATGTCATGTTGGAGATTCATCGTGATCTTTTCATACCATATCATAAGCTTAGGTTATCCACCATGCTTCCGCTGCACAACTTTGATCCACTGACAGTAATGGCCCATAGACTCATTCAGATAAACACGCCAAGCTGCAACATAACTGACGTATCGTCTTATGTACATATCCTGGTATATCTCGGGATCGTAATTATGCATATGTGGTCCCTCTCCAGGTAGTGGTCCATATCTTGGAGTGATCATGGCTCTAAAGTTTGCTTAGGTGTTGTTAGGAGAAACCATTTAGGAATCTCATCTCAAGATTCCCTATGTCAAGGCACCATGCATGAGCCTCCCCGACCAGGCATCGACTGGCAAGCATAACCTGAAAATACGTCCCTACATGACATAATCTGAAGAGGATCTCCATATCGTGCAGCCACTTCACTAATACAGCCGCTCCCTGAGTCTCATCGAAGATGCGTGGCTCCATTCCCCAAAATGCC
This sequence comes from Ficus microcarpa, assembly GCA_025413485.1. NCBI lineage: Eukaryota > Viridiplantae > Streptophyta > Magnoliopsida > Rosales > Moraceae > Ficus > Ficus microcarpa. Next base: position 2,803,999 of record CM046387.1, read on the forward strand.
AACGAAGCCCACTGTCCTCTTCGATCAAACCCGGGTTTGGCACCAGGTTCATGTCTTTTTTTATTATAACTTCACATAATTAATATACATATAATAGAGTAAGAAGACAATCTTACAAAAATTGTGGCGTAGGCGGCAGAATTGTGAAACCGGATGACAGGAAACCCGCTCTGATACCATATCTGTCACGACCCAACCTACGTAGGGCCGTGCTTTGTACTTACTTAACTTAAATACCAATTTTGCAACGAACTGATTTCGTGGAGCCATTACCTTACCATGCTTACTTAAATATACTTTATCTTAAAACTTACTTTTGCTTTATGTAAAAATATGGAAACGTTTTTTTTTTCTTTCTTTCTTTATTCTTCTTTCTAAAATTCAATTTAAAACTTTACTTATACTCATACTTATTTATAGGTACTCACTCGAGTATTAAGTATTAAAACCACATTTTTACAAATCATACTAGTTATCATATACTAGTACCATTGACTTATCATAATAAAATACAAACACATTTTACATAACATATTTTCAAAACCCGTGACGGTGTCCAACCCAAATTTCACAATCTACAGTGTCATCTCTCCATAGTCTTGCACCAAGCATTGCCGGTAGGTTGCTTACCTACAGCATGAACGTAAGTTATGAGCTTATACTTAATAAGTATAACTTTCTATTCCGCAAAACATTTTAAGTAAAAGAATGCATGAACCGATTATGCTTTCTTATGAATCAATTACGCCTTCTTATGTTAATTTAGTTTTGGGCCCCCTACATAACATGAGTGCACGTACAGCATGAATACTTAATAAGTATAACTTTCTATTCCGCAAAACATTTTAAGTAAAAGAATACATGAACCGATTATGCTTTCTTATGAATCAATTACGCCTTCTTATGTTAATTTGGTTTTGGGCCCCCTACATAACATGAGTGCACGTACCGTGATATGTAGCCATGGAATGATTGGGGCGGCCAGTTCAATCCAACTCAAATCATAAACCAAATCATTTAACATGGAATGGTTGGGGCAGCCAATGTAATCCAACTCAAACATGGACCAAACCGTTTAAACCCGCTCTCGTAGCAAGTCGGTACGACATAAGAGAACTTGCTTGTCTTATCTTATTACATGAAAACTTGTTCTTGGTTGATCATACTTAATGTAATACCTAGAAATTTCATGTTATCATTTCCTCTTCGAAGGAATTATGTGCATATGTTGTGATATTTACGGAAAAGCTCGGTTAAGAATTTTTCATACTTTTTATGAGATCTTATGGCTCGATAAGACTCAAAATAGGTTTTTAAGATTAGAAAACGCTCTTTCAAGTTGAAAAGGACGAAAAAGGACGTAATTTCGGAAAAGTCAAAGTTTGACCGAAAAAGTCAAATTTGACCAAAAAAGTCAAAGTTTGACAAAAAGTGGTCAACGGGTTGACTTGACAGTATTGCATGATGCAGTATGAGATAATACTGTAAAATATGTCAGTATGGGCGAGATAGCTCAAATAGGCTTTAAATCCACCCTAGAAAATCAAGCACACCTAGTTAAGGTCAAGGGCAAAAGGACATGAAAATATGAAAAACTTGGTCACCAAGTAACCCATTAGGGCCGGGCACATGCAGGGGCAAAAATGTCAAAATTTTCACTTTTGGGGTAAAAATGTAAATTTTAGAAATTTGATGATATAAGCATAGTGATGTCATCAAGATAATGTCACAATGAGGCAATAACTTGCCTTGCAAGACAAGTAAGGGCCGGCCACCTATGGGAGCAAAATTGCAAATATTTTGTCTTTAGGGACAAAAGTGTAATTTTGAAAAATATGTGATGCAAGTATGAGGTAATCACATGATGTCATCAAGATGATGTCATTTGCTTGGAAGGCAAGCAAATGACCGGCCATTGACACCTAAGGGGCATAAATGCAAGAATTTTCACTTTTGGGGTCAAAGTGTAAATTTTGAAAAATTGATGATGTAAGCACATGATATCATCAAGATGATGTCATCATAATAAGATAAGTTTGGCTTGTTCACCAAGGAAGCAACCGGCCACCTAGAGGGCATTTTTGCAAGAATTTTAGCTTTTGGGGCAAAAGTGTAAATTTTAAAATTGGTGATGTAAGCGATAATGTAAGCAATGATGTAGCAATGATGTCATCTTTCCTTGTTCTACAAGGCATGGCCGGCCACCTCACCACCAAAAAGTGGAAATTTTCAAAGTTTAGGGCCTAAAATGTAATTTTTGAAAAGTTTGCATTTGCCTATAAATAGGGGTGGCATTTAATCATTTAAATCAAAAAATTTGGTCAAACTCTTGCCATTTTTCTGCACCCTAAAACTGAGAGAGAGAGGGAGAGAGAGAACCAAGAGAAAAAGTTGTAAAAACCCATGGGAGGCTAACTAGGGTGCTCGGTTTTGGAGCTAGAATCCATGGGGGCAAATCTGGAAATTTTGACCCATTTTTCTGGGCAGTGGCCGTGCATTGGAGAGGAAGAAAAGGGAGAAAAATTTTTGGGAAAAAAATGGTAGTGTGGCCGAGTATGGAAAAGAAACTCCAACTAAGAAACCAAAGTGATTTTTGGTGCCTAGGTGTGCTAGTGAGTTCGGCCTTGTTGGTGCAGAAAATATGAGAATAAAATTTGAGGTTTATGGGTATAGGAGGCCTCGGTTTTGGCTGCAAGAAATCACCAAGTTTGGTGAAAAATTTTGGTGCCATTTGGAGAGTTAGAGCCGAGTGATGGAGAGCCAAAAAGGGAGGGAGAATTTCGGTTTGCATGCTCTAACCCATCCCTAGGGTTAGCTAAGGTAAAACTCCCTCAAACCCTAACATTTTTCCATGCAAGTTAGATGGGATATTTATGTGTATGTTTGTATGTGCATGGTTGAAAATTGGAACCCCATTTGGAGGGGAAATCCGGATTTGTTGGCAGCCAAAAGGGAGGAGTAAGGAAGTTTGGAATCCAAGCTAGTAAACCAACTTCCAAACCCTAGAGGTAAACCCTAAAACCATAAGCTTTTGGTTTGAGATTTAATGTGGAAATTTAAGTGTATTTCCAAGTCCAATATGTAAGAGTATAAACTCAAGTTTTATGGTTAATGCCCTAGATTAGGTGTGGTGCTTAATTAGAGTGTTTGCTAAAGGTGGTTTAGCTATGCTTTGTTTATGCTTGTTTGCTATAAGTTTATGCTTGCTTGCATGCTAGGATTGCATGGCTTTATGGTTGGTATGTTCCCTGTTTTAGTGTGCAGCCGGTTGTGACTTGTGTGCATGGTTATTAGAGCTAGCCATGGTTTGGCTTGAATGCATGTATAAGATGTGATGTACCTCTAGTTCATGCAACCCTAGGATAGTGCAGATTTGGTTTGGGTTGCATGGCTGCGTTAGAATCATGTGTTGATTCATGTGGGATGTTAGTTAACGCTGCATGTTGGTTACTTAGGCTCCCGCGTGTTCGGTTGAGTTAGTTCCGCGAAGTAGGACGCGTAAAACCGAGTAAGCACAAAAACTGGCAAATTCGGATCAAATCTGCCCAGTTTTTGGAAAAGTGAAATTTGAGGCTTTTAGAGGCCGAATTGGGAAAAACGTAAAACATGAAAGTTGTCTAGAATGACTTTTTCTAAGGGACACCATGGACGGATTCTCGAAATGAGGCTCCAATGGCCTCTGTTTTTCCCAAAACCCGTGGCTGATCCCCAGACCCAATTTTCACTTAGTTTTTCAGGATCAGCCAGTTTCAAACAAAAACTGGGACGAATCTAGACTGAACTAGAATTTTTGTAAAACACAAAAGTTTTAGCATTTTTCGAGAGCTAGAACTTTCGTGAAGAAAACTTTTTCAGATTACGAATCGATTTTTAAATTGGGATCGTTTTTCAAAGGGTGCACAGGGAATCCGAAAATTCCTGCACCACTAGCTTTACAAATGTTTCTAGAAAACTGTTTTTCTTCTACAAACTATTGTTTTGATTATGAAAAACTGTTCCAAGGACAGTTTTCAACCCAAATGAATTTATAAAGCACTAATCCAAGAGTTTGGATTTCTATGATTTAAGTGAAGGATTTTTACAAGTAAAAAGAGTTTTGGGATTAATTTCCCTAAATTTTCCAAGTAAGGAAAATGAATTTTTCAAGTTAGAGTATAGCAAGCGATTAGTCTACGAATGGTAACCGGGAGTTAGACCCGAGTTACCGGGTCAAGCCCAAGGCCCAAAGGTTGACCCATAGGGAGGTTGACCATAGTTGATCGTAGTTGATCGAAGTTAACCATAGTTGACTTTGGTTGACTAATAACACTGGTTTAGTTTGACCTTAAGGGTTATCCAATGTAACCCTAAAGGACACCGATTAAGCTAAGCTAAGGGTTAATGGGTTTAACCCGATATTTGTGGATTAAGGATGAAGCCCAGGGTTGGAAGATGATCTAACCCTAATGACATGTTATGCGCTTAGTACACGAGGTTATCCAATGTAACCAAGTTAGACGTTTTTGCACTAAAGGACATACAACCAAGACCATATAAGGTAAACATGTTGGTTAGATCACCAGCATTTCATAAGTTTAAATTAGAGCATGTCCTTTATCGAGCAGGCAGAACCTGCAGCTGTACCCGGGAGAGGAACAGCATTAGATGGGACAGTAAATCAAGAGCGTAGGACGGAAGGTAAGTACAACTCCGCCTACAGCATGAACACATGTTTGTTTGCATAAGATGTTTTTATGAAATCATGAATGGCATTTCATGATTTATAATGTTATGAAGTAGTACGTTTATGTTAAGATGTGATATGTCATGATGATATGTTAAGATGCAGTATGTCCATGTTTCATGTTAAGATGAAGTATGTTATGAAGTATGTTATGAATTATGCTATGCTATGTATGATATTATGTTACGATGCAGTATGTCATGGAATGTTAAGTTATGAGACAGTATGTTACGATGAAGTAAGTTATGTTTTATGTTCGATATCATGGCATCACGAAGCATGCTCACTGATAATGAACTATATGGTAAGAACAAGTTCTTAAGATATGAGATAAGTTAAGTAAGGATTGTTGTGTTGTACTGGCTTGCCTCTGTGGTAAGTTCAAACGGTATGTTCCATGGTTTGACTTGAATTGGATGGGCTGTCTCCACTACTCCATGTTAAACATTTTGTTTCATGGTTTGAGTTGGATCGGACGGACCGCCTTCAACCATCCATGGTTATGTACCTCAGTACGTGCACACATGGTATAGAATTAAATAGGGAACCATAATCTGATTAATAAGAAATCATAATTGGTTCATGTATTCTTGCACTTTCATTTGCATGCGGATTGAATACTGTGCTTACTGAGCTTTTTAGCTCACTACTTACGTTCATGCTGTAGGTAAGCTACCTATCGGCAATACCTGATGCAAAGCTGTGAAGAGATGGTGCTGCGGACTGTGAAACGTGGGAATGGACACCGCTACGGGTTTCCAAAATATGTTTGAAATGAAAAATGTGTTTACATTATGTTTTAAGTATGTATGGTACAGTTTCAGTTTCAGTAGATATGGCAACGAGTTGCCTCTTGTGGTACCAATCCGCGTTAGGTCGGGTCTGGTCCACAGTTTATGTTATGTTTAAACATGGTAGCTTCCCCAAGGGGTAAAAGCTCGGTACTCGAGTGAGTACATATTAAGAGGTTAAGTTTTTATGAACGAAAATAAGTTTTCAGTTAAATGTAAGGTTTTAAATTTTGCCTGTGCAATGTTTTCAAGTTACAATTTTTAAAAAAAGAAAAAAAAATGTACTCTAAAAATTGGGTAAGGTTTAAGTTAAGCAAGTAAGGTAGCGACCCAAGTTTGCGTAATTAGCCCTACATGGATTTGGGGGCGTTACACTTAAAAGCTTGAATCTTAATTGTTTCTTACTTGAAAACTTAATCTTATTCTTATCATGTGATTTATTATTAGTGAACATGCTTTCATGATGTCAAAATAATAAAACATAAAACATATGTACATCATGTAACTCAATGCATGAATTTTTGAAAAACATGTGATGTAATAAAAAATTTTGCCCATGCTGTAAATGGAGTTGTACTTATAAATTGTCCTACGCACTTGGTCTATCATTCCAATAAAGCACGACAACAGGTCATATTCCTATTTCAAACAGAGTATAAGATAAGAGTCGTTCTATCTTTCCATAAACCATAACACATTAGAGCGATATCCAATCCGATTACCTTTGGTAATCATAGATACAAATCCTATTATAGTGAACCGATATCCTATCCGATTACCATTGATACCTTAACATAGTAAACTGGTATCCTATCCGGTTACTATTGGTAATCATGGATATAAGCCCTAACATAACAAATCGGTATCCTATATGGTTACCATCAGTCATACACTTGTTACCATATTCTTATGTTTTGAAAATATTATAACTTTATAAACCAAGTATTTCTTACCATAATACTTGAAATTGTCTTTCATAAAACATAGTACGTTTTTAACAATCACTTGAGAAATTCCATTAGATTTAAACCTTTTTGAAACCATTTTCACAGAATCTCAATCTCTTTTTAAAGAGATCATAAAATCTTAAAAACTGCTTTTAAAACATCCTTTTAATTTATTGGACTGCATGTGTGCAGGAAACTTCCTTTACCATGCGC
>CM046387.1:2810772-2845176 GCA_025413485.1 Ficus microcarpa
ATGTTAATTTTCTAATATTATTATCAGTTAGCGTTTAGGGCGTTACAATTAGTGAGCTTTCTTAATTCGGTAAAAAATCAAATATTTCATCCTAAAACTTCTAGTGGAGTATTAATAATGTAGAGAAATTGATTTAGGTTAATTATTTTATCTAATGTTATTTACCTTTGATTTTATATGTCTATCAGTCCCCTTGTTAGCTCACAAATTTCAAGAAAGTGTCAGAGTAATTACTGGTGTTCCAACAGAATGCTGGAAATGTCCTGGATGGGATATAAGGAAGTAGAAATCACCAAACCCTTCCCCTGGGTGTAGGCGTAGGCCACAGCCACATGCAGTCCCAGTTAAGAATCGTGTCCATGGGACAACATGATGCAGTCTCCATATTATTTAGGATAATTTTTGAAAGAATTAATTTTATGGATAAATTTTTTTTTTTTTTTCCTTTGAAATGTACGAATAAAGTATTTTAATTCTATAATTATTTAAAATTTGAATAATTATTAAATTAAAGGTTATTATCTTTAGATAAACATCACAATTTAATTTAAAATTAAAAGCATACAATATAATATCTTGAATTATTGAATAAGATAATTCTATAAATTATTGAATAAGATATTATCTATAATTTGAATTCAAATAAATGGGTAATTATCTATGGATTTGAACTATTTTTTATTTGAATTAAGAATAATGCTTAAAAAGGATTAATTTGTTATATATTTATTGCATGCTATACATTTAATTCATGGAGCAAATTTTGAGCTAACCTAAGTCATAGTCTGTGTTTTTATGAGAAAAGGAGGGAAATTTTCAATTTTTTCTAACTGAGGAATTCTCAACAAAAATAAGAGTTTTTAGGATTGAGAACGGAAAGACACAAAAGAAAATGAGTATTGCTTCGTGACCGGAGATTGCGACGCCTGGAGGACTCCGATTGTACCCATCCAAGCTCCAAATCTCGGATCCGGTAGCCACACCGGGAAGACTCCAATGGCACCCTGTGATGCCCTAGAAATTCAGAAGCTTGATTCATGAATTATTATTACGGATTTTCTTTATTAATATACTTCTAATGAATTATTTTAATGAATATTAAATTTCAAGATCATGAATGACTACATATGTATCATCCGTGTGATGATTTTGATGATATAACAATATTGAGTTTCTCTATTTAAATGAGAAATGTTAAATACGTAAAAGATGAGATGGACGACATATAAATTAATTTATACAAAAAAATTAATTATGTCGTATGAGAGGGATAATGCTAATTTTTGGGAAGGACCCCGATTTTAATTAGTAGGTCAATTTAATAATCTTAGTATTTATTGTGATAATACCAATAGTTAAGCTTTGAGAGCATGATTGGGAATTAATGTGTCACATAGATAGAAGATGAATTATTAGTATTTACTTTTAGGAAATCCAAAGGTGGAAGATTGATCAAAAATTGTGCTTGATTTGAAATCAATGGTGTAGCTTTTATGTTAAGGGATCCTAGGCAAATCAATGGTCAAACTTTGGATGATAAGTGACCAATGAGAGCTTAAGGTAAGGATTGGTGTGATGGAAGATCCAATGGATAAGAATAAGGATGATAACCTTGGATCAAAGGTGGAAATTGGAAGAAAGAAAAACAAAATAAAAATGAGAATCCTAGGGGGGGGAATCTGGATTTTGGTTCAAGAAAGCAAGGGGAAATGTGAACAAATGAGAAAAGAAGAAAGTGGTGCATGCATGCAACCACATGTAAAAGATGACATGGTTTATTTTGGCAAGTTGACCCAAGGAAGAGACAAGTGAAAGTGACCCCTTGTTTCTACCTTGTTGAACCAAAATTTCCCTCCAAACCCCTCCCAAAGGTGGCAGTAATGCAAGGGTTGATTCAGCCAAAAATTTTTAATTTTACCCCTCAAAAGACAGCTCCCCTTAAGGTAAAAGTTCGCTGAAAATAAGTCCCTAACACTTCATTTTGCTCTCACACAAGTTAAGCTTAAAAACCCTAATTCTCTAGCCACCACCAAGCTCAAAACAAAAAGAAGAATCACCCCTCTATTCTCCATCTCCAACACCCCTCAAGCACCCTCCTCCCTCCATTTTCAAGCTCTAAGCAACCCCATCACCAAGTTCGAAGAAGTGTGGAACAGAGTTAGAGGACGTTTTACTAGAGGTAACCTAGTGGTATTCATTGTGTTTTAGTCTTTTTTTGGAGAACGAAAGCATGATGTTTAGTTATGATCTTAATGTTAGACTTCTTCTTATTTAGGAAAATATTTTGGGAAGAACTTGGGAGGTTTGAGATCTTAAAGGATCCCCGGAGCATTTCGGTAAGATCGATGAACCTTATTGAAGTTTACAGCTGTTGTGGTGATATAGCATGCATTAGAAACTTTGGTATGAAAAAAAAATTATATATTAAGATTCTACAAAGGATAAGATTCATTTTAGACTTTGGAATCACTTAATTTGCTTTTATATGTCTAAAGTTATGTGCTTTTTAAGTTATGACACAAAACTAGAGAAAAAATAAACCTCTGAGACACAGCCTAGCCACGGGTTTATTGTACACCAAACCCTTTAGACTCAAAATTTTGAATTATAAGTTATATAACTAAAAACTAGATTCTTTGAGCTTTCCAACAAGGTATCATACGCCTTGAATGGATAAATGTGCAATTTTTGATGAATTTTATAAGTTTGGACTACAAACTTAAAATCCTTGCTAGAACCCCGTACTAACCACGGGTTTTGTAGATTTTGAGTTAGTAAACCATAAATTTTTATAAAACTATTTTCATCATCAAAATAGACATTATAAGCTTTCCAATGACATATATTTTGTGTTATTTGGACTTGTAAGTAAATTTTTATGATTTTTCTAATCTTACCCATGAATCTGGACTTGTGGTACAAACGTGGGACCAATAGTGACAAAACCTAAGTTTATGATATGAAATGCTCAAGTACTAAAGGAAATAACTTTATCACTGTAAAGTAGACATCTTAAGCTTTAAAATAAGATATCATGCGTTTAAAATGGATATGTACATAAATTTTTATAAATCCCTTAAAATTGTATTGTATTCTGGTAATCTAAGATTTTACCAAAAGATACTTAGGAAAACATCCACATTAATATTTGCAATGCTTGAAATTTTAGAAAACAAATTATAAAAACAGAAACTAGATGTGTCAAGCTTTCCAAGAAGTCATCAAGTATCCAAAACGGAGTTATACTCAAATCTAAATAAATCTTACAATTTAAAATCCTACACCGATAAAACGATTAAACATTAAAATGTGACATAAGGGTAAGTCATAACATATGAATATATCTAGTTATGAAATGAGTTGATTTTAAGTGTATGACCAAATAATGTGAAAAATCTTAATTTCATAAATTAAATCACAAGTTTTAATGAGCTAAGATAAAGTATACTAGAGGGTTACTGGGCATAAGCCAAAAGCTTACCTTAGCCCAACTAAATGAACATAACTAAGGTGATTGGATTAATCCAATAATAAAAGAGAGGTATACCTTTAGGTGACTCCTTGTCACCTTGATTGATTTATTAATTAATTACTTAATTAATTAATTAATTAATATATACATAACCAAATGTGATTAATAAAGAAATTAATTGATTGATTGATTGATTGATAATTAATTAATTAATTATAAGAGTTGGTAGATGATAATCAAGATTATTATGTTAAATAACTACATAATTATAATACATGATTAATTAGAGATTAATCAAACATTAATTATTATGTTAGTCAAATTATTAATTATTACTATTAGAATTAATAATTATTAATTATTATATGAGAAAAAAAAAATTTAAGTAACATAATTAAATTATTAACATGATAATTATTAATAAGTAAATTAAAATTATATAATTTAATTATAATTACTCAATTAATTAAAGTAATGATTAACTATTACTTAATTAATTAGTTGATCAATTAATTAATCAAAACAATTAATTAAATTAAATTAATTAAATAATAATTAGTAGAAATTTTATTTTGACACTTGATAATTAATAAGAAGTAATTGTTAAGGTTAATTATGATATAAGTAAATTAAATTCACTATAGTTTATAAAATAAATGAATAGTTGAATAAAGTAATATAACTATGATTCTATCTAATAATGAGATACTGTTAACTTAGGATAATTTCTCAAATTTGCATAGTAGGAGATACAACTCCGAAAGTTTAAGCACATAAGACAAGTAAGTACAAACCTCACCTACAGCATGGAACAAAAGGTTTTTCTTTGTTGATGCTCTACGTTTGCTATGACTTGACTCGATGATGTGATGAGTATATGAATTATACGTATTGTCTTGATTAAGTATTTAATGTGCATAATTTCTCTTGCATTGACATGATCGGCATGCCTTATAGATAATTATGCCATAATGATAGATATATAGTGACATGTAAATCTACACATTATTACAATTAATGAGAATAAGGCAAATAAAAGATAGGATTAAGTGTCATACTAACCTCCAATTAGTGAGAGGATATGATAAGAACGAAAGTTATAAGATATGACCTTGGAGGCTGTTAGAGGGTCGCTCCCCTAATTCCCCATTGGTTACGCGCATATTGGTACGACAGAGGGACCCTTAAGTAGACAAGATATGTATATAATAAAGCATAAATGAACATACATGATCATATGCACTTCCGAATATTCTTAATGTTATATATAATGATATGACTTTATAAAATGTTTTGTGAGATATTGTTTGTACTTGCTGAGTGAAAGCTTATACATATGTGTGTTCGTGCTGTAAGTAACGCGGTTAAGCAGCTCATTACTTAGATGTTCTTATGGATAGGCGAGGCTGTGCGGAGGCGGTGAAGGAAGGGAGTGGGATACTACCACGAATTTAATTTCCGCATTTAGACTTCCTAAATTATTTTGTAACGACTATATTTATAGTTATGTTCTAATATTTTGGTGATACTAAATTAGTATGAGTACTTTGCAATAAAAATACTTTAGACTCTTTTGTTTTAATCAACATGAAGTATTAGCTTTTTAATTATTATCTAAATACGAATTTGAATAGGATATTTATCATCTAGAAGTTTCTATTTCCTTCAGTTAAAAGTTTTAGTAAATTTAATTTATAATGCGAATATAGTTTTAAAAAATTATGTATTTTTTTTAGAACCGAATATAAATAAGTGTTAAGACTAAATTAAATATGAATAAGTAAGCTAGTTAACGGTCTGAAAATTCGGGTCGTTACACACCCATCCGAGCTCCAAATCTCGAATCCGATCGAGATTGGCTCTATTTGGTCCAAATCTCCAAAATTGAGAGATTTCTTTTTCATTGGAGGTCAGTCTAATTATTATTGGTTTATTTTGTTTTTTGTTGCAAAGATTTTGGCTCTATTTGGTCTAAGAGAGAAACAAAAGGGGCAAAAAAAATTTTTTTTTTGATCAGACACACCAGATTTTGTTGATGCGTTTTTTTCTTTATTTAAAAAAGAAATGGTTTTGCTTATTGGGTTTGGTAGATTTTGAACTTTGTTTTCCTTTTTGTGTTTGGATTGTTCATTGTTTCTTTACTAATGATTGTGAATTCTGAGTTTTTATGGTTTTTGTTGAATTTTTTTATTATTTCAATGATAATATATGGTGTTTTTAAATATTTTGGTGATGAAACCTAGAAAATCCAATAAAATCGAAAGTTTTCAACTGTTAACCAACTGGTTACTAATTGGAAACTGGTTACCTACCAGCAACGTTGGTTAACGGTGGATAACCAACTGGTTACCCACCGACGACATTAATCATTGATCAGTAACCAATTGGTTACCAATTAGTAACCAACTAGTTACCCCTCGATGACGGTAGTTACCATCATAAACTCGTTGGTGGTCGGTAAACATGTGGTGACCAACTGATAACCCATGAAGTTATATCATGGACATCAATTAGTAATTGTAATTGATATTTTAAAATAAATAGATAAATAACTATTAATGATGTCATGTTATAGTATTTCTTGCAAGAGTTTTTTTTTCTTGTGTGGCAAAACTCAATCCAAGGCATGATTTTGTGGCAATTTTCTGAAGTACCCATATCTTAGTCTCACTATAAGTATAAATTCTTAGTTCCACGATAAGTATAATTGAGCCAACCTAACCATAGGTATGCGAACTTGAGCATTTACTAGTGTGTTATAACGGATTCAACTCTTATATCTCCTTATTCGCGCCCCTTTTTGTCTGTCATGACACGCTAATTTGAAATGTATATTTAATAACAATATAACATCACATGACTTAAAATATCATATAGTTACCTACATGTTATAAGATTATTGAAGAGACATAGATGAGACATGAATAACAGGATATACACCATAACCACTATAAATTCTTTTGACGAAAGGCATAAAATAAAAAAAAATCACAATTACTTTGATGGACACTTTTGATAATGTAACGCCCCACCTAGCGTAGGCCGTTACCTTGCTTACTTAACATACATTCGTAAAATAACTTAAATACATTGATTTAAAACACAGCGGAAATTTTTTTTTTTTTTTTTATAGCATTGACAAAACACTATAAACATAAAGTATTACCGTTTTGCATACTAGTATATTAATTACCAGTTAATATAAAATATTTCATAATTTACATAAAATCACAAAACACGTAGCGATACCCATAATCCACTCATTCACAGTCCCTTGGCTCGCTACTCCATCTTGCATTACTTTCAGATAGCTGGTTCCTTACCTACAGCATAAACTCAAACAGTGAGTTAGAGCTCAGTAAGTACAACTCTTAAGCCGTAAAGAAAATATAGCATAAACAGGAAATACACATAGCAAGTATTGACCATGTTATGCTTTCTTATCTCTACTCTTTATGGGCCCTTACCTCGTGTGTTCGTAACCGGCGCGCGACTATGAATTGGTTGGGGCGGCCAAACCTTATCCAACTCAATCCACAGTCCAACCCAACCTGGCGTGGGTGGTACGACACATCGCTTATTAACTTACTTATTCTTACTATAAGTGAACATATATTCTGTTGTCACCTTTTTAATTCTATTATTTATGCCCTAGCATAATAATCATATACATAACATAATTATATTGCATACATGTTAACTAACACATAGCACATAACACATCATAGACATCTAGTAATATATACTAGTAGCTTATGCTGTAGACGGTGTTGTACTTACCGTCTATCCGTGTGCTGCTTGTCTTACTCCTCTTCGAGCTTTAATTGCAGAATCCCTCCTGCTCGATCGAAGGACGTTCATGAGATTTCTAATCTAGTTCATGTGGGTTTTCGGTGATATGTCCCCCCTAACATAAACCATGCATACATAAAGGGTGACTACCTTAGTAGTCATATAGATCGTATATCGTGATCTAAAAAGATACGTTGGATATCCGTTTTAAACACTTAGCCCATATATGAAAACATGTCGGGTTAGATGAACATCAACCCTGGAGCTTGGATCAACAACTTATGGGTCAACCAAGGTTAACCCTTGTGATCTCTAACATGAATCCCTATTCGGCTTACTTGAGGATTGTGGGACCTAAGTCCCGATAACTCGGGTATAGATTCCCGGTTATCATGCGTCTTAACATTGCCTTGAATACTTAGCTTAAAATCCATTTGCTTTGAAAACCTTAACTTAGAAACCATTTTCTTAAAAAAAACTTAACTTATAACTTCTTCTTCATAAAAACACTTAGCTTTTAAAACTTTATCTTATCAACTTTTTCGTAAAAATTCGTAAATCTTGCCTTATAATTTCATAAAACATTTGGGGGTCGGAAACTGCTTTTGGGACAGTTTCCATACTTGAAACAACGTGTTTAGTGTGAAAAACGTTTTTCCTAAAGGGTTCTATAAAATCTTGCACAGAAACTCTTGGATTCCTGCGCAGTTTTGGCATTTCAGTTTATAGTTAAAAATCGCTTTCGAATTTGAAAATGTTTCCTTCACAAAAGTTCTAGCCCTCGAAGAGTTCTAAAACTTTCGTGTTTTGAGAAATTTCTGATTCTGTACCGATTGGTACCAGTTTTTAATTGAAAACGAGATTAACTTTGAAAACCGAGTCTCACAGACCATCTACGGGTTTCCTTAAAAAAGAAGGCTGTTGGAGCCTTATTTTGGAAAACTGGCCGCGTTGGCCGCTAGGAAACAACCTAGTCTACAACTTTCGTGTTTTAAGTTTTTGCCCATTCGGCCTCTAAAGGCCTGTAACCCATGTTTTACCGAAACAGCTCCCTGGAACCCGAGAGCTAGTTTTGGTTCTTACATTTATTGTTACGCCCTAAGTCGCGGGTTCTAACTCGACCGCCCACATCGGGAGATAATCAACAACCATGCAGCGCATTCTAACGTCCCTTAACCCCATCATACAGCCCATGTGATCCTTGCAACCCAAAAATCCGAACTCCTAATCCTAGGGTTGCATATCCACTAGCTTAGCATACATCACACCATTCATGCATTTTGGTTCATAAAAACATAACATACATGCATAAATCTACTTAACCTAATTTGGGGACATATTACCTAATTCAAACCCTAACATGCCAATCTAGCAAATCATGCACATAGCATAAATTATGAGCATAAAAAAAATAAACCAAACCACACCTAGAATCAACCTAACCAAGCACTAAGCACACAAGCACATATAAGGCAGCCAATGAAACATACATAGGAGCTTATGCTCTTACAAAAATTTTGCATAAAAATACACATAAATCACATGCTTAAAACTCATTTAAACTTGTGAAAAAGCTTTTAAAAATTTTACCTTCCAAGAGGTGACTTTCGGCTAGGGTTTGGGTACCCGAAAAAAAACTGCTTGCACTAAGACTCCAAGGGTTCGGCTGCTCACTCCATACGCACCAAAAATCAGATTTTTGGCTCCCTTATGGTCTCCTCTCCTTGCTCGGCTACTCAAGAAAGTTTAGCCCCAAATCCGAATTTTTTTTTTCTCCCTTTTCTCACTTAAACCCGAGGGCTGCTTGGAGCCAAATCTAAGCTCCTAACTTTGATCAAATCCCACTCTCTTTCTCACTAGTCAACCCGAAACTCAAACCCTAATTTCTACCTCAAATTTTGGTTTTCCCTTTGTGTTTCCCCTGCTCCAAACCCACGGCAACAAGGGCTGCTTGGCTGCAGAAAAATTTTCTTTTTCTTCCACTCGGTTTCCTAGCTACCCGAAGCAAGAAGGTTGGCTTGAACTTGACAAAAAATTTTCTGATCACTCTCCCTTTTCTCTCGGATTTTGAGCTGAGATTTTGCAAGAGTTTAGTTGCATTTTCTCATTAAAATGAATAGAGAAATCCACCCTCTTTTATAGACAACTTTGTGAGCTTTTTGAAATAGGATTTTGACCCCAAAATTTGCAAATTTTTGGACTTCTTGCATGCTAGGTGTCCGGATCCTAAGGGAGTGCAAGACAACTCATGGTGAGTTGGCAAAGGCCATGTGTCCTCTTTTGATTGGTCCAACACATCTCACATAGAATAAAATATTATTTTCTTTTGAGATATCTTGGAAATTTAGGGTTTTATTTATTTAAAAACCTTGAAACTTTGATTGTAAAAATTTAAATTCCAATACTGTAATAATTATTTTACAGTTTGGATTTTTCATAATTACAGTAAAAAAAAATCGGATTGAAGATCTTTTCTCAAATCCTTCTGCCTCGTGACTTACTGTGGCGTGCTTGATTTTTCCAAGGTGGTTTTAGTTTCTAACAGTCATAAAAATTAGTTCCTGCATTATTTTTCATAAAACGCAGATCTTAAAATTCCTCCGTCATAATTTCGACCATTTTGGTCCAACTTTGACTTTTCGGTCAACAATTGACTTTTTCGGTCAAAATTTTGACTTTTGTCGAATCGAGTCGATTTCACTTCTTATTGTTCAAAAAGGCTATTTGCTTCTTCAAACAGTCATTTCTGAGTTTTGTTAAGCTATAAAAACTCATAACACATATTAGAGCTCTGAAACAAGCTTTTTCATGAAATTGCATGTACTATTTACATTCAAGTCTTTACAGAAGCTAGTTACATGAAAAACTAGATCTCACAGATAATGCCACAAAATCATGGCTTGAATTGATTTTTGCCACCAAAAAAAAAAATCTTTTGCAAGAAATGTCATAAATGGCATCATAAATACTTATTTATCTATTTATTTTAAAATAGTTATTAATTGGTATCCATGTTGTAACCACTGAGTTACCAGTTGGTTACCAAATGATAACTAGTTGGTAACCAATTAGTTACCAACTGGCTACCAACCAGAAACTCGGTAACCAATTACTGGTAAACAAGTTGTTTCTGATCGGAAAATTTTGATTTTATCGGATTTTTCTTGTTCTGCCACCAAAATATTTAAACAACTACCATATTTTAACAAATATCACCAAAATTCTATAAAAATCTTAGACCATAAAGACCAAAATTCAATAAAATTCACAAAATACCGGTTCTTCTAAATTTTGTCACCGGATTACTAAAAAAAAAAAAAAATTAAAATCCGTCGTTGTAATCCTTAAAAATTGAACCATATTTAAAAAAAAAAAAAAAAAAACCAATCGCCACAAAATCATACAATCAGAATCAAATATGGTATAATAATGATGAAAAATAAAAAAAATTAGATAGTCAAAAATAACATACTAAATCGGAATGGATCTCCTTCTCCATGCAATCCAGAGCAGAGATCTAATGTCTGACACCAGCAGAAGATTGTGCAGAGGAGGTCATCGTGGATCTCCTCTCCACAGCTGTGATGAGAGAACATGAGCCGAGGAGATTTGGATCTTCTCACTTGTGATCATTGAATCTCCTTTGCGTAATCTCGATCGAAGCTTCAAAGCCCGGTGAAGACGAAGGCATGAGGTTGGCTCAGGAACGGACATAAGAGAAGCTCCGACGACCAAATCTCCTATGCAAGGACTTGATTGGAGCTAAGATGTAGCGCGGCAGCCTCATCGGAGCTCATAACTGCGTGATGGCGGATTGGCATGATGGCAGTGTGGAGAGAGAAAGGGAAAGGCAGCAAGAGAGGAAAGGGGTTTTTCAAATTCTAAACTGATTAGAAGATAGAACTAAATTTTCAAAACTATACATAAAAGAGGAAATTCCTACACACATATAATCAATCAAATTAAAATGATGTTTTGAAATCAGTTTTTAAGGTTTTATGACCCCTCTGAAAAGGAACTATGATTTTACAAAAATAGTTTCAAAGATGTTTAAATTCATTTGAATTTTACAAGTGATTTTTAAACCTTAAATACATACTATGCATTATAAAATACAATTTTAAGTATTGTACCAAGAAATGCTTAATTTATGAAGTTAAAATATTTCTAAATAAACAAGGCATTTTTTTAGTAAAGGAAATAAAATGTGAAGAACTCTTATGAAAATTAATCAACCGGTGGTTATCGACCTAGAGCAAAAATAGGCCAAAATTACTAAAAATCAGGTTAAGTTTTAAATAGAAGGCAAGTTATTCGACCTTATTCTTACACCAAAGTTACTTAAAAGTCTAGTATCATTTCCATAGCTTAAGTTAATAGTGACTACGAAGATAATTAATTGGTTGGGAGATCGATTAATTATTTAACTAACATATTATAATAGATATTTTAACTTATGGTTTGTTAATTAGTAATGCAGAGTAATTCTTATGCTGTGTTTGGAAACAGGAATATAACCTATTGCTTTGCCTTTTCATATGCTAGGACAAGAGTGTCGAACGACATGTAAGTACAAACCTCATCTACAGTATGTGGTTCTTATATAGCAAGAACTCGTGTCTTATATATATTTGGTTGTTTCTTTGGTTCGGGACTGAAACGGGACCTTTCGGTCCTTTTTATTATGTGGTTAATACCGCAGCGTAACACCCCCATTTTCTATGATATGGATTGGGGTTTCCATCTATGGCATGCTGTCTATGGTTACTTGAGAATCATTTTACCAATATGTGCCGAGGCTTAATTCCTCGCGGTTTAGTGGGAAATTCACCGTTTTGGCCTTGAAGTAAAATTTCATGATGAACATTTTAACTTGAAAATGAGACTTACCTTGTAAAACTTTATTATTATTATTATTTTTGAAAGGATCTTGTAAAACTTTTAAATGAAAACTTTTTCCGTTTGTCGTGTCCTAATTGTACGTGTCTTAGTGTAAAATTTTCCAAGCCCTTACAAAGGCCATTTTGGTCATTTCAAAAAATGCCGGAAATCTTTTTGTTTTAAAGGCATCTTCTCAAAAACATTTCTTCATGAATGTCGTAGTTCTCGATGAGTCCCATAACTTTTGTTTTTTTAGCAGAAAACTAATTCATCCTTTAAAATGCTCGCTTTTTGAAACCTTAGTTTGAATAGTGTATTTTAAAGAAATTTTCACCATTCACGGTCTGATTTTTAAATAGCACAAAACTGTATGTTAGTGTCGTTTGTTGAAAAAGTGGTCAACAAGAAATTTTTTAGATTTTGACGAGATCCACAACTTTTAGATATAGGCCCAATTCGAGCTCTATCCTATCCATTTTATTTTTTTCATAGGGCTTTATACTTCAGATTGAGTCAAGTTATGACTTTACTCTGCCAAAATTTTCCCATACATTACATTAATGGAGTGGTTTTGTTTGCTCAAACAAGCTGTATTGTTTTCTCTTTTATTATTAAAAACATGTGGGATGAATAGATAATGAGGGTGTTAAAGGGGTACCAAGCTAATTGCGATGCTTAATATACCTACTGATTTTTATCTCCACTGTTAGACGTATTACGAAAAGTTCATCAATAAGATATAAAGTTGTTAGGCTGGAAACTTTTTCAAACCACATGCCATTTTTATCATTTGAGCTATTATTTTTTCCCGATGAAATTTTCACTCAAAAATTTTCATTCCATGCGAATTTTTACTTTTAGCCACGACAACTTTCATACAAAAGAATCATATTTTCTTTAGCAATGAATATTTTGATCGTTGTTCTGTGTTATAATCCAAGTACTTGGTTTTGGCTTTTACCTCATGTAAATTTTACGTCTCTATATTAAGGCTTTTAGTTATTAGAGCACGATAGTTATAAGAAATTCTAAAAATAGGAAATTAACTCTATGAAAAAGAAAATTAAATTACACAGAATTAAATTTTAGAATTAGATTAAAGTGTTTACTAATCTATCAAGGAATCTATTTACTTGAGGAATTAAATTCGCATTATGCTGTTGACTTTCTAAAAAATTAAAAAGATTGGCAATATAATTACTGTAATGACCCAACCATGTGGCCATTACCGTGCTTACTTAACTTAAATACTTAACTTACTTAAACATACTTTCGTATTTCATAAAAATACGGAAATATTTTTCAATTTAAAACTCAAAACTCAAAAGTTAACTTATACTCATACTTATTTATATGTACTCATTAGAATACCGAGTTTTAAAACCACATTTTAATAAATCATACTAGTTATCATATACTAGTACCATCAACTTATCATAACGTAATACAAACACATTTTACATAACATATTTTTAAAACCCGTGGTGGTGTCCAACCCAAATTTCGTAGTCTACAGTGTTATCTCTCCATAGTCTTGCATCAAGCATGTCTGGTAGGTTGCTTACCTACAGCATGAACGTAAGTTATGAGCTTATGTTTAGTAAGTACAATTTTCTATTCCACAAAACATTTTTAGTAAAATAATGCATAAACCGATTATGCTTTCTTATGAATCAATTATGCTTTCTTATGTTAATTTGCTTTAGGGCCCCTTACATCATATCATGAGTGCACGTACTGTGGCGCATAGCAATAGAGTGATTGAGGCAATCAGTCCAATCCAACTCAAACCATGAACCAAACCGTTTAACATGGAATGGATGGGGCAGTCAATCCAATCCAACTCAAACAATTGACCAAACTGTTTAAACCCGCCCTCGTGGCAAGTCGATACGACACAAGAAAATTTGCTTGTTTTATCTTATTATAGGAAAACTTGTTCTTGGTTGATTATACTTGAAAACTTAAATCTTAATTGTTTCTTACTTGAAAACTTAATCTTGTTCTTATCATGTGATTTATTATTAGTAATCATTATTTCATGATGTCATAATAATTAAACATAAAACATAAAACATATGTACATCATGTAAATCAATGCATGATTTTTGAAAAACATACAATGCAATAAAAACATTTTGCCTATGCTGTAGGCGGACTTGTACTTACAAATTATCCTACGCTCTTGGTCTATCATCCCAACAAGGTAAGATAACATGTTATACCCCTGTTTTCAAATAAGGTGTAATAATCATTCTACGGCATAACTCAACAAACCATAACATACAATGTTGGTATCCAATCTGATTATCATTGATAATCATGGATACAAACCTTATCATAGTAAACCGGTATCCTATCCGATTACCATTGGTACCTTAACATAGTAAACCGGTATCCTATCCAGCAGCCATTGGTAATCATAGATACAGGCCCTAACATAATAAATCAATATCTCATCCGATTATCATTGGTCATACACTTGTTACCATATTCTTATGTAACTTAGTGTATTTTCCTTTCTTAAAAATATCTTTTTTACTTGAAAATATCATAACTTTACAAATTAAGTATTTCTTACTATAATACTTGAAATTGACTTTTATAAAACGTAGTATGTTTAAAAATCACTTGGGAAATTCCATTGGATTTAAACCTTTTTGAAACCATTTTCATAAAATCTTAGTCTCTTTTTCAAGAGATCAAAAAACCTTAAAAACTGCTTTTAAAGCATCCTTTTAATTTACTGGAATGCATGTGTGTAGGAAATTTCCTCTACCATGTACAGTTTTGAAATTTTCATTTTATTTTTAAATCGGTTTAAAATCTGGAAAAAATTTTTTTTTTAAGAAGTTATAGATCTCGTCGAAACCAACAACTTTCGTTTTCATTCAAAACTTAAATTTGCCTTTAACTTATCTGTTTTTCTCTTTGAAAATTTTTGGCCATGTACAGTACTTGAACCAGCTAGTTTGAAAACTGATTAAAATGAAGGCCTTTGGAGCCTGTTTTTCAAAAACTATTCATGTTACCTCCTAGGATTTTCTGTGTTATGAAACTTTACAATTTTAACTTTTTCCAAATTCAGCCTCTAAGGGGCTCAAAACTGGGTTCCAGAAAACTGTTCAGATTATTTTTAAAACCAGCAGTTTGTATTTTTTTTGTTGGTTTTTGTTTAAAATCTCGTGCACACTACCTCAAATGATCAAAGCCGTGAGCCTACATCAACATGCAGCATGTAAAATTCATTTTTAACATTCAATCATTCACTTGTCCATTTACATGAAAAACACAATATTGATAACCTTACTAGCGTACCAAGTTGTGTTTTTAGGTTAATTTCCTTAACCAACACACATATGGCATTCACATATCCATCATGAATAAATTATTAACATTCAAACATGTGAGAGCATAATCTCAAACACATGTGAGCACACATAACTTTAAATCTCATTCTTGAGCAAAAAATCAAGCCCATGCTTAGATCTAGCAACCAAGTTAGCCTAAGCATAGATCTAGCATAAACCAACCATATAAAACCATAACATAAAGAAAATAAGAAACATGGACTTATGCTCTTACAACCCAAAATTGAAATACATATAAATCCTCAATGAAAAGCTTAATGAAATTCTTAGTTAGAGGGTTGAGATTATACCTCTAAAGCTTTGAAAGAGTGGTTCTAGATCCTTGCATAAGCAAAAATTCTTGCTCCACTCTCCACTATAGCAACCGTCCACCCTCTCTCTTTCTTTCTCTCTCTCTCTCTGTTTTTTTTTTTTTTTTTTTTTTTTCTAAATCTAGAGAGGAATAATTGAGAAGGAACTAGAAGTTGGGAAGTTCACTAACTACCCCTATTTATAGGTGGAAATTTTCAAATTTTCCACAATTATTTTTTTTTTTTCTTAAATTCTCCTTGAATTGTATATTGGTCCTTAAAAGATAAAATATTTGCCTTCTAGTCCCCATGAGTTGGCCGACCATGTGGAGCATTTTTGAGCTAAAAATCTTTTCATAATTATCCATTTTTTCATAATTTCAAAAATCCCCAAAATTATGGATTTATTTATGATGAGGTGTCCTCCAAGTAGGACTCTGTTTGGCACTCTCTCCTAATATGCAGTCTATTTTCTTAAATATCCATATAATACAATACTATTTTAACTATTAATAGTACAATAATACTGAACTGTAGTCTAGAATTTATTTGCACTTAACTGGACCGCATATAGGTTTTTCGTAGGACTTGAAGCCACTTAGTTCTTATTGCTCCCAATATTATTCCTAATTTTCTGGTGTGATCTCATTCCTCATTCTTACTTCTTCATCCGTAATGACGGTCGGCCAATGAATAATTTCAATACTGCTTATTATACTGCAGTACCGTCTTATTCAAGTCATAATTTATCTTGATCATTTATTAGCCCAAACAAAAATCATAATTCATGATTCGGCCTTTTTTTATTTTATTATTATGAAGCCTTATAAGAACTCAAACATATTTTGATAATCAAATCAGATCATGAGCTTCGTATTGACATACATGATTCAGACTTAGATTTTCCTTGTATCTAAGGAAATCACAAATTCGTCAAAATTTTGAGTTGTTACAATTACTAGTTACGAATTTGTCCTTAAATGAAAAAAAAAAAAAAAAAAAAAAAAAAAAAAAAAGAAGAAGAAGAAGAAGGGTATATTTTGTATATAGTTTGTTACTTCTTATTTTTAAGTGGAAGGAATTTAATTTGGTAGGTAGTAGGTGAGAGACAAGTTCTCTCTTATCAAGGAAATTAATTCCTTATTTTTAAGTAGGACACATGTCATTTAATTCCCAAATATAAAAGTAAATACTGTAATTTAAAATCAGGAATTAAAATTTTTTATTTTTCAAATTAGATTACTCATTAGTAAACACGCCCTTAGTTCAAATTGTAATTAGCTTATTCAATTGAAATTTATCAATTGCTCAAGAGTAAAGAAAGAAATTGAACAGCCAAAAATAGAATAGTCAAAGCTTCTTATCTCACAAAAGGCATGAAATGAAAATTACAAAGCAAGACACAAGAAAATCTATTAAACTAAGAACATTTATTGACTGGAATGCAAATTACATGGCAAAAGTCACAACATTCTGTACATCCACAACATGCATCTTATTGAGCAAAAAGAACCTGCAGATACAAAAGAAAAAGCGATTCCATGCAAATTACGCTGCTGACAATAATGCAAGATCTGTTTTAGCCTCTTCTCACACCGTTTCTAATATTGATTAGAAACCAATTTGGCGTCATGTTATATCCAAGGATCACG
Source organism: Ficus microcarpa (assembly GCA_025413485.1). Classification (NCBI taxonomy): domain Eukaryota; kingdom Viridiplantae; phylum Streptophyta; class Magnoliopsida; order Rosales; family Moraceae; genus Ficus; species Ficus microcarpa. The sequence continues at coordinate 2,828,231 of CM046387.1, forward strand.
CCTATTACCGCACCGCATCCATATCCGACCACTACTTCTTTCCAACCAAAACCAAACCATGATTTTGCAGATTTGAGGTCATAATAAGTAGAAGTTGGAATCCCCAAACTTTCACACTTCTTTGATAACTGAAAGCCACACAGTCCTGGGTTTCCCTCAAAAGAAGAACTTGAAAATGTTTCCATTTGTCCTCCTTCCGGAATTGGGCCCGTAAGATGGTTTTGGGACAGATTTAAATACGCAAGAAATGTAAGCCTTGTCATTTGCTGCGGTATTCTGCCTGAGAAATTGTTGTTAGAAAGATCCAAGGACTCAAGCTCAATGAGATTTCCAAATGTTGAAGGAATATGGCCTGTGAAACTGTTTGTGGACAAGTTCAGCACAATTAACACTCGAAGATTTTCTAGAGTGTTCGGAAGACCTCCATGGAATCTGTTGTTGGAGAAGTCAATGGATGTGAAGATAGTTAAAATCTTCTCAAACGTCATGTTCGAACCCTTATTCATCACAGTGAGCGAATCATGATAATATCCAGACTTGTGTTGCATGTATAGCGGTGACTTCTTTGACTCCGTTACTTCAATCATGGAAGTCCAATTCTGGAAGTATTCTGATGGCAAGGTTCCACTGAAATTATTGAAGGAGAGATCAATGACCCGAAGCTTCACAAAACCCAAGTACTTCTGAGCATCCCATATCGGGCCATAGAATTTATTAGATCTCAGCACCAGAACTTTCAACTCTTCCAAATTCGCCAACATAAAAGGAAACGTATCCCTGATCTTGTTATATCCAAGATTTAAAACTTCCAGTTTTTTACAAGTAACTAGAGATCTCGGAACCCTTCCATGGAAGCTGTTGTGGCTCAAGTCTAATGAGGTTAAAGAGCATCCATCTCTGAAGATCTCCGCAGGTAACTTTCCTCGAAGATTGTTGTGTTGCAAATTCAGTACTTGGAGAGAACTACTGAAGTTAAGCAAGCAAAATGGGATCGTGTTCGAGAAATGGTTTTTGGACAGATCAAGGACTTCAAGTTCACTTGACTTACAAATGGATGGATGAATTCTTCCAGTAAAGTTATTTTCTGAGATGAAAAAGAACTTTACGGACAATGATGGGACAGAAAGTGAACCTTGCATTCCGTTAGACTCTAGGTTTAGATATTTCAGTGCTTTCCATGGCAGAACTAGAGTAGATTGTTCCCAACCACTAATAAAGTTGTGAGAAAGGTTCAATAGAGATAATGTCTCAATTCCAACTCTAGAAAACCATCTGGGTAGTTGCCCCTTGATTTTGTTGCTGGAAAGATCTAATTGCAATATTTCTTGTTGTTCCTTCAAAAATTCTGGAAATTCAACTATATTGCAATAAGAAATATATACGAATTGTAATTTTTGGGGATGAGTTCTTGCCTTTATTGCAGATAGAGGATTAAATGAAAGACCAAGGAACCACAGCTCAGTGAGGTTGCCCAACTCTGCTACACCACCAAAATTATTGGAGCGGAGATCAAGATATCCCAGGCCTTCAAACTTGGAAATTGACTAATCCATCCGTAGCACCTCCAAAGAAGGTATCACAGGCAATGATGAAGGAATGATTCCATCAATCCTGTTATCCGATAGATCCAAAATTGTGATCTGATTGAGTTGTCCAAGTGAGGACGGAATTCCACCGCTAAAATTATTGAATGAAAGATTCAATTCATTAAGCTGCGTCAGGTTCCCACGCGAGGAAGGAATTTCACCGCTAAAATGGTTATTGGAAAACTGAAGAACAAGTAGCCTTACAAGGTTCCCAAGTGTAAATGGAAAGTGACCTGAGAATTTGTTGGAGGATAAGTCGAGATGTGTGAGTTGGGAAAGGTTCCCAAAGGAAGATGGAACTTTTCCTGAAAAGGAACAACCACCAAGACTCAAAACGGTCAAGCTAGACGCAAGTTTACCAATGGAATCTGGCAGAGAACCTGAGTTTTCCATTCCAGGAAATGTCAATTACTTGTATCTTAGGCAATAGGAAGAGATTCTCTGGAAATCTCCCTTGCAAACTGCAATTACTGAGTGAGAGAGATGCCAATGAAGTTAAATTTGCAAGAGACTCAAGCCTTGATGACGAGAGGTCCACCTTGTCCAGGTGAAGTTCTCTCAAATTTGTCAAGTTTTGGACAACTTTTTCCAAGTCGTTTATCATAAGAGAGCCATCAGAAAGATCAAGTGAAACCAATTTGGACAACAACGAGAATTCAAGTGGAATATTACCCGAAAACCTGGAGTAAGAGAGGTTGAGATGAGTTAACCTTGAAAGCTGGCCAAACTCCGAGGGAATCAAGCACAAGGAGAAGTTGTTGGAAGCCAAATTGAGCTGCTGAAGATGAAGCAAGCTGAAAAGACTGCTGTTAGAGCGTAAAGGCCCCTCAAGCCAGCTGTTGCTGAGGTCCAGCCAGACCACGTGACCAGTTCCCATGTCACACGTGACACCATCCCAATCACAGCAATCATGACCAGCTTTCCAGGTCTCCGTTTTTGGATACGAGGCATTATCATCACCATCAACAGAAAAACTAGGAGAACTTTTGAGTGTAAACTCTTTCTTTAGTTTCAACAGAATGGACATTTGATTAGGAAGGCATCGAAATGCATGAGCAGTAGAGATGTTGAGAGTATGGGACAGAAAAAAGAAACAAGACATGAAGTAAAACATTAGGTGGACATTCTGTTCACTCAACTTCCTCATGATTGTATCAAACGTAAGAGTATCTAGAGAAAGGGTCTAAGAGAACAGGTTTGCGTGAATCGCTAGCCATAGGCTTCGTGAATATATACACAAATTATGGCGGGCTCGTAACGTTTAACATTTCTATTGGCTGTTTGCAAAGCTAAGTGTAGCTGCATTCCAAAGATATTAAGGGTGACGAACCCAAAATTTCTGTTTTATTGATGACCATAGATATTCGTCTTCATTTAAAAAATAAAGTAATTGAACCAATTGGTGCTTTCCTTTGACTAAGCATGCGTTTGGTGCTAAGGTTTGGATTGTAGAATATGAATCTGAATTGAATTTTTTGTTTAGTAAAGCGTTTGAATTGTTGGAGTTAAAAAGTATAAAACTTAAAATGTGCTTAGAAAATAAATATCAATATAGAGCTTGTTTCGTTCGTGTCAAAATTCTATATAATTTTTTTTAATTATCTTATTTGGACTTGTATATACGAAGTTGTAGACTTCTAAAGTTTGAGTTATAAAACTATGAATACTAACTATAAATAGTGAAATTGAGAGAAAAAGATAAATTAAATTCTAATTTTAGGATTCAAACCTTAGCACCAAACGGGGCTAAGAAGTCTTCATAGTAGTCTCCACGCATATTCATAAGCATGCACAGGGCTTACGTTGTCTGTAGGGCCACCAGCTAATGAAAATAGTTTCTGAAAAGTGAAAAATTTGCTAGAAAGAAGCAGATAGTTTCCGTAAACATAAGATATAAAATGTAAAGGAAGATTAGGCGTTCTTCTTTAATTAATAACCAAAAACTGTCTAAGAATTTACTCGAAACTACGATGAAAACAGTTGTCTTTTAAAAAACATCCAGCAGAAATAAAGCTTATCTATTGTTAGTACGATAATAATGACGATGTTATAATAAGCTTTAGTACAATTTTTAGTAATGTTGAGGTAAGTGGGCGATTGACTAGTTTAACATGTTATTAACTAGTTTAACATGCAAACCTAATAAGTCAATTTATGTAGTAACTATTTTTGTTTGCGTTGTTGAACTATTATTAACACGTTAGTTAATCATCCCGTTTTCTTTCTTTCTTTTCTTTTCTTTTCTTTTCTTTTTATTTCCAAAAAAAGAGTTGGTTTATTATCTTGAATAAATTAGTCTAGTTTATCTTTTATTAGTTGATTCTGTTTATGGATCCATTATTTAATCATTCATGGGCGATTGGCAATAATTTCATCACCTGCTCTTTTTTGTGACATTCATGATTCGACTCATTAAGTCTTAGTCTATGGAAAAAAATGGCTTCTAAATTCAAATGTTGGTGGAATTCTAAGTCTGCTGTCGACTATTAGGAATTCAATCGTGCTTTAGTTAGGCAGAAAATAGACCATAAATTAAATATTTGCTTTTACATCCAAAGTCCAGTAGAAAGGTAATAAGAAAGTATGGTAGAACAAAAAATTAGAAGGAATACAAAATGCCATTCAAGTCTTCACGCGACTGACCTTTTTTTAAGATGAGGATGAAAGAACTTAGTTGATCCACATATTAATATTCCCCTTCTTTTAAAATTTCAAAAAAAAAAAAAAGGTAGTAATGTTCCCGTTTACTACTAATAAAGTTAAAGTAGAAAATATATTAATTTTTACGAGACAATAAAGTATTTTACCGAAAATGAGACAATATGATATAATATGAGGATAATTTAATGAATAATAACCGCATTCAACTACTTTTGCTTCAATTTTATATCATATTTAGTGTATCCACCATCGTATAGGAAGGAGTATTGTTCGACCAAGATCCTTGAATATGTCATGATCCTTGTATCCCTATCACACGTAACAACAAGCTTTCTTCTTCTTAAGTTCAATTTGTTCAACAAACTTGTGAATTTTCTAAACGCAGGTGGACGTTATTGCTAATAAATAACAAAGTTTAAATAGGATGTTGACTCACGAGAATTGTGTTTAATTTATATTAATTATTGAAATGGTTAACTTTGGAAAATATTTGAACAACTGATTAAAAAAAAAAGACAAAATACTAATTAAAATGAGAGTAAACAAGACGCAAACAAGATTCTAGGGATCCAGTTTCACCGAACCAATCCACTAAGCTATCATTTTTCTCCTTAATCTAGTTGCCTAGTTAAGTGATAGTCAGAATTTCTCTAATCTATCTACAAGTCTGATAAGTGAGCTTTTACTCACTTATTTAATGTCCTAAAATTGGATAATTTGCAAAATCTTCAAGTTTTTAGGTTGGTTTAATGTGTTTGTGTGTGTTTTAGATAAACAAAGAAAAATTGGATCACTAAGAAGAAAAGGAGATGAAAATCAAGCTTTTAGCCTGTAGCAAAGGCGCAGGCGCACCTCTAGGGGCGCGCACCCACATGCCCACTTAACCAAGTTAGAATGTAACGACCCGGCTACATAAGTCGTTACCTTACTTACTTTACTTAAATATTTATCTTTCAAAAGTACCGAATTTTTTTTTAAACTTAAACTCAAAACCTTATACTTATATATATACATATAAGTATATACTTAATTAAGAATTGTATTTCAAACCTTTGTAACATATCTTGCAAATCATACTAATTATTAGATATCAATATCCTCAAATCAACATAACATAATACGATAAATTTTCAAAACGCATGGCGGTGTCCAATCCAAATTTCACAGTCTGTAGTATCATCTCTACAGTCTTGTATCATACATCACTGGTAGGCTGCTTACCCGCAACATAAATGTAAGTTATGAGTTTTTGCTTAGCAAGTACAACTTTTTATTCCGCAAAACAATCTTAATAAAGAATGCATGAATCAATTATGCTTTCTTATTTAGCATCTTTTTGGGCCCCTTACATAACATGAGTGTACGTACCGTGGCGCGTAGCCATGGAGTGGTTGGGGCGGCCAGCCCAATCCAACTCAAACTATAGACCAAACCCACCCTCGTGGTAGGTTAGTACGACACAAGACAACTTACTTGCTATCATACTTGAAAACTTTTTTTAAATCCTTAAAAACTTCTTCTTGCTTTGAATATACTTGAAAAACCATTTTCATAATTGAAAAACCTTTTCATACTTGAAAACCATTTTATACTTGAAAACTTGAATCTTTATTGTTTCAAAACTTGAAACCTTGGTCTTGTTCTTGTCATGTCATTTATTATTGGTGAGCATGCTATCATCATGTCACAATAAGAATACATAGAACATATGCATCATATACATTAATACATGAGCTTTGAAAACTGGCAAAGCAGTAAAAATATTTTGCCTATACTGTAGGCGGAGTTGTACTGACTAGTCGTCCTACGCTCTTGGTCTATCGTTCAATCACGGTACGACAACAAGCTATACTCCTGTTTTCAAACCAGGCATAAGAATATTTCTTACCACATTCCTCAACAAATCTTAACACATACACATCGATCAATAAGTCAGTCTCCAACCCGACTATCATTCGACATAAAATTGTTACTTACATTTAAGTAACTTAGGCCTAACCCGTTTTCTAAATAAAAAAAAATACCTTGTTTTCATAATTTCAAGTATTATCTTGATTCAATACTTGAAATTACCTTTTAAAACCACTTGTAAAATTTTAAAACCCTTTTAAAACTATTTTCTTTGTAAAACTGTGATTTCTTTTTAATCGGAATTATAAAATCATAAAACTTTGAAAACTGCTTTTGAAAACAACCTTCTAGTTTGACTAAAGGTGCATGTGCAGGAATTTCCTGTACCATACACAGTTTTAAAAATCCCGTGCAGGAATTTCCTGTACCCTGCATAGTTTTGAAAATTCAATTTTATCTTTAAATCAGTTTAGAATTTGAAAAAGTATTCTTTATAAAAGTTATAGATCTCATCGAAACCTACAACTTTTGTTTTTCGTTAAAACCTGAATCTACCTTTAACTTACTTGTTTCTCCTTTTGAAAAATTCTGACCGTGTACACTATCTGTACAGGCCAATCTTGGATTTTGATCAAAACAAAGGCTTTTTAGAGTCTTATTTTTAAAAACTATCCTCGTTGCCCCTAAGATTTTCAATTTTTAGTTATGAATTTTTCCAAATTCGGCCTCTGAGTGGCTCAAAATTTAATTTTCAGAAAACCATCCAGTTTAATTTGAAAATTGATAGTTTTGAAATTTGTTGGCTTTTGTTTAAAAAACAGTGCACATTACCTCAAATGGACAAAGCCGTAAGCCTACATCAACATGCAACGCATTAGATTTATTCTTAACATTCATTCATACACTTGTTTATCTTTTTGAAAAACACAATATTTGATAACTTTCTAGTTTATCAAATTGTGTTTTTAGGTTAATTCCTTAACCAACATACTTAGATCATTCACATAACCATCATTCATAAATCATCCATATTTAAGCATGTGAAAACAAATTCACAAACACTTGGTGAGCACATAAAACCATAAAACTCATTCTAGAGCGTATCACCAAATAAATGCTTGGGGCTGTCAACTAAATCATTCTAAGCATAGATCTAGGCCATACCAGTCATATAAAACCATAACACAGGGCAAAATAAAACTAATGAGCTTATGCTCTTACAACCCAAGCTTGAAATACACATAAATCCTTGATCAAAACTTAATGAAATTCTTGGAGGGTTAAGAAGAATACCTCTAAAGTTTGAAAGATTGATCTAAACTTTGGGATGAGAAAAATTTTCCTCCTCACTTCTTTTCACACAACTAGCCACTCTTGCTCTCTCTTTCTCTCTCTCTCTGTTTTTTTTCCCCCTAAGGGTTAGAGGGAAAGTTGGAAGAGAACTAAGAATTTTGAGGTTCAACTAAAAGATGTAACTACAACCTCACCACACCTATTTATAGGTGAAAATTCCAAAATTTCTAACAAGTATTTTTTTTTTCTTTTCTAAAAATTGCACATTTGGGCCTAAAAACAAAATGTTTGCTCCCCTTAGGTGGCCGGTCATGTGGAGCCATTTTAGGTTAAGAAATTTTTTCATAGTTATCCACTTAATTCTTTCCATAATTTCCAAAAATCCCAAAATTCACATATTTATCTTAAATGAGGTGTCCTCCAAATAGGACTCTATTTGGCACTTCCTCCTAATATTACAGTCCATTTTCTTAATAATCCAGATATTACAAATACTATTTTAACTATTAACAATATTGCAATATTGAACTGCAGTCCATAATTTATCTGCACTTAATTGGACTGCATATAGCTTTTTCTCAGGATTTGATGCTACTAAGTCCTCAGTGCTCCAAATATTATTCCTGATAATTCGAGAGGGGTCCCATACCTTATTCTCAACTTTGCATTTGTAATAACGGTCGGCCACAGTATAATTTCAATATTGCTTATTATACTGCAATACCGTCTCAAACCAATTATGAGTTATCCTAGTCATACTTAGGCTAGAATATAAATATAAATCCTGATTTTGCCTTTTTACCAAAAGGCCTCATTCTTAACATAATAAACTTATTATTGAGTCTTATAACTAATTAAACGAGAACTTAAATATATACTGATAAATCAGATCATGCATTTATATTAACATACATGATACAAACTTGGATTTCCTTTGTATCTAAGGAAATCATGAGTTCATAAAAAGTTTAGTTGTTACAGTGCACACCCGCGGGACCCCAACGCGCACTCCACCAGCATGCTCCACACATGACAGTGAGCGCCCGTGCGCGCTAGGTGCGCCCCTTGAATTCCAAGCGCTCGATAGTGCGTTCTTAGGCATGCTCTCGTGCGCTAGGTGCGCCGGCCCTTCTCTCGGCCTTAAGCCCCCACGAACTCTAAAGAGGACCTGTGTGTGAAAAAGAAGGAGTTTTTTGGAGACACAAAAACCTCAGATGAAAAAAGAGAGAAAACTTCTAGGTTTTGAGGGCTTTTCTTGGAGATTCAAGGAGATTGAAGACTTAGGAGCTTGATCTTCAACTAGTTCTTCTTTTTCTACTCTTTTCTCTTTTTGTAGCTCTTGAACTTGCATTTACTCTTTGATTTCGTGTTTGAATATGGGTTTGACATTTGTTTCAAATTTGGTTATGAATTTGAGAACTTTGATGTCTAGCTAAACTTTCTAAGCTAGGTGGTATGATGTAGCTTGATGATGACTTTGTTATGATAAATTTAGTGCTTGTTGATTGAATCCCATTCCGAATTGTTTGTCTTTCTCTATGCTTTTTTTTTTTCTAATTTTATTTACCATTAAATTAGAGTTTTTAGATGTGTGAAATTGGGCTCAGGAAAATAAATTTCATATGTTGGGAATTGGGAAACATAACCCATAGTAATATTAAGTTCAGGAGGCTAATATGACTTGGGCAATCACTAGTAGGATTGCATAATGAGTGCTTAATTAGTTGAGTTAATAAGGATATTAATTTAATTAAATTTTGCATATTATTTTACCTGACACTCGGGAGAGGGAGTGAAATTAAAATTTGTCGCCTACGATTAATGATTTGAATGAATTTGATTAACAAGCCTTAAATTGGATAAGCAAAGTTAAGTCAAGTGAAATCAAAACCCCCTAGCCTTACACACCATCGAGTTCCCTTCAATCTATATTTTCGATTGCTTTTAGTTTGCTTAATCTTAGTTTAATTTAATTGCTTAATTTAGTTGCTTGTTTCAATTCACTTTAATTTTGATAGCTTAAATAAAATTGAGTCATTTTAATTTTGGTACTTAGTTAGTTTTCTTAATTTCAATCTCTGTAAGATGATACTCGACATTTTGTCACTTTATAACTTGTGGCGATTCGTTCACTTACAAGCACACACGAAGATGAACACGTAACAAGTTTTTTTAGAAGTCCTTCCCAGCAGTTGAGTCCATTAATAGATACATTATATTCATATGAGTACCAATTAATAAGGATTCATTAAGCTTTGGTTTTCTTCTAGTGACTGCACAAATCTAACAAGTACATATTCGTAATTATGTCACTCTATGCATGATCTAGCACCTAAATCCCTTTCCCAAATTCATCACGGCCTCCTAACCATTAAAATAGTGATCAATCATTTAGAAGCGTAAACACTCCTAGAATAATCAACTTATTAAAAATTAGACAATAAAAAATTGAATTAAAAGCAAAGTTTATAATTAGGCTAACATTGTAGCCCTACAATCAACACACTCCTCAATAAATATAAATATAGGCATAAACATAAATAATTATTCAAACATTCTCAAATCACAAAAATAATAATAATAATAATAATAATAATAATAATCATAAGAAAGAAAAACCCATGGATATATTACAAACCTCCAAGCTCCTCTTCCAAATCTTCTCTCCTTCTCCTTTAATCTTTAAAATGTCCTCTCCCTTGAATTTTTATGAGAAAAAAAAAAGATCCGAAAAAAATAAATAAATCCTAACATCCACCCCTCTATATTTTTTCTTTTTTTCTTTTTCCTCATTTTTTTACTCTCTCTCCTCCTCACTGCCGCAAAGCCTGAGGCTCTCTGCCACTGCCTTTTTCTTTCCCTTCTTTTCTTTTCCGTTTTCGTGTTTATTTTTTTTAATTTTTCTTTTCCCATTCTTTCCGTACAAATGTAGACTGATACGATGCAACAGCTGATGATGCCATCAGACCCGAGTCAGAACGCAGAAATAGAAAAGTTTGTGGCCTGGCAGACGTTGGCTGGGTGTGGCGTGCGGGTGTAGCAAATGGTACACTTTTAAAAAATTTAAAGACATTTTAATCACAAAAAAATAAAATAAAAAAATTAAGGGACATATCATAATTTAGTAAAAAAATTATCAACTAAATAAACAATTTACTCTATTTTTATTTTGGATCAATTTTGTAAATATTTATAAAACAGTGCTATAGAGGCATTTTTTGTGAAAGTGATATTCATGAAAGATTCTTATAATAATCTAAAACTTTCATGTTTTGACCAAAAGTTAGTTTTGCCTTTAACTTGTTAATTTCTTCAAAAACCTGATTCAAGGAACATTGTTTTAGTTTTACACGTTTTCAAAAGTCAGCCAAAAACTCCATCTTAACATCATTTCTAGGCACAGTGGTTTACATGAAACTTTTAGATCTCAGTATCCAAAATTTTGTTGTTTTCAAACTTGAGTTGTTTCTGTTGGCTGTAGTGACACGGGTTAACATAGCAAAATAGATTTTAAAAACTTTTTACCATTACCCAATATCTCACATGTGGTAACAATCCTTTTACCATTACCATAACAATCCTTGTAGGACAGTAGATTCGCTAAGACTTCTCAAATTAAGGCCTTCCACTCTATTTTCTTTTCCTTAGAGCAAGCGGTGTGGACACAATTAATTCTTAGCTTTATTAGTTTTCTCAACTTATCAGTTTTCTTCTTTCAATCTTTAATGGTAGAGTCTCTATTATTTCTAAAGTGGCGACACCCCTCTCCTTGATGAAGGGAACGCCCACTCCCTTCATTAGAAGTAGGCGTGCGAGTGTTTACCCAAATGGGAAGTACGCGGGCGACACATGACGTTGGCAGGCGCAACGTGTAGTCTTCGTATTGCATCCTCCTACGTAGTTTCCTCCAACTAATAAATAAATTATTTTCCATAATTCACATCAGTAGTTTTCATCAATCTAACAAAAATCAATTATTGCGTAGTCTTTATTTTATCCTCTAAATTAAATATTTCCCCACGAAGCTAATATTGTCATCATAGCTAGTTTCGGGCAAGATGATGTCGAGGGGTTTAATTAAAATAATCCTGTAATTAGTAATAAATCATGAGAATATTCAAAAATAAAATAAAAGGAAAAATGTATAAAATGCACAGCATTCCGAAATTCACCCTCACTTTTGTAAATTCCAATTTTCGTCCCTTTTGGTAAAATTAGTCAAACCTTTATGCTAGGTTGTATTTTGACCTAAAATTCTACCATTTTTAATTTATAAAAATTTGCCAAGTTGCTTATTAGCAAAATTAGTGAGTATTTCGAAAAACTAAGCTTTTGAGCGAAAATAAATTTAGATAATCAATCTTTGGTATCACTAGGGTTTGGCAACTTCAAACATATAAACGAAAAAGCAAAAACAAAAAAAGTAATGGAACAGACATCCAAGCCTAGTCTAGATAGAGGGTTTTAGTTATATATAACTTGAAAAAATATATAAATGGAAATGAAAGTACATATAAATCACCGCAATGGCCTTGAAAGCAAGCCCTCTAATTGGCGCTACTCTTGGATCCTCATGGGAAATGGGGTTTAAAATAATAAAACGTGAGTTACGAGCTCAATAGGATATGAGGACTCATTAAAAATAAATAAATTTAAATAGGGAAACAAGTATATCATAATAGATTAACGAAACAAGAATAATGCAGTAACGAAATTCCATTATGAAATAATATACTCACAGTGTGCTAAGCCAAATAAATTTCACCACCGAAGTGGACCAATTGGTTACAAGATACCATCTAGGTATCTAATCACAGCATCATAGCAAATACCGTCTGCTAGTATAACTAAACAGAGTTAGTAGATTCATTTAACGCACTTGGGTAGTCTCAGACCAAGTCTCAAAACACCTCATTTGAGTCTCTCAAAATAATGTATTTACATCTATATATATATATATATCATTTTGACGAAAAACAATTTATACATTTTTATACACTCCACTCAACTCATGTTTCATAAAATCATTTTATTTTCAAAAAATGATTTTAAAAAGAGAGATTAATAGAATGACAATAGCAAACATTGTAACAAACTTAGGGGATAACATACCCTACCTCTTTGGCAAATAAATCTACTGACAACTTCACTTCACACAAATCGAGACTCCTCGCTCCGATCACTAAATCCTTAAATTCAACAACACAAATAATTTAATTATCTGTCACAACACAAGTCCTAATTAAACTAAACATCAAGCCTAATTAGTGTGCTTTTCTGATATTGTATTAAAACATTATTTTTTGGTAATTATTTCAAAAATTGTCATTTTATCCCAAAACCATATACAAATTCAAGTTTCAGCTCAACACAACATAATCAGAAGTTAGAATATTAAAACAGGGGAAAAACGGGTCTAAATAGGAGACAAGCAAACATATTGTCTCTGTCCAGTTGTAACGCCCCCTAGTGGGACATCACAATTTACTATCTTTAACAACTAGTATTTGCGGAAAAGAGGAGATTTTTTATTTTAGCATTGAAAACATTGAATACCAAAATGTTAAAAACTTGTCCCACGCTCAAATCAATTAGAAGAAAAACTAAACTTTCATGGAAATCATGATGGCGGAAACATCGTCTTGGAAGAAACTTAAAAAAACCTTAAAACATCCTAAATAAACATTGAGATATAAATAAACTCATCAATCAAAACTTTAAACTTATGAAACTCTTAAGATAAATGTAGGTTTATTCAAAATAGAAAAGTTTTGATAGTAACCCACTCTGCTACTACACACGCTTGCACGCCACGCCTCCTCCATTACCATGCCTTAGCTTTACCTTTATCTGCAACATGCGAAGGAACTATAATAAGTGAATGCTTAGTAAGTACATATATATTCTCACAAAACATTTACTTTAAAACTTTGATGCAAATATAGATCTCAAGACTTCAAATGTACAATAGAATATAATCATAAAAGCGGTGATTAAACATATCTTAAAACATGTAAGTATTTTATCAGCCTTACATTATGAAACTTTCTTTACAAAACTTTTTTATAAAATTGTTTTTATCTTTTGTACACTGTGTTGGGCCCAAAGCGATGTACCAAGGCACGCTACTACAATAAAAGTGAGTTAGCTAGACTCAACATCCACTGAGGCATCTATAAAATTGTAACTATGACGGGCATTAGCCTAGCACCCCTGTGAAGTGCTAGTGGCTCAGTACTAAAAACTAAAAGGATTTATCATATCACATTCCTAACCTATATCGTCATAAAAATCATTACATAACTCATACTTTGCATGTATCATTCCTATAACATCACAGCATCACATTAAACATGTCGTTGTGCAATGAAAGATTCGACGATCATTGCAAGAAAAATCATATAAAACCACATTCATAATGAAATTTATTGATGTTAGTGCCATTAAAAACTAGACTCCTAGAGCTTTCCAACGGTATATCATATGACTGATTTCAATATCATTAAAGCATTTAAAAATATATTACAATACAGAACTCAAAAAATCATGGTTGTACCTCTTGCAGATTCATCGACCTCTATGAGACAATTGATAATGAATTCTATAAAAATCAAAATTTTATGATTCATATTTCTAATTAAAATATATATCTAGAGCTTTCTTTTGACATCTTACCCGTCCTGTTTTGAGTTCGATAATGTGACAAAAACTATGATACAAACTAATTCTAAAAATTGCAGTTTTCAGAAAAAATTCAGCACTTAGCATAACTTTAAAAATTCATAAATAATTCTAAAGATCTCCATTTAAGCAATTCATATATCAAAATGAAGCTTAGGATCTTTAGTTTATAAATAAAATTCTGATTTAATCAAAATCATGACAAACTTATACAATTTTACATGAAGATCAAAACAGTCCAAAACTTTATTTTCATATGTTCAATGTCATCAAGAAATTACAAAATCCATCAAATACACCATGAAAATCCTATCATGAAAAATCATGTGTATATATGTGTGCGTATGTGAGGAGAAAAATAACATGTGATGTATCATAAATCATCCCATCATGAAAATCAACCAACAAAAATCGTAAACAAGTTTGACATAATTATTTGGATTTGCTAACCAATCAAGATAATGGATTCTATAACCAAATATGTATATATGAGTAGTAAATCCTACCTTGAATAGATGTGAATGGGTAAGAGAACACTCAAGAGTCAAAAAGAGGAGAAGAAGAAAAGAAAAGGAGAGTAGGAGAAAATCTTTTCCAACGAGAGAAATTATAAAGATGTGAGAATGAGTCTTGTGGTAGGTTGGAGACTTAATATTTTATTTATAATGATGTATAAGGTTAAATACGGTTTTCATCTCTAATTAGGCTTTAAATTTTGAGCTAAGAAGGCTTAAAAACTTGATATGTTTTTATAATATTTGAAAAGTTTTGGTTAAAACTGAAATTCCCACTAAGGGGGAGTTTGGTGGAAGAGTTTAAGTTGGTATTTTGAAGTTTAGATTGAGTTAAGACAAGTTGAGTTTAAAATGTGAGTGTTTGGTAAAAAGTTTGAGTTGAAAAGTTTAAGTTGAGTTGAGTGTTTAGTAAAAAAGTTTGAGTTAACAAGTTTGAGTTGAGTTGAGTGTTTGGTAAAAAAGTTTGAGTTGAAAAGTTTGAGTTGAGTTGAGTGTTTGGTAAAAAAGTTTGAGTTGAAAGGTTAAAAAAAAAAAATAATAAGGGCCATGTTTGAATGATACAAATCTGAGCTGAATAAGCGCCCTAATTTTTTTGGCACACCAACCCAAACTTTTTTTTGTTTTTTTCTAAAAAGTTTTTGTCTTTCTCCCAAAATATTTTTTGTTTTTTCTGAAAATTAAAAAAAAATGGACTATTAAAACTTAAAAATCTCAACTCAAACTACGCCACCAAACATCCTTAATTTATTTAACATTCTATTTGGGGTATATGGTTGAATGGTTCAAACCATTCAGTTCAAAGTGGTTTTTGTCATTTTCCTTAAAAATTTTTATCTTTTTCCCAAAAAGTTTTTCGTCTTTTCTGAAAAGTTCAAAAAAATTTACTATTGAAACTTAAAAATCACCTCTCAAACTACTCCATCAAAAGTTTATCAGTAAAAGAAGACTAGAAATATTTTAGTGCACTCAATTACTAATACCGGGCAAACGTTTGATATTTTTTCATTCGCTTTTGTAAAATTTCTAAGAAAAACTGTAAAATACATCTACATAAATTGAGACACGAAATGTCAGTGGAAAAATATACAAAATACAATTAAATGCCTAAATTCTACCAATATCGGGCGCAAGTAGATATAACTGAGGCATGCTTTCACGTTGTTTTATACCATGGAAATGATTGATATATTTCCCACATTTCATCAGCTATCCTATCTCTCATGTGATTCATGGCATCCCTACTCGAGTCATAAGGCTGCGTTCCTGTGCTTGGGCCAGCCCCATCGATCCCCTCGCCTAACACGTAATCCGCATTAATATCGAAGTTTCCCCCTAGAGGCACACAATCTACGTCATATTCTTCAAGTAAGGGATCTCCAACCTGCACCATCTTTATAAAATTATGTAGAACCGCATACGTCATGGGGATCATTTTTTGTTTATCCATTGGATAGCTGTTCATGTTTTGAAGTATTTTAAAGCGCGCTTTCCATACCTCAAATGTTTGCTCAATACAATTGCGCAGCGATGAGTGCGTGTAGTTGAAAACTTTCCTCCTGTTGCCTAGCCCGATGTGACGTCTTCGATATTCCGGTAAATGATACATCTCTGGTCTATATGGGCTTAGGAAACAATCCTTATTAGCAAATCCCGAGTCTATCAAGTAAAATTTACCTGCAAATGCAACATCGCAAAAAGACGTCAACGTTCAATATTTGTTAATACATTAATTATATGTAACTAATCCCACAAATATGCAAATTCTACTTACTTGGTGGAGGTTTTGGGAAACCATGGAACGCTATAGCCGATTCTAGCATTCTTGCATCATGACACGATCCCTCATACTCGGCCAACATGTATGTGAATTTCATGTCAAACGAACATGCTGCCAGAATATTCTGTGAGGGATATCCTTTCCGATTTATCCACGCGTCAGCATTTTCGGTCCGGGGGACGCAAGGAACGTGGGTGCCATCGATGGCGCCAATACAACCCTACATACAGCATCCGAATTATTTCATAATTTTCTATCACTTTAATATATTTTGTGCGATATATTGCTTTGGTTATGTAGCTCACATACATCGAACCATGGCCTATATTTGTCCGCGTTCTCCAGAATCAATGGTTGGACAGTCGTGTAGTCGGGTTGCGTTATGAATTCGTCCTTCAGTGAACAAATTACCTGCAACACAGTGGAAAACCAACGGGAAGTTGTCTCTCCCGAATGCTAGAACAGATATGATACGTGCCCGTTCGTTGCGCCTTGTGAACATATGGTCAAGAAAATGAACAACTGCTCATACACATTCATGTTTGTCGTTGGCGCCAATAATCCCCGACTACCTAATAGGTG
>CM046387.1:2845276-2943198 GCA_025413485.1 Ficus microcarpa
ACTCAATGACAGTTCATCAAATCAAGTAAGAGGTCTTATCGCGTAAAGGCAAAATTATGATTTATGGTGTTGTTCTGGTCAATGAATGACTAGGATAGCTTATAACATGATAAAGACGGTATTGTAATTTATTAAGCAGTATTGAAATTTATCTATGACTGACTGTCATTACGGATATAGAATTAAGAATGAAGACTTAGGAACATTGTAGAATAGTCTAGAATAATATTTGGAGTAATAAAAATTAAGTGGCAAACAAGTGCTAAAAAAAACCTATATGCGGTCCATATTATTCTAATTCCTCATAGACTCAAAGGCTCCCAAGTCAATCAAGAGTCTAATTGGATCAAATTAATGGGCCCATCTATATTTCTTGGTCTTCCAAACCACAACCCACTCAAAGATCCCTGAAACGTGACTTAGGTCCATGTACCGCTTTTGGCCCACATTGCAAGATGTGAGTTAGGCCTAAGTCGTGTCAAATTTTGAACATCTACAATAAGGAAATAATGAAAATTTTCTTATTCATTGTGAAAGTGTAAATATTCATAATGAACTAAAAATGGGATGTTTTCTCAAAATCAAATTTCACATATTAACGAGATTTAGCTAATTAAAGAAAAACGAACATCTCGAAGGGGAAAAAAAAAAGCCTTTCTTGTAATGAATCAATCTTTATCGTAAAGATGGGTTTGATTTCATTTCCACTGGTTTATATAATTAATAGTCTTTTTTTATATAGAATTTGATACCTTTTGTTGTATCATTTTTCAATTTATTTGGTTGAAACATAAATGACAACTATTTGATTTGTAGGGGATTATATAAACAAGTAGGTTTTTTCATAAGGAATTTATTGGTTTTTTACATGAAGAGTGTGAATTTTTTTTTAATTTCACAATCTTTATCATTAATATTTTTTTGTTGCGTTTATTATTTAGTATGAACCATCATCTTTAGGAATCAAAATCTACCGAATCACTCATGTTATGATATTCTACATCCTAGGTCTTCTTGTTCCTTCATCTAGCTTATGTTTATCAGGTAGCATTCAGACTGAATGACTCTATGAAATTACGTCCATATTTTCACATATTATGGGTAACGTAGGAGACATCTCTATTTTTTCCTGGGGGAATCCTCAAAATTACCACTGCTTATAGTAAATATTTTATATTTATTATAACTATTTTAATGTTTATAACTAATTCGGGTTTATTAAAGTTAATTCACATTTACGGCAAAAAAAAAATATATTCATCATTAAATTCAAAAAAGAAATAAGAAAAATAAAATAATATGTATAAAAATCAAATGATGTCAATTATAGTAAAATGACAAAATAATAACTCTAAACACTTGTTTCTTAAAATTAGACATATAAAGACTATTAAAAAATAGACAAATTAAAATGAGACCCTGAAAATGGACTTTTTCTATAATTATTTCAACAATTTTTACCCCATGGGATAATTAACCTTTCTCATGGTAGAATTTCCAATGAAACAAACAAATAAATTTTATTGGTAGAAAAATATGATAACTATATTAAGGGGAATTTTACAGTGGGGTAAGGTTATTTTACCCATGAATAGAGTAAAAGTTTTCAGACATTGAATTAATTTTCGACAGCTTAGATTAAAAATATGCATGAAAATAATTGTGTAATTTAAAATCCAAATGAATGTGACAGAATAGAAAAGAAACCAATAAACTGAAAAAAAATAAAAATAAAAACAATAAAAATTTTCCAAACTACCGAGCAAGGTGGGCCTCAATGACCCGCACGGCGGAGGGAGCTCAACGACCCATGTGGTTGAGGAGGCTCGATGGCTCGTGCGGTGGAGTGGGCTCACAGCGGTGTGATGGACTACTGAATGAGGGAATTTTTTCTTCTTCTTTAGGCAAAACACGGAGCGGGTAGAGGAGTGGGGACCGAGGCGAGTTGAAAACTGTGATATTGAACATTATTTCGTCGTGGATTGTTGAAAACTAGTCGGAGGAGGTGGAGGTGAACCCACCCTTCCAGACAAACACAAGCGATTTTTTTTTTTTTTCTTAGATGAGTAAATCATAAGCAATATATTTTTCATTCTTCTTAGATGATTAAATCCTATGCAATAGGCTTATTTTACACTCTTACACATGTGGTCTTCTAAACTATAGAGAGTCAATCAAATCGACGGTGGAAGATTTTTACACCATTCATAGTGGTAGAACAACCTTATCTCATAATCGAAGTCCCCTTAATTATATTAAATGTATCTTGTCTTAGTCATAAAAGTAATTAGTTCATGTAATGGAGCTCAGATCCTCCCTCTAATGGGGAGTGGTGTTTTTTTTTTTCTTTTTTTTTTTTTTCTTTTTTCTTGGCTAAAGGTTATGGGGAGTGGTTAAGTCCATCATTATATTAGCTCATACGTTAGTATAAGATTGAATTTTGCTATTCATGTAAACATATACCCGAACTCTCTCGTTATTTTGGTTATAAGGGGTGTCCAAATCCATCGTTCTTTTGATCCCTTGTCCACTTTCTTGGAAAATAATTTTTTTAACTTTTATTTTTGAACTTGAGAGTGAAAAAATTAGAACTCTATACTTTTAGATAAGGTCATATATTATATTTCCGTTAAGTCACACTTACAACCACACCGAAAATTAAAATATGTTATACTTTCTAGAATTGTATCCCTTTTCCTGCTTCTTCTGCCTTTTTTTTTTTTTTTTTTCAAAGGAGAACAATTTTCAATTGAGGCAATGCCAACAAAAACAATAACAATTATTGGACACCACTGAAACTGATTGGTTCTTAAACAAAGTGAGGACAATGGCATAGCTGTCTTGTGGCACAAAAGTCAGAAATTAATCAATGCCTTGCTTCCCTTCATAACAAGAAAAGTTTGAAATACTTTTTCTTCACTAAATATAACATTTTTTTTAAGTGGGTTCGTAGAAGATTGGTATCTTTTATTAAATGTTTAGGGTTTGTTTGGTATTCAAATTCAAACGGTACTTTTTAATATCAGTTTTTGTTTTTTTTTTTTATTTTAGTTTTTTGTCTTTTTTGAAAAAGTTTTTTGTCTTTTCTGAAAATTCAACAAAAATTACTATTGAAACTTAAAATTTCCAACTCAAACTCATTTACCAAACGGATCCTTAGATTGATATTATCCCACTGTACTAATTAATATATATATATATATAGATAATTTATTTTATGAGATAATCATGTATCACGGGTGAAAATATCTACTCCAAAATTATATGGGCACAGTGGGAACAAAAATTAAAAAAGAAAGAAAAGAACACAAGTACTTAATTTGAACTTGGCCATTATTTTTTCACGTGGGTCCTCAATTCAATCTCCACTTTAATTTTCATCGTTGACTTATAAAGATAATAACGAGTGGGTTTCAAACTTGTATTTCCCTGACTTCTTGTGCTCTTTCACACCATAACCTCTCTCACTTTTCACCCATGAGGGAAATCGGCGATTCCTCGTCCGCGGGAAGCACTCCACCGCCATCGAACCTCGAAAACTTCTCGCCGTCGCATTTTTTCATTGACGATCCGCTGTCTCCGAGGCCGCCGCTCGCAGATGATGACTTGTGGAAACACCTCGAGCGCGACGGCTGGTGCTTCTTCTCCGACAACAATCATCACGATTCCCAGCAGCTCTTCAACGTCGGCCGCTCCACTGTTTCAGAGCCGCTTCGGCCGATGAATGCAGACTGTCGTCGACCGCCGCACCCTTCGAGGGGTGTTGTAACTGAGAGAAGAAAACGCAAACACCTGGGAATGGAGCGGAGGGACGGAGCAGAGGCTAGTTATAAACACAGTGGTATTGGTCGTCAGCTATGTCTTCCTGATCATGATCCGGTAAACATCGTTCTGTATGTAGTAAAATTATATTACATTTTCCATGATAAAATTAGTTTACTTAGAATCAATTTAAGACCAGTGCAGTGCTTGTTCTGGTATTAAACACCCACTTTGATTTCACTGAAAATTATCCTTTGAAACAATTTTTCCCACCCCCCCCTCCCCCCCTCTCTCTCTCTCGACAGAACAATTATTTTGTTGCCAAAATATCCTTGTAGCAAATTAAACGACAGGACAAGATAAAAGAAGATTTCAGCCATAGGAACATCAGCCCCAAAAATAAAATAAAAATTATAGCCCGGATTAGATGAATGGTTCCTTAGGAATAAGGTGAAATACATTAAATTACCACTAAATTATGTTTATAATAATGTTTTCTGGTTTGTGTGTTACGTTTTATCATAAGAACTGTTTTTTTTTTTTTTTAAGGGATTATGATTGATTGGTTGCTCAGTCACATCCGTTAAAAAGAGAGATTTTATTTTTGATTTTTTGTCTTTTAAGATTTTTTAATTTTATTTTTTAATTATTTTCACAAAAAAGAATTATGTAGGGAAGCTAACCGGGTATATTGCCAATCTTCTCACACTCAACGGTGGATGGATTGGCAAATGAGTGGGTGCCTTTACTTTACTTCTCCCCTTTGTTCATTCACCTCCTTTTAGGTCTCATTCTAGTTTTGGCTATTGAAACATGATTTAGTGATAGTAAGGTAGGTCCGGTTGACTGATTAAGAGAAACTAGAATTAAGAACTTGTCTCTGTCATACCTAGAGAAAGAGATTCCTGCAAGTAGGACTGAAAATCTGAAAATAATGGGACGACCACCAGATCCTTTTTTATTCACCAAAAAATCTTCTCACAAGTAGATTGATTTTTCAACCCTCAATTATAATAGATGTAATGTTTCTTCACTTGCAATCTGTGTGGTGTGGACACAAAATTACACTAGGATTTTTTCAATCTTCTCTTTCCTCTTTCAACTCTCCATGCTAGGGCCGGGGCACGTGCCCCCCACAATTTTTATTTTAATTCCAAATTAAGCTCTATATTATTAAGGGTTCATTTGGATCACCGTCTCTAACTCAAAATTTTCATATTAATTTTTTTTTCCCTAAAAAATGAACAAAAATTATGAATAGTTTTTGAAAAGTCAATAACTCCAACTTAAAAATATCACATTTAACCGACGAACCAAATAAAGGTTAAAATGTTTGTAATTTGCAGCCACTCAAATTTTTGCCTACCGTACATAACATTTAAACAGTTCTTATGTTTTAATATCATAACCAATACTTGATTCTTTTTTTTTTTTTTCCCCTTCCAATTTTTCTAATTTTTTTTATTGAGGATTTTGTTTGTTTTTAAAAGATTTATTGACTTTAAAATTATCAAATAACTAGATTATTGATGCATGTAAGTAATTATTTATTAGTAAAAAGATTCACCTTTATTGGGGGAAAAAAGATGGTGCATGATAAATAAAAGAAAACGTAAATTTCTGTTAAAAAATTATAAGCAACTTACAACATATCATTGGTAAAAAAACTTTTTTTTGGTATTGCAAGGCTAACATTTGAGATAAAGCTCAAGAACAAATTCTACAATTTTTTAAAATATAAAAATAATATGTAATAATTATTACTTAATAAAAGGGAATAATCTTCTCTATTAGAGACACTACCTGTACCTGTAGTATCCCATCCCCATCCAAGGGTTGTTATTGAATTCCCTCTTTCTTTGCTGCCGCTCCCCATCCCCTTGCCACCCGTTTTTATTGAAGCAGTGACATCCCAAGGTGAGATTGGCAGTGCCAAGGATTTCAACAATTTAGGGTTCGGTTGGATCTGGTGGCAGAAAAAATGGTGAGATCTGGTATTTATTTTAGAGGGAAATTAGAAAAGACGATGGAAAAGATGCCGACAATCGCAAGTGCGAGATCAACATGTGTCGGAGTTGATCGGCGCCTCCAATCATTGAGGGCTCACTGAGTGTGGTTGGAGGATTATTAGATGGCGACGGTGACGGTGGGTTTGCCTTTGCTGAGTTCGCCGGAGCTAAGAATAATGGGAATGGTTTTGCATCTGAGGATGAGCTCAGGTCTAATCCAGCTTATCTCTCATACTATTTCTTGAATGTGAATTTGAATCCCTGGCTTCTGCCATCGCTGCTGTCGATGGAGGATTGGAGACTTGCGCAACAGTTGAGAGGAGAAAGGAGCACGGTAGTGGGAGGAATTAGAGATAGGAGAAAAGGGAGTAGAGCAGCTGAAGACGGCGTTGGCGGGTCTTTCCATGGCTGCAGCTGGTAGCCATGATCCATGGAGATGAGGGGGTAGGGGGTTTCCAAGTCTGCCATCCTATGGGCTAATACCTATATTTTTTTATTTTTTATTACGCACCCTCAATGTCTTAGTTGATTGATTAAATTTGGATAGTCTAAAAATGATAACTAGAGGCAGTGTCTTCAAAAAAGACTCTATCACGTATTCTTCTTATTAAAAGAACGTGGCAAAACAGTAAAATATATTTAGAGAAAAAAATATTAAACTTTGCATTCTTATGAAATAATTATTATAATTTAAAAACTTTATCATTGTGTGTCACCACTAAGATAATTTTCTGGATCCGTCGTACTCCTGCAAGCTCTTCCTGTAGGGCCTTGTGAAAGAGATCTTTATTGAGTCATCCTCAACATAGGGCAAATAGATCTCCCGGGATCTTGACATAAAGGAGGTGGATCTTTGGTGAGATCTCTTCCATACAGAGATCGCCTCACATAAGATCTATACACAAAGGAGATCTCATATCATCATGCCAAAGATCTTCCAGCTAGTGGGGCTGGGGTCGGGGGTGGGGTGGGGAGCTCTCAACCATGGTAGCCTACAAGCGTTTTATTGATTTTTTTTTTGCTCTTTCTACCGTTTTTTTTTTTTTTTTTTTTTTCAATTCTCACGAGAAAAGGTATAGTACCCCAATATGTGATCATTTGTACGATAATCAACAACACTCAAGTATTTTGATAGGTTACAGGTGGTCACCGGTTGGCAATCGCCAATTACTAAAATCTTTATTATCAAGCCGGACTCTTGGGAGTATATTTTGCACAAGAGATATTTTTCTATAAAATATAAATAACAAAAACAAATTTCCAAGGCTTGAAGATGTGACATTTATGTAATGATTCACATAAACCCCCCGTTTGACAGTTTAAGGTGTGGCAACGCATGAAGGCTGCGATTTAGTTAACTTTAACACTCTGGTAACTCTTTGCACAATATAATTCAATCAATGAAACTTCAGTTGCACAATAGATCATGTCATATGCTATGATAGTTGAAATATTTTAATTGATATGCATCATGCTTTTAGGACATGATACAGGATAGGAATCCGAGATATATGAGCCAAATCCTATCTAAAGAGACCCAACTTTAGCTTCCCAGAACATCTTACAATCTTAAGTTGGCCATTTATTTGACTCATTATAAGCTTCCATCAATCAAATCATTAGTCATGTATATGTCAATGTCAATGCTATGATTTATCTTAAAGGTATGCAAAAAAAAAATGTTATCATTCTTTTTACACCAGTATGTACTGCTATTTTTAGTACTATATGAACTTTTTATCATCAATATTAATTGAGCTTTGAAATTTGTGAAAGTAAACTTGTAGTAGTTAAATAGTTTAAATGAAATATTCAAATGACTAGAGGAAAATGTCAAGACACGAACCAATAAAATTTAAATGTTATACATGACATTAGCTATACTTGGTATTAAATTTTCCACTAAATTTATCATATAACAAATTTGACATCAAAGGTGACACTCTATTAGAAAGAACTCATTTAGTGGGAAATTTTATTAGTAAATTGTCAAAGGTTAACAAATTTAGTAGGCAATAGTGCTAAAATGGTTACAAACGGCATGTAAATGTTCTAGGTTTGTATTCATAGAACAACCAAATTGTAAAGCCTTCTTGTAAGAGAAAGAAAAACAGAAATACCTAAAGCCCTGAACTAGCAAAAACAAAATTGTACTAGTTAATATCTTGGTTCCTCTTTTTATTTCTCTCTTTGGTTTCTTGTAGGAATGGGATAATTCAATTGGAAACCCTTCAGTCGTTCAGTCATTGGCGTCTGAATGTGATAAAGATGAGATATCTTCGACTGAAAGCGATGAAGATGAGATACAATCTGACTTACCGGCAAATGAAAAGAGGCATCCGGAAATAGGGATGGAGTTTTCATCTGAGGAGGAGGCTTACAAATTCTACAAGAAATATGCTGAAGAGGTTGGTTTTTCTGTAAGGAAAGGAAAGGTGACACGGTTGGCCAACGGAACCATTAGAAAAAGAAACTTTTTGTGTACAAGACAAGGTTTCAAATTGAAAAAGATATCCAACAAGACAACGAAGTACGAAAGAAAAGAAACAAGAACAGGTTGCAATGCCTACGTACAATTTACGATTGAAGATGGAAAATGGGTAATATCTAATTTTATTCATGATCACAATCATGAATGTGACAAGCCAAGGGAAGAGCATGTAATAATGGGTCCGTTTGAGGATAACATCGAGGTTCCAGCTTCAACAAAAACCATGGATAACGTTAGACTTCAGCAGGTGGATTCTGTCAAGTATAGCTTGCCGGATACTAGAACATTCAACATTCTACCACCAGAAGATGTCCAAAGCCTTTTGAATCTCTTTTCAGATTTACAAGTGAAAGATCCGTCATTTTTTTATGCAATTCAAGTCGATGCTGCCGGCCACGTGACAAGTTTCTTTTGGAGGGATTGCAGGGCAAGGATGGATTATAGTTATTTCGGGGATGTTGTTGTTTTTGATACAGCAATTCGTGTGGACAACATGATTTATGCTCCTTTCTGGGGACTCAATCATCATCAGCAGCGCGTCTTGTTTGGTTGTGCACTTTTGCTTGATGAAAGTTTGGAGGCATTTCTTTGGTTGTTTAAGGTTTTCGTGGTAGCAATGGATAACCGCCAACCAAAAACGTTATATTGTACAGATGAATCTCTGGCGATATCCACTGCAATCGAGAACATACTTCCGAAAACACAGCATCGTCTTGGTGTGAGCTGTATCTGCAAAAATGCCAAAAAACACCTCTCCGCATATTTTGATTTGCCTGGTTTCGAGAACCTCTTCAACAAATGCATATTTGATTGTCAATCAAAGCATGAATTTGAGGCACAGTGGGACTCGTTATTGACGCAATACAATCTTCGAGAAAACTCATGGCTTACCACTTTGCACAGGTTATGGGAAAAATGGTCCCATTTGTTCAATAAAAAGATCTTCTCAGCCGGCATTGAATTACTCTTCCACAGTGCGAATATCAACATTACCGAGATCTTGTCGCTCCCAGACTTCGTTCAGCAGTATATCAAAGATGCCAAGCAGAGGCGCCTAGAAGAACTGCGTGAAGATTTATGCTGCAGTAAAATTTTGCCTGTAAGGTCAAGAAAAGGGATGGAGAAACATGCAGAGGATATTTATACTAGCACAATGTTCAAGAAATTCCAAGACGAATTGCTTGATAGCTTGTCACTGGCCATAGAAGAAGTGACATGCTCTGGAAACATTTCGACGTTCAAATTGACCGAAGAAGGCCAGAAGAAAGAAGATTTTGTGACATTTGATTGCTCAAGTTCCACGGTGACATGCAGTTGTGGCAAATTCGAAACGATTGGCATTCTATGTGGTCATTGTATAAAGGTGCTCAATGCAAAAAATATCTTCCACATACCGTCGCAATACATTTTGAAGCGGTGGACGAAATCTGCCAAAGATGGTGAGGGGGTTGATCATATCGAACACTCTGAAAAAGATCAAACGGCTAGGAAGAGCCAAAGGCAATCGAGTTCCTATTCAAGAAATGTTATGCAGAAGACTTTTCAGATCATTAACAAAAGTATAGGGATTGAGGAGAGTAGAAAAATGGTGGAAGGTTCTCTGGATCTGGCAATGAAAAGGGCCGACGAAATTCTGAAGGAAAAAAGGATGGAGCAGAGTGTAAGCTCAACGGGTCTTGAAGTCGAAGTTAACTCTGAAGCATGTTGTGGTATAGATAGTGCGGTTATTATCAGAAACCGGAAGATGACATCAAATTCATCGTGTGTCAATGGAGAGCAAGGATCAAAGAACAAACTGAAAAGCAGTAAAAAACAAGGATTTACTAAAACAATGTAAGACATTGACTTCTGGTTTCTTCAGGCAGATTTTATCTCAATCTAAAGATTTCAGCAGCTTACAATTGGAAGGTGACAGGCTTCTAGAATGAGGTAAATAATCCGCTTGTATATGCATTTACATGTTGTTGCTCTTGTTTCTGCTCAGGACAACTCTAGTTAATCATGAATGTATGTCCAGCTGAATCACAATCTGCATTCCTAGTTTTTGAACTTTCTCTTCTCTCGCTACAATTGGGTCTCTTATTCAATTTTTATAGGTACCTAACAATTATTTGCATCGGCCCCTAAACTCACTAATAGTAAAAAGTTAAATGGAATTTCATGTGTTACTGCGGCTTAATGGAAACTTACCTTTTTCCAAGTCTTTCCATGCTTAACTATGTGCCGCCTATACCTCTTTTAAGACTTCTCTCGGTACATTATAAGTTGGAAAATCAGAGTTAATATCGAAATTGGAGCTAGATTGAGTTTGAACAGACTGAAAGAAGCATTCATAAAGAGGGAAGTTTTGAAGAAAATTACATACCTCCTGTTATATTTTAAAATATTTCTTTTCACATTCTAGCGTATAACTTATGAGGGTAGAGTTTTCCAGAACAATATCATTAAGTTAAATTTACAAAATAAGCTTTTACTTTTATACTTGGGAACCTACCTGATTGCGCAGTGTAAAAGTAGATAGCTTTGAAATCATTTTACCTAATTAAAACTTTTGAAAAGATATTTTACTAATATAGCTTTTTATTAAGGCCATTTTTCCAAAGCCCTATGAGACGTCTATTTTGAAGAATTTGTTAAAATAACCTAAGGAGAAAGTCAAATGAGGACGTTGGTTTTCCTAATTTCTTTTGTGATTTTGTATTCCAATCAATTCTTAATCGTATAATTTATCAAGAGATCTATAACATTAGGTTAATTAGTAAAATCTTAAATTATAAGTTAATTTAAAAACTTAATCATCAGAAAATAAAAGAAAAATGAGACATGTGGAAAAAAAATTACATTTTTTAATAATTGTTTAATTAATGCCCGAGTTTTGTTTAATTTGTAGAAAGACCATTTCATTAAAAATGAGCAATCATTAATTGAAATATTTAATCAATATCAATTAATGATTTATTATGATCAATCATTCATTGAACGGATTTGACTGACCATAATTATTTTCCTAAGAAAAAAAAATTATTTAAATGTAATAACCGAATTTTTGTGATATAAAAATGAGTGAAATAATGATTTATTTACAATTTTTTCATGTTATGGAAACTTAGGTTATATGCATATCCTAAGTCACAATGTTTTTGTGACATGATATGACCAATTAAATTATGATTTTATTGTCATATTATTTTAAAATTGTAGATGAACACTACGGCATGTGTGTCACATAGTTTTCTTAAAACAGATTCACCTCCTTATCATCAGTGTCCGAGGATCAACCGGCGTCTGCTTCCTAGGATAGAATGATTTACAAATGATAATAGTGCACCACGTTATAGCCTCTAACGAATTTGGAAAATGCCTGAACTCTATCACTGAGCACATCTAACTTTGTCTAAGGAAAGAACTAAAGAAAAATAAGAACTACAGATTTATTCTTATATTTTCAACAGAAGAGGGACTGTCCACTTATAGGCTATAGGAACCAATGGCATAAGCACAACCAAAACGTTTTCCTTTATTGCTGAATTGAAAAACATACTCAGTTCCAAAATGTTTGGCTTTAAGAATCCGAGATTAAATTCATTTAATTCCCACGTTGATGTCCAAAACCAAAACGTTTTCCTTTTTTTTATTTAATATTATTTTGAAGCTTAATAGTTTATTGTAACCTTCCAGTAGTTGATGTCCAATTAACTATGGATTTATGTTGGAAAAAACTAAAACGCCCAGCAAAACCAAACCTGTGGGTAACTGACGATTTGTTGCGACATTCATGCCCATTGGACGTATGCTCGCACAAAAGTCCTTTCATTTTGCCGTGGTTTTCTAGTCGTGGATTTGCATCTCTCTTGCGCTTGCGCGTGTGAGAGAGCCTCTATGCTTAGTTGGTTACCAATTATAAACCAACTAGAACTTTCATCTCTTTCCCATGTGAGACAAGAGTTTCCTCACTTCCTTTCTATAATTTTTTCAACTTCATATGTGCCTTTTTAAGAGTCAATTTCTCATTCATCTTTTTATCATTTTGAGCATACAAATATCCAATTTCGATCTCGTTGCAGAGAAGAACACAAATCCACCATGAAACGACACTAACATCAAGTGAGTCCCGCTCAAATTAAAGCCTAAAAATATCCATTAAAATGGTTTTTATAAGTCATTTTCTAACAATCCCTACATGAATGAAATTGATAGAGGACACTAGACAAATTGACAAACAAATAGATTTGACCTAGTGATAAAGTTAAATGGTTAAAACCTGCAAAGGATAGGTAGGTGTTACCCTTGGAACCTTCCCTTGTGTAAGTATATTTACTTTACCAACTAACTAGTGGACATGATGTCTTTGAACTATTCTATCATTTTTGTAAACGATGATATACCTCACATAGGAATCTTCCTAATATAATTCAGTTCTCACTGTTATGTCCATTTTAGCTATAGACCTCTAATCTAGTTTTATGAGAGTATCTAAAGAATTTTAGCCCTACAAAATTCGCCTTTGAAGCAGCCCCACTTCTCTTTCACATAGGTGATTTCTTAATCAAGAATAACCTGCACGGATTCTCGACGCTTAAAAATCATAAAGAGCACATCTTAAACTATCTCATATGAGTATCACTGATTTCATCATAGAAATAGACCAGAGGGTAACCTCCATACTGATCCAGCTTGATCTTTACAACTAGGTTGTCCCATTAAACCTAGATCTTGGGATCTCCAGTCAATTAGGTTGGGTTTCCATTGCATCGACCCAATCTTTCATAGGCTTTAGACCCATTCCCCTCAAAGACTTATTAACTAACTCTCTATTTAACCCTTTGGTTAGTAAATCCACAATGTTATGCTTTGACTTCACATAGTGAACAAAGATAACCTCAGTTGAGAGTAGTTGTCTAATGTTATTATGTCTACGACGTGTATTTCTAGACTTACCATTACACATATTGCTCTGTCCCCTTCCAATAGCTGATTGATTACCACAATGTATGCATATTATTGGCATACGTTTTTGGCCACCATCCCCGCTCTTGGGTAGGGGGGCGGGGTCAGGGTGGGGGCACCGACGTCGAGGGGGTGCCTGGGCTCATCGATGTCGGGGGGGGGGGGGGGGATCACCGATGGTGGCGAGGAAGTCACCAGCGTGGGTGTAACGACCCGCCTAGTACAGGCCGTTACCTTACATACATACGTACTTATATACTTATATAGCAAAACACAGCGGAAATTTTTTTTTATACACGAATTAAAAACGTGCACTTATAAAAGATGTCTTGACTAAACATATTTACATAATATGAAAACTTGAAAGGAAACAAAACGCGTAGCGGATGAACTTCCCACGATTTTACAGTACGCCCCGCCACGCTCCGCCACCTTGTATCATGCATTGTTGACGTGCTGCTTACCTACAGCATAGACGTAAGACAGTGAGCTTTCGCTTAGCAAGTACAACTGTCTCGTCCGCGTCATACACATAATCTAAATTTCATCATGCACTTCTTAACTTAACATAGCACAGCATCGCAATTCATCTCATGGCAATTTTCATAATAGCATAACCTACAATGCCTAGCATATGCATGATCCAGTTATACTCATATTTTACTTTCTTTGCTTATTTTTCTTTTAGGGCCCTTACTTTAGTGTTCGTACCCGGGGCGTAACTACGGAATGGTTGGGGTGGCCAGTCTATGTCCAACTTAAACCGTAGTCTAACCCGATCTCGGACGGGTGGTACGACACTGGCAAGCTTGCTTGCCTTCTTTCTTTTCTTTTCTTTTCTTTTCTTTTCTTTTCTTTTTTCTTTTTCTTGAGCTTATTAATCGTATAGGAATTAGTGAACATGCATCGTGATGTCACATAATCCTAATTCATACTAGCATCATTATCATGCTTAACATGCTTACTATACTTTGCATATCATCTCAATAACATCTTTCAACATAAAACATGGCATACTAAACACAGATAGCATGGCAAATAGCATATCACAAACAGCACATAGTACACAAATTTGCATGCACCCCTAGCATACATCTAACATACTTCGGCAAGTATCAACTAAAGCCTATGCTGTAGGCGGAGTTGTACTTACCTCTGTTGCTATGTCCAACTGGGCGTTGTCCTTCCTCGGAGCACAGTTGCAAGCCTTCTCCTGCTTGAGTAAGGACATAGGTGAGATTCTGTTTCTTGTTGTAGAATGTTGGTGCCCTAACCAACATGCCTACTAAAACCTAGTTATATGTCCCCGACTTGAGAGCTGACTTGGTCAAATTAGCCCTCTTACTGTTTGGGAATAATTCGTATTCTGATTATCCCCCTAAGAGGCTACGTTGGATAATCTCTTGGGCTAGGTCCTTGATCTACTATTGGGTTTTCTTTAAAACCTTGGGCCTTACTCTTATATTATGGCTTGTTGGGTTAATTTCCTTAACCCTTTTTTCTTGGCTCATTCTTAGACTATTGGTATTCCTTGGGGTTACGTTGGATAACCCTTAAGGTTTAAGGTTACCCTTAACCAATTGTTGGGTCAACCAAAGCTAACATTTGGTCAACTACTGGTCAACCCTTGGTCAACTCTGAGCTTCTGGGACTAAGGACGGTAACTATTCCCGGTTACGGCCCGTAATCGGCTTGATTACCAATTTTACCTTAAAAATCCATTTTCTTATCTCAAACCTCCATTTTCTTACCTTTTTGCACCTTTGAAAGATTTAACTTGAAAATCCTTTAAAATTTTAAATAACAATTCCGATCTTTGAAACAAATATTTATAAATGTCGCTTAGGGTTGAAAACTGCCTTTGGAACAGTTTTCATAGTTAAAGCAACGGTTTTAAAACATTTTACAGTTTTTTCGAAACCATTTGTAAAAACTAAGGTGCAGGAATTTTCGGTTCCCTGCGCACCCTTCATAAAACAGTCTCAATTTAAAAATCCGTTCGAAATCTGAAAAACTTGTCTCCACAAAGTTGTAGCTCTCGAAAAATTCTAAAACTTTTGTGTTTTGCAAAAAATCCAGTTCCGCTTATTTTTATGTCAGTTTTTATTTAAAACTGGCTGATCCTGAAAATTGGGTCTAGACAGATCAGCCACGGGTTTTACTAAAAACGGAGGCCATTGGAGCCTCATTTTGAGATTCTGTACACGTGGCCCTCTAGGAAAAATCGTTCCGAGTAACTTTCATGTTTTGAGTTTTACCCAGTTCGGCCTCTAAGAGCCTTAAATTTTTACTTTCCCAAAACTGGCCAGATTTGAATCCGAGTTGGCAGTTTTGGTGTTTAGGTTCGGTCTACGTCCTATTTCGCGAATCTATCTCGACCGACCACTTCGGGAGCCTACAAGCCAAACACACAGCATTTCTAATATCCCATAAGAACCCATAAACCGTTCCCATTGGATCCATACAAACCAATTCCAAAAGCCATAAACCTAGGTTTGCATTTGGTTCTAACATTTTGCACACAACACATACAAGCACCAACTTTGCTCCCTAAGCTAGCATGCTTTAAGTGCTGCCTAAGGGCAGATTTTCGGACCACACTAGGAGACATACAACCCTAAGCATCAAGCATGAAAATCAATCAACAATCAAGCACAAACCAAGCAAGAATCAAGCCATACACACCCTAGATCTACCAATCAAGCACACACCACATACTAGGGCATAAAAATCATAAATGGACTTATGTCCTTATAACCCAATTGAACCACAAATTAATCTCAAATTTGAACTCAAATAAGAGAGTTAGGGTTCTAGGATTTTACCTTAGACCAAAGTCAAGTTTGGTCACCCAAATTTCTTCCTCCCCCTAGCTCCCTTCACCCACGGCCATTCCTCCAATCTTGGTGCCAAAATTTTTCTTTTGGCTCCTTGGTTGTTCCACTCCAAGCCGAGCACCACCAAGAGGATTTGCCCCAAAAAAAAATTTCAACTTTTCCTCTCCCTTTCACCTTCCCTCACTCACTCGGCTACCACCCAAGAGACCCAAAAAATTTTGCAAACTTTTTCCTTGCTCCTCCTAGCTCAAATCCGAGTATCCCTTATCAAAAGTCCTAAGAAAATTTTGCTTTTTCTCTTCTTCTTTTCTCACCCCTATTTTCGGATTTTCAAGAGAAGAAATGACAAGAGTTTCACCTAATTTTTCAATTAAAATGAATAGAATGGAGGGGTATTTTTAGAGGTTTGGGAGCTTTGGGTTAATTGTGATTTTGCCCCAAAAATTTTGCTATTTCCTTGAAGAACCCATGAGGTGGCCGGCCATTGTGTGGTCTAGAGCCTTCCAACATTTTTCCAAGTTTAATTAGTGATTAATGATGTCATTAATGAAAAGTTAGATGACATCACCTAACCTTGATCCTTTTTTGGCCATTTCTCTCTAAAAAAATCCATTTTTTGTGCTACACAGATATTTCTAATACTGTGTTTCACTAATACACAGTATTTTTTTTATACTGTACCGAAGTACAAAATTTTATCTGTGTAAAATTGGATCGTATAATTTTTTTCTTCTTTTTCTGAGCCCTTTTTGCCCTTAATCTTTACTTAGTGTACTTGATTTTCTAGGGATATTTTAAGGCCTATTCTTGCTATCTAGCTCACAAAACATTCTTCTCAGCATACTTCCACACTGCTTTACAACATCTCGCAAAGTCAACCCTTTGACTTTTGTCAGTCAAACTTTGACTTTTTCGGTCAAAGTTGACTTTCGTTAAATCATGCACTGTTTCGGCATTTACGACTTGAAAGGTCCGTTTTCGAGCTTAGAAATCAATTTTGAATCTTCTCGACCCATTAAAACTCATAAAATCTTTCAAAAGCCCTAAATCGAGCTTTTTCACAAATACCTTCATAAAGTGAAAATAAATTCCTTAGAAGGAAAAATGTATATTGAAAATTCGAATATTACAGTGGGTCGGTTTTTTCTGTAACTTTTTATTTATTAATATATACTAATATAAGATACAACATCTCAATCGTTCGATTATATCTTAACAGTTCAAAAAAGAGCTCTACCGGTAGTGACTCTAGGAGAGTCTCTATCATAGACTCTTCCAAAATAAAAAGAAAAGAAAAGAAAGGAGGCAAAAATAAAATAAATTGGGTGAGGGGTTGAGTGCTTTATAGAGCTGGGTTTTGATAGGCCGAGTTTGGGAAAGGAGGCCAAAATAGAGAGAGTGAACCAGAGGCAAGAAGCCAGTGAGGGAGAAGAGAGAAAATAAGGAAGAAAAAGCAAAAAAATAGAAAAATAGAAAACCAAAACCAAAACCAAAAATAGTATTATAGGTATTTTTAGATTTAGGATTTAGGATTTAGCTTTATTTTTAGTTCTGTGTTTTTATGTTCAATAAATTTCAAAGCATATGGCATTTGAAGAGCAAAGGTAAGAGATGTAATTTGTGGGGAAAGCTTAAAAGATTGTGGAACCATTCACGGGGTTTTTTCTTCTTATATTCTATTTCTTTTCTTTTTTTTTTTTGGGTAATTTGACGGTGCTTAAACTATTGATTTTCTTATTTTTAATTTTAAGTTCATTTATGGTTATTATTTAATTTATTGGTTCTAGGATTCAATTTAGCTTAATCTTAAGTTTTGCTTATTCCAATTTTTTATTTAATTTATGTTTGCCTAGGTGTGTTTTGGGGTTGCTCCATGGTTTTTTTTAAATTAAATTTCTAAATGCTTGATCAACATTTAGTTGTCTAGGAAAACATAATGAAATTTGGGAAATGGATTTATGTGTTAAGCCAACCATAGAGTAACATAATTGTTAATGGGATAGAAATATGCCTATTAAAATTGTGTAATCATTAGAGGAAACCTAGAACTTAATAAATTCATATTAATTGGTGTTCATAGAAATATAGTTTATTATTGTACTGATGGAAATTTCTACTTGACTACCATGTATAGGTGCAACTCAATTAGTTTGAAAATATGGAAGTTTTGTGGATTGGTTTGGTGAGATTGGGTCCCTAGAATCTTGTTTATGTAATTTTTTTTAAAATAGTAGTTGTATTCTAAATCAAGAAAATACAAATACCAATCACTGGAATGATTTCTTAACACAAAGAAACTTATCTCTAATTATAGATTGGTTCCACTAATAAGTTCCACTGAAATACACAAGGGGGTGAAACGTGCACTAGATTCCAAAAACGGGAAATCTAAAAGGCAATTATCAAATACACATATGACTTTTCCAATAAGATCACTGCAATTTATAGAAAACTCCAATTAATTGAGATCAAGAGGTCTATAGTAAAAAGGTCACCACCAACACCACATTGAAATAACTCAATCAGATTGGACATATATCCAATACGAGAGAGTGTAGAGACCACTTTCATTATTACAAAATAGAAACAAAAACACAATGAAAAAATGCAACACCTACATGGTGGAAACGTCATCGTCTTTATTTCAAATAAACAATCACAAATAGGGAAAAAAAACCCAACTCTATAGATAATACCTCCAGTGTATTTTTATCTCTTTATTTTTGTTATTTCAATTTAGTTTACTTTATTTATTTTAAATTGTATTTTTTTTTTTGGTTATTTTATTCCTTTTAATCTCCGTTTTTATTTCAAACAAACAACTATCACAAATAGGAGAAAAAGTCCCAACTCCATAGATAATACCTCCGATGTATTTTTATCTCTTTATTTTCTTTTATTTCAATGTAGCGCCACTTTTTCGCCGCTATAGTGCCAACCCTAGAGTCAGCACCGTATTTTCAGGCTGTAGTGTCAAAAATTTCCCCCTGCAATCCAGAAATCGTCCCATTTCTCAAAAAGCAAAGGTATAAAAAGAAAATGATAGGGTTTCTTGAAGAAAGCAAAAACCCACTTCTTGGAATGCTTCTTAGCTGCTCATTCATGGTTTTTTTTTTTCTTTTTTTTGGTGGAAAACCCATTTTTGGAGAGCTTGCAAGGCACAAATTCAAGGATTATTGAAGACTTGTGGAAGAATTGAAGATTGGGAGCAACCTTTCATGCATAGTTTCATTTCTTTCACTCTTTTTAGTTTTCTTTTCTTGAATTTGTGTTAAACAATGACAATGATTTTGGGTTTGTTCATGCTTAAGAACTTCTATATGATGAGCTAGATATTTTGTTATAGGAGTTGATGTAACTCTACTTGAACTATGTTTTTGAACTATGCTTTGATGATTTAGTTAATTGTTAATCCAATTTCGTTTTAATTCACTCGTGTTTTCTATGCTTAAATTTAATTCACTCGTGTTTTCAATGCTTAATGTCTCTAGTTTATTTTTCCAAAAAAATTGTTTGATTCTGATGTGTGGAACTTGCCACTTGGGAATGGAAATTTCATTCGTTGGATTTGAGATACATAAACATTATTGAGTTTAAGAGGCTGATGGTTCTTGGGTACGTAATTGCATTTGTGGCTTGATTTTAATGATTGTTTGTGCATTTTGATTGATAGGAATATCAATTTTATGTGTTCATGTATATTATCTCATTTGACACTTGGAAGAGGTAATGGGGTTAAGTTAGAGTCATTGATTAATGAATTGGATGAAGTTGATTAACAATTGCTAAATTGGATAAGCATAGAAATAATAGAGTAAAATCAATTTCTTAAAACCTTCATTGAATTGAGTTTTTCCACCTTTTATTTCCTCCAATGTTTATTTCTCTTTTTAATTGTTCTTTTAATTATTGTTTTTCTTTAATTTTGGATTTCTTTCTAATTGTTGATTGCCTAAATAATTTGAGTCATTTTAATTGCGGTATTTAGCTTGATTTAGAAATCAATCCTTGCAGGAATGATCACCCCCTCACTCTTTATTACTTGTGCACGACGTGTACACTTGTGAGATTACATGCACCGACATTTAATTTTTAAGTAAACGCGGAATAGGATCAGGGACCCCTAAACACTTCCTCTCCTTATAACTCATGACACGTTAAACTTTTGACTCATTTATAACCAGAACTAGTTTAGGTCAAGTTTTTCCCATCTTATTTAAGAAGACAGGTGCTCACGAGTTTATAGATTAATAGGACAAATTATCATCCTTAAATTCAAACAATAGAATTTGTTTTTTTTTGTTTTTTATTACGGAACTAAAAATATATGTTTGGGGGAATAAAAATTAATGTCTTAAAGAGGAATATATAAATACACACACTATTAATCTATTACTCAATTATAAGTCGCAATTGCTCCCCTTTTACTGTTCAAAAATTTCGTTCCTCCAATTGTCGTTTTCTTCTTCTCCTCCTTAATTTCTTTCTTTCTTTTTTTCTTTCTTTCTTTCTTTCTTTCTTTCTTTTTTTTTTTTTTTTTTTTAATGATTTATAGATTACCTGCGTCCTTTTTGTTTTTGTTTTTTCTTTTTTAATTCCTTTGATTCTATCTCTCTCCTTTCTTCTCTCAGATGTCATTAACGCAAGCACTCATTTACAGTCATACTCTCTGTCACTCTGATACTCCTTGTTTATGCAAATTAAGGACATGGGGACTTTTTCTATCAAAAGATAGGCAAAAGTACAATAAATTAAAACAAATCACGGCTCTCCATTCATTTTCTTTTGATGGAAAAAATCATAGGCAAATCACCACTATCCACTCAAATTTACGTATTCGACATTGTCACTAAACATCTACTTTTTTCTATTCATCTTTGCTTTTTTTTTTTTTTTTTTTGGTGAATAGCCATTCAAAATTTTTATTTTTCTAAATTCCTTTTGTTTTTCTTTCTTTCACTTCACTTATTGAATTCTAAACCAAAAGATTAACTCCTTAAATTATTGACAAATAATTGATTCATAAAGTATTCCGAGACACCCTAAATGTAATAGTAATTATGCAATTTTTTTTTATGTAACTTTCTTAATGACTCTTTTTTTTAAATATATATCCTCCAAAAATGTTTATTGGATTACTCACTTTCTGATCCCCTAATGTTAATTATTATTTTTAAATTCCTTTTATGTACCTTAAAATTATTTCCCTAAGAATTCTTTTTTCCCTTCATATTGATACAAATATTATGGAGGCCAAAGTCTAGAAAATAACTATATAAAAAAATAAAAATAAAAAAACCGTGCCCATACAACGCTATATTATTTTGTTTTGACATTTGTTTTCAATTTTTATCCATAACTAAAAATAGGGAGAGATTGTGATAGAGATTCTTTGAGAGTCACTATCGGTATGATTCATTTTTAAACCACAAAGATTGAATCTGATGGTATGCACAATGAGGGTGCAAATACCCATTGAACATGGACACAGTGTGGTTTTTAAATTTAATAGAAGAGTTCAGTCTGAACTACAATGGTCGCAAGAAATACAAGATCCAACAAATTGACGGGATTCAAGTTAAGTAGTACTATAATTTAATTAATGAAACTATTGGGCTAGATCTAGACTGCCAACAGTCCGAGGAACAGAAACTCTAGCGCCGATGTCGTGCGTGGTAGAGTAATTTCTCTGATGGCCAAGAGGGTGATTGTTGTTGCCACCGGAGATCTGAGGTCAAGCATCGTCAGAGAAGAGGAAGAAGAAATCGGTGTTTGAGTTTTTCCTTTTTGTCCTTTTTCTTCAGTAACTCTATTGTAGTGTCAGTTTGCCTTCTCCAACTTTTCCCCCTTTTTTTTTTCCTTCCTTTTTCTTCGCTTACTTTATTATACTATGGAATAGTGTATACAAATAATCATATGCACTCTCAATATCCACTCATTGGGATTCAATTTTTATGGTTTGAAAAGGAACCCTAACGATGGTCTACCCTCTAAAAAAAATCTAATGCCCATACAAAGCTATAATTTTTTTAGATCTTTTTTAACTTTTTGAAAACATACTTTAGTTGCTGAATTTTAAAATTATTTTCATTATAAAATACAAATTATCCACTCTATAATTTTTGTAGTATAATTTAATAATTATGATAAACTGACAAGGCATCTTAGAAATTTGAAATTATCGAACAATAGTAAATTAAAAATAAATAAATATTTTTTTATGTTCTTTTATTATTTAATTTATTTCTTTTCACTGTAGTTCATTAATTTATTTTTATTTTATTGTCTTCTAATATAAAATGTCAATCATGTCTAGAAGAAAAAATAGTGGTTGTGAAAATAGATAATCTATGCCTCCGTTTAGTAAAACAGTTTGAGTTAAATTTTTAAGTTAAGTTTAAGATAAGTTAAGGGTTTGTTTGGTTCGTCAGTTGGAGTTAAAATATTTGAGTTGAGTTTGAGTTGAGTTGATTTGAGAGTGTTTGGTAAAATGTTTGAAAAAAAAAAAAGTTTAGTTTGAGTTGATTGTTTGATAAAAAAGTTTGAGTTGAAAAATTAAAAAAAAAAAAAAAACAAGGGCCCTGTTTGGATGTGAACAAATTGAGTTAAACCAATTTTTTCTTTTTTTTACTTTGGTAACTTATCTGAACTCCAACTAAACTGTACTTTTGCACCTCAATTTTTTATAGCTCTGAAAAGTCAACAAAATTATAAAAAGTTTTTCAAAAGTATTTTATCTAACTTAAAAATTTCAACGAAACTCAAACTCAACTCAATTTAATATTCTATTCTATGTGCCATCGGCGGAAAATGGAATAATTAAAATACGCTCAATTAATATCTAATTGAGTTGAACACAAAACCAATTTTTTCCTTTGTTTACTTTGGTAACTTATCTGAACTCCAACTAAACTGTACTTTTTCACCTCAATTTCTTTCTTGTTCTGAAAAGTCAATAAAATTATAAATACTTTTTCAAAAATTATAACTAATCTAACTTAAAAATTTCAACTCAACTCAAATTCAACTTAATTTAACATTCTATTGTAGGTGCCATCGACAGAAAATTGAATAATTAAAATACACTCAATTAATAACACCAATTAAGTTGAATACAATTAATATTTTTTTTTATCCTCGGTAACTTATCTGAACCCAACTAAACTGTACTTTTGTACCTCAATTTTTTTCTTACTCTGAAAAGCCAACAAAATTATAAGCCAGTGGTGGTTCCAAAATTATTTACTCACCCAAAAAAAAAAAAAAAAAAAGGGAAAACTGTTAAATCCTTGTCCAACCATCTACTTATAAGACCACCAACACATTGGCACAAAAAAAACCATCCACCCACCCAAATCCAAAACCGAGGAAGCTCTTGCTTTCTCTTCGCTCACTCTCTTTTCCACACACACAAACTCAAACTCAAAAAACTTCACACTCGGATCGAAAAAAAGAAGAAAACCCATTGGATTCAATCAAGTCCTTCAAAGGCTATGGCAAAGTCGACGAGCTCGAACAGCAAGCCTTCCAATGGAAGGGCCGCCGGCGTCTCATCATCATCGTCGTCTCCTCCATAATCCTCGCCGCCGCCATCATCGGCGCCATCGCCGGATTCGTCATACACAAGCGGAACAGGTCCTCTTCCTCGTCGAACAGCTCGTCCCCAGCCAGCGGTTTGACTCCCTCCGCTTCCCTCACCGCGCTCTGTAGCGTGACTCAGTACCCAGGCTCCTGCTACTCCTCTCTCCGGGCCTCCAACACCTCCGACCCGGAGATCCCCTTCAAGCTCTCCCTCCACGTCGCCATTGACGAGCTCTCGCGGCTGCCGAGTTACCCCGACGAGCTCATCGCGAAGACGAACGACACGCGTGTGAATAAGGCTCTCGAAGAGTGGAACCCGAGGATGGTGAACAGTGGGAATCACAGAGGATGAGTGTGAAAAGATTCGGTGCACAGTAAACCCAACTGGGTTTACTGTGCAACGGTTCAACGCCCCTTTGTAACTTAACTGATACCCAAACGGGTTCAGTTGGAACTCAACTCCAATTTATGAGTTCCAACTGTCATACCAAACAGCCACTAAGTTGAGAGTTAAAGTTGAGAATTTGGTAAAAAGTTTGAGTTGAAAAATTTAACTTGAGTTGAGTGTTTGTATGTAAAAAGTTTGAGGTAAACAGTTTAAGTTAAAAAGTTTCACTTGAGTTAAGTGTTTAGATATAAAAAGTTTGAGTTAAAAAGTTTAACTTGAAAATGTATGTTTGGAACTTAGGTTCTAAGTCAAACTTTTCATCCCAGTTTTTGTCTTTTTCTGATAAGTTAAAAAAACTATAATTAATTAATGAAAAGTCAACCAACTCTAGTTTAAAAATTTCATTTCCAACTAATTTACCAAACAGAGACTAACATGTCATTATAGGTTGTGAAAGGAAAAATGGAATAAAAAATTATAAACTAAAATAAAAACACACATCAACAAAGAAATGCTATTGCCAGGTGGCGGTATTATGAAATCATGAAATGCTATTGCCCAATACATAGTAATTATCAATTAAAAAATTAAAAAGAAAAAAAAAATCTCCTTTCCCTCTCACTCAGAATTCACATGAGAACCTCATTGTTCCCTCCGCCCAAAATCTCAACCGAACACAAAGCCATACCAAACAAAACCAATCTCTCCCTCTTTTACACACACTCCCTCCCTTCATACTATTCTCTTTCTCTCTCTCTCTCTCCAAACATCAAAGGCGGTTTCTCTCTCCACCATTTCGCACCTCTTTGCCTCCCCTTCCTCTCTCTACCTCTCGACCACTCTCCTCCCACCGAAGATGGCGGTGCTCTCTTCCAAGCTCTCATTCGCCTCCTCCCTTCGCCTTAAGCACTACCATTCCCCCAAGCTGCTCAGATTCTCCACCACAAAATCCGCCACAATCTCTGCCACCATCGCCGTCGATGACAAGCTTCCAGAGTCAACCCTTTCTTACCTCGACTCTGCCAGCGACGTCTAGACCATCACCATCTCAGATCTCACTAAAGGGAAGAAGGTCGTCCTCTTCGCTGTCCCTGGTGCCTTCACCCCGACATGCTTGTAAAAGAACCTCCTCGGATTCATGGAGAAGTCTACGAAGCTGAGATCCAAGGGCGTCGACACCATCACCTGCATCTCAGTCAACGACGCGTTCCTCCTGAAGGCGTGGAAGGAGGATCTGAAG
Source organism: Ficus microcarpa (assembly GCA_025413485.1). Lineage (NCBI taxonomy): Eukaryota > Viridiplantae > Streptophyta > Magnoliopsida > Rosales > Moraceae > Ficus > Ficus microcarpa. Next base: position 2,870,532 of record CM046387.1, read on the forward strand.
ATCGGAGATGAGGTGTTGATCTTGTCTAATGGGAACGGCGATTTTGCCAGAGCGGTCGGGCGAGGAGGGAGGGAGAAGTCGGGCGGTGGGTGCACAGTGCTCGTCGAAACCAAGGACAGTTTCACATGGGTTGGGCACCAAATTCCTTTAGTTGAGTTTGAACTCAAAAAATTGTGTTCAAACCGTTGAACCAAACAGCCCCTATATTGTTTCATTTTACAGATAAGTAGGAAAACTTTCTTACAAAAACTATTTCTTCAATTTTATATGAATTAAATAATTAATAAAGCTATCATGATTCTAACGCATAGGCTATAAGTATGGTATAAGTCAAATCATAGTTCATACATCCGACAAGTTAATTCACACGTGTGAAGCACGTGAAGTCCAACTAGTTTTTGTTAAAAAGTGTTTATTTTACTACCCACAAGAAAGAAGAGTAAAGAAAAAAAAAGTAATCAAATATTTTTAATAGGGTGTTGTTGTAGTAGAGTCTCTCCTAGAGTAACTACCGGTAGAGCTTTTTTTTGAACCGTTAAGATTTAATCGAACAGTTGAAATGTTATTTGTGTACCATATTTATCATATATCTTTCCTCATATTATCCTTCCCACCCCAAGTCTTCTCCGTCATCGGCGACCTTCTCACACTACTGATGACTGACTTCAGCAAGAACCCCTATGCCGGCAGCCACCCCCGGCCCCCCACCCCAGGCCCCAGCCCTGGCCGCCCCCTACCCATCCCTGGGCCCCCACATCCTAGTACCCCCTGTCGGCCCCTAACCAGCCCAACACCCCTCACCCTGTAAGAACCGAATTTTTCTATGAACTCATGATTTCCTTAGACATAAGGAAATTTAAATTCATATTATGTGTGTATGAAATGTTTCATGAAAATTATGAATATCAATGTGAAATTCATAATTTTATAAGTAAATATTTGAGTTCTCATTCAATTAACTATGAGACTCACTAAGTAATTGTTTAGCCATGTATGAAGCATTTTATGGAAAAAGGCTTGCTAAAAATCATGATTTTATGTTGGTCAAAGTTTGACCGGAAAAAGTCAAAGTTGACCAAAAAGTCAAAGGTTGATCCGAGATGTCAAATGTATGACAGTACTGTCAGGAGATGAGCAGTAGGGAAAATATACTTCGAAAACCGTCATTACGGATGAGGTAGCATGCATTAATTATAAGACCACCATAGAAAAATCAAGCACACCAAGTTAGAAATAAAGGGCAAAAAGGGCTTAGAAAAATAAGAAATATTTTATACAGTCCATTTTTACACAGATAAATTTTGGACTGTAGTACAGTATAAAATACTGTTATTAGTAGATAACAGTATTAAAAATATCTGTATAGCAAGAAAGTGGACTGTGTAATAAGGAAATAGCCAAACGAGGCCTTAGGTGATGACATCACCTCCTCATGAATTTATGACATTATAATTGATTAAATAAAGGATGGAAAGAATTATGGAAGGTTCTAGAGGGGAGGTGAGGTGGCCGGCCACCTAGGGGTAAAAATGTAAAGATTTTGTCATTTGGGCCCAAAATGCAATTTTTAAAAAATAGGTGATGTAAGCAAATGATGTCATCAAGATGATGTCATCATGATGAGGTAAGCTTAGCCTTGGAGAGCAAGGGATGGCCGGCCAACATGCCACCTAAGGGGGTCAAAGTGTAAATTTTGATTTTTGAGGGGCTTTCATGTAATTTTTAGAAAGTTTCTCTACCACTATAAATAGGCCATAAGGGGGTCAGTTTTTGGCTAGAAAAAAATTAGAAAAACAGCCAAAACTCTGTCATTTTTTCTTTTCCAAAAATCCAAACCCAAGTTAGCAACCCAAAGAGAGAAAAAAATTTAAAAATCAAGAGGAAGTATTAGGGAGTGTTCGATTTTCATCAAGAACCAAGAAAAGGAAGGAAAAAAAAAAGTGATACCCATTTTTTGGCCAAGTGGCCGGTTGTGGGAGAGAAGGAAAGGAAAGGAAAAAGTGAAGGGAAAAGGGGAAAGGAGGTGTGGCCGGACTTGGTTGAATTGAGCTAGTGGCCGGAAAATTTTTGGGTACCATTGGAGGGTGAGAAACCGGTTGTGAATAGATCTAGGAAGGAAGAATTTTCGGGCCCTAAACCCTAACCCACTCCTAGGATTAATCAAGGTAATTGCCCTAAACCCTAGCCCTTTTCAATTAAGTTTTAAAATTGAAATTTACATGTATTTCAAGCTATGTTGTAAGAGCATAAGCTCAATTTCATTTTTATTGCCCTAGATTGATTAGGTGTGTGCTTGATTAGATCTAAGGGTGGTTTGCTTATGATCTTTGATTGATTTTTAGGATTGCATGCTAGATGCTTGATGCGTTATATGTCCCCTGTTTTTATGTGCAAGCCGGTTCTAGAATTGCATGTTAGGTTGCTAGTTTTGATTATGGAATGAGATGTGAATGAATGGAATGGTGATGCAAACTAGAACCATGCAACCCTAGGATAGAACAATTGGGTTAAGGGGCTGCATGGACACGATGGGACTGCATGAAGGATAAAGTGGGATGTTAGAAAATGCTGCATACTTGCTGTTTAGGCTCCCGCGTGTTCAGTTGAGTTAGATTGCGACAATAGGACGTAAAACGAACTTAAAACCGAAAAACTGCTAGGTTTGGGTGGACACTGGCCAGTTTTCTAGAAAGTTGATTTTGAGACCCTTAGAGGCCGAATTGGGTAAAACATAAAACATAAAAGTTGTTCAGAAGGGTTTTTCTTAATGGACAGCATAGACAATTTTTCAAAATGAGGCTCCAATGGCCTCGGTTTTTGTGAAAACCCGAGCCTGACCGTGCCCAGGTTTTATGCACGGCCAGGTGATTTCAACCGAAAATATGAACCTGTTAGAGTCCGAATTAAATGTTTTGTAAAACATGAAAGTTTTAGGATTTTTTGAGAGCTAGAACTTTTGGGAAGACAACTTTTTCAGATTCAAAATGGATTTTTAAACTGACACTGATTTATAAAGACTGTGCAGTGAACAGGAAATTCCTGCACAGAATTTTCTAAAACAAAACAGAAAAACTGTATTTTTGCACCAACACCCATGTTTTGACTCTGAAAACTGTTCCATTGACAGTTTTCAGCCCTTAACAATTTTTATAAGACTCCACTTCAACAGCTACGAATTTTATAAAGTTGATTCAAGGTTTTTGGATTCAAGATTACCAAATTTTTCAAAAGCAAAGAAAATGGAATGTTAAAGCCAAAGTATTGTAACCAAACGATGACGAACGGTAACCGGGAAGGACACCCGAGTTACTGGACTTAGCCCAAAGCCCAAGTTTAACCCCATAGGATGTTGACTAAAGTTGACCAATTTTGTTGACTTTAGTTGACCAAATTTGACCTGATAGAATGTTGACTTTGGTTGACCAGGGTTGACCACCTTAAGGGTTACCCAATGTAACCCAACGAGATACCAAGTTCAATATTAGACCAAGACCTAGGGTTATTGGTAATAACCCAATGGATTATGGAGACTAAGAATGTTAGGACATAAGCCCAAGGTTAGGATGATAACCTAACCCTACATATGAAAGTATGGACTTAGTAACCAAGGTTACCCGATGTGACCTAATAAGTTATCATGTGTATAGGGGGACATATAACTAAGAGCATGTAGGAATGTTGGTTAGGTCACCAACATTTTATGATAGAATCCTTATCATGTATTCTTTTAAATAGCAGGAAGTAACCTGCAGTTGCTACCGTATTTGAAGCAACCAAACCTCAGGCATAACATACCAGGCAAGTACAAACCTCACCTACAGTATAGAAAATAGTAAATACTATTTTCAAGTATGACATGTTTTCATGAATGCCATGTATTGTTATGATGTGTCATGTATTGCTACGATGTACTATGTAATGCTATGATATGCCATGTATTACTATGATATACCATGTGCATGTCTATGTTATATTGCATATTACAATATAGTAACATCATGAAGCATGTTCACTAATATTAAATAGTGATAACATAAGACAAGTAAGGTGTCGTACCAACCTACCGCCAGGTGGAGGATCATAAAGGTTATGAGCTCAAAATCAAGTTCAAGTTATTAAAACCTTTCAAAAATAAAATTGTAAAGGTCTATATTCCCGGAATTGTTAGGGACCTTGCAAACCCTAATTCTATCTTGGAGAGCGCGCATCTGGTACGTATACAAGGGGCCCACAAGTAAAGCAAGATAATAGGTTCAAGTTCATAAATGATCATAAACGGTTCATGCATATGTTATATGATGTTTACATATTTTTGTGAGATCATGTTTGTATTTGCTGAGCGTAAAGCTCATTCAGACATTTCATACTGTAGGTAAAAAGCCTGCAGCCTAGATGATGGATTATGCAGACGGTGCAGCAAATGAAGGGCGGTGTGGGATACTACTACGCTACATTATTCCGCAAGTTCTTTTGAACAAAAGTATATGTGTGTCTATATTTATACATATTAGGATGAATGATGTATTATTGTATATATGAAATTGAAAACTCGAAACATATAAAAAAAATATGTATGGGTTTTTATAAATAAGTAATGTATGTAAACAAAAAGCGTACTTACATAAACTAGTCTATTTATGTATATATGTATATTGAAAAAAAAATTTATTCTCAAATTTTCCAATAAGATATAGTTAAGTAAGAATGGTGACGGCCATACGTAGGTCGGAGTGTCACACACCCCAGGTCCCCCGTCTCCTGGCACCCCCCCAACCCCAGGCCTTTCTCCCCTGACCTCCCCAACCCCCCCCCCCCCCAGCATCCCCCCTTCGGGGACCCCCCACCCCCTGGCCCCCCCAACATCCCCTCGACGGGGACCCCTTCTTTCTCTTCTAGACCCACGGCCCCCCCATCTGCAGACCCCCTCATACCCCTGATGCGACCAACTCCCTCTAGTAAGAGAAAAAGAAGAGAGAGGGGTGGGGGGTCTCCGTAGGGGGTGGAGGGGGGTAGGGGGTCCTCGTAGGGGGCACTAGGGGGCCGGGGGTAGGGAGAGAGGAGAAGAGAGATAAAGAGGATAAGAGAGAGAGAAGGTAAGAAAGGGAGATGGGGCCGGGGAGGCTCGGGCTAGTAGGGAGAAAGGGTGCCAGGGAGTGAGGGGGGCTGAGGCTGGGTGGGGGTCGGCCTGGTGAGGGGCATAGCCTGGGGTGCGGGGGCTGAGGGATAGGGGACCTGGGGTGGGACTGGGGACCAGGGGGAGATGGGAGGTTGTCGAGGATGGGGTAGAGGGCTGGCCGAGCTTGGGGGGGTGTTGTTAAGGATGGGGTGAAGGGCTGGCCGGGCCTGGGGTAGGGGTGGCTAGGGTTGTGGTCACTAGCGTGGAAGGGTCGCTGGCAATAAGGCGCAGGTCGCCAGCGACGGAGAATATTAGGGTGGGAAGGGGTAAGATGAGGTAAGATATATGGTAATCATGATACACCAATAATATTTCAACCATTCAATTAAATCTTAATGGTTCAAAAAAGAGCTCTATCAGTAGTTACTCTAGGAAACATTCTACCACAGCCTTTCCCTTTTTATTATGATTGTACTAGTAGTAAGTTAGTATCTAACTCTATTTATTAAATGTAAATTTCGAATCTTCTTACCTCAAATTCAAAAAATAAATAAAATAACAGGATATCCTTTCCAATATTTTACAGGAAAATCTGTGGTAGAACCTTTCCCAGAGTAACTACTGGTAGCGCTCTTTTTTGAACCGTTAAGATGTAATCGAACGGTTAAGATATTATTAATATATCATAATTATCATATATCTTACTTCATATTACTCCTTCGCACCCCAAGTCTTCCCCGTCACCACTGGCGATTTGTCGCTCTCGATGCTAATGACCCCCCGATGACGGTGACCCCACCCTAGGTCTCTCCCTTCCCCAGCCACCCAACCCCAAGGCTCCCCCGCCCACCACCACCCCCTAGACCCCCCTGGCACCCCATGGCGTCCCACTTCAACTTAGGTTCCCTATCCCTCAGTGCCCCTTTCCCCCAACCCCTCACCCCAGGCCTCCCTCCCTTGGGCCTCCCCCCACCCTAGGGCCCCTTGGTTCCCCCGATGCCACCTTCTATACCACTAACGTGATCGGCCTCCCTCCAATGATAGAAGAGAGAGAAAGAGAGAGAGATAGGTTGGGGGGCCGGTCACGTCGGAGGTGGGGGGTCCCCAGTGTTGGAGGTGGGGTGGAGGGCTCTAGGGGATCGGGGTAGGGGCATCGGGGGGGGGGGGGGTAGGCTCAAGGTGGGGGGAGGCCTGGGGAGGGGAGACTTAGGGTGGGGGGTCAAGGGAAGGGGCACCTAGGATGGGGGGCGCCGAGGGTGGGATTGCTGGAGTCGGGGGGTCACCGGTGTTGGGGGCGACAGATTGCCGACAACGACGAGGAGGTCGCAGGCAATAGAGAAGACCTGAGATGGGAAAGGCTAATCTGAAGTAAGGTGTATGATAATTATAATACACCAATAATATCTCAACCGTTCGATTACGTCTTAACGGTTTAAAAAAGAATTCTATCAGTAATTATTCTGAGAGACTCTATCACGGACTTTTCTTAATTTATAATCTTCTTTGAAACCTGTTTTAAAAAAAAAAAAAAAAGGGATCCATCAATTAAAAATTAAAAATGATATTATGAAGAGGATGTATTTATCTTTGTACAATTTATTCTTCTTTTTTTTAAGAAGAGAAAGCTAGGAACGTAAATCCCAAAAAAAAAAATTTTTAAAAATATGAAAAGATATACTCAAAAGATCTTTACCTAGTGCAGATCCCCCCCCCCCCCCCCCCCTCTTTTTTTTTTTTTTTTTTTTTTTTTAAGGAAATGCTTTTTAGCCGGAGTAATATATTCACTATTTCACCATCCTCTGCCTTTCCAACCTGTTTCTGAACTATATATAGTGGACCCCATATCCTCGGCATGTTTGCAGACTTTTTTTATTTTTTATTTTTTATTTAGGTAAACATCGCATGCGCACTCTTCTCTATTAACTTATTATTAAGTATTCCATCAGTTAAAGATGGAACACTTCCCAAACCCCCCTTCTCTTACCTGGATTAGCTCCGATGGCCATCATGTTTGCAGATTTTGAAAAAAACAACAAAAACCAATTTCTGTCTCTCTCTCCATTTCTTTTTTTCTCTCTCTAAAACTCCATGGTTATGTTTGTCCCTTGAATATACTACTCGGGGAGACGGCTAGGCTCCCGGAGGAGCTCTCGGGGATGGTAGCGCCATGGGAGAGTGACGTCTCGTCCTCGTTGGACTCCGCCGGAGTTTTGTTACCGGATGCCGTTGGCAGATGGAGGCCTTTGTGGAGGAGATGTCTCGTCCTAAACATTTTTTTTTTTTTAGTTTTCATTATTGGTTTTTGTCAATTGTATTTCTGGGATTTTTCGTTTTTCGTTTTTTGTTTTTCATTTATTGTTTATATTTATACTTTCCATCTGTCGTGTTTGGTTTTTGCCATTGATGTCTTTCTAATGTTTTAACAGTAGGGAAAGAGTAAAAAAGCATGCGGCCATTCATCAATGGAGGACAAGAAAAGAAGGAGAGAGAATACAAAAAAGTGTCAGAACAATAAAAGAGAGATAACAAATGTAGGTGAGGTTTATAACTTTCCATTAAAACTTCAGCAATACGCTTGTAAACGGCAGTGGATTTTGTCGGATGCAGAACGACAGCGTCGATCAGGTGGCCGTTGATGGAGAATGGAAGGTCACGATTCAACGTTGAGTGTGAGGGCATTCTAAAGCTGTTTTTGGGGTTTTGACAGCGTAGGCTGCAACTGTTAGTCTATTTTAATGGTAATATTTTGTGAAAAAAAAAGTAGAAAATTGACTAGTTGCAGGAGAGGTGGAAAGTCTGCAGTTCTAAGGGGTAAAGAAATAATTAAGTAACAAAAACTCAGCATCAAAAAATGGAATCAGGAGATTGTTTTACGGAATCAGCTGAGAAAATAGAAAGTGGTTTTGGGGTGAAGATCGAAGGTTAAGCAATTTGTGAAATCGAGACCGAAAATCTGAAAATTAACAGGTTATGGTGGAGTAGCTGAAGAAACGAAGACCCATTGCTTTTGCCAGCTCACAAGAACCATGAAAAAAAGGTGGAAGATAAGGCTACTGATGATAGTCAGAAACTCTCTTTTCCCAATGACATCTCCACTCTTCCAGCAGTCTCTAAAATTACCATTCACTCTCACTCCCTAAACCACGTTATTTTACATTTCTTGGCCTGACAACAAATTTTTTTTTTTTAATAATTTTTCTTTTACTGCTTGGATAGTTTTTTTCCTACTACTTTACTACTAACTTTTCAGAATTTCTCCGGCCACACTACCCAGCCCATAGGTGCCGGAGTCCTCCACTGCCGTTTAGAAGAGAAGTCGTAAAACTTTAATTCAAATATTTATAAATCTTTTAGGGTTTGTTTGAATTGTTAGTTTGAATTGAAATATTTTAATTGTAATAGTAATTTTTGTTGACTTTTTAGATAACACAAAAATTTTTTTCAGAAAAGATAAAAAAGTTTTTGAGAAAAGGATAAAAACTATGATGAAAAAGTACAATTTAATTTAAAATGAGATATTTTACTAAACAAACCTTAATTTAAGATAAATTTTTAAGTTAAAATTTATAAACATAATTTTTATTAATAAAAAAATTAAATAAAAAATATTTTTTAATTAGAATTATTTGAAGACGAAAGGAAACAAAATAAAATGTCAAATAGTATCTTACTGAAGAAGTGTGATACCATTAAAAAAAAAAAAAAAAAAGGCGAACCGCGGAATGAAGCAAAAGATCATCGATGCTGACTCTGGCGTTTAGTAAAATGAATGTGCATCCTGCAATTTTTTTAGCCCCACATAAAAATTAATATAAAACAAATTCAGTGATCCCACGATCACATATCGTCATGCGACGGCGGACCTTTGGCTTTATTTAGAATGACGGTTCTGGAAAAAGTACTTTAACCGGGATTTTCTCTGACCATTGTTGCGAGTCGGTGATCGTGCATCGAGGGATGTCAGAAACAGGCACTATAATGGTGGCAATCAGGAAAGCTATTATCATCGGATTCTCATTCCGAAGGTTGTCTGTTTTCTGTGCTCAGCGCAGTGAGAGGCCCAGAGAGTTCTATCCTTTCAACTGTGCTGCAACTTTGAAGCGATGGTTATCGAGAAAGCTACTAGCGGCTTTGTCTTCCTAATCCTCATACTCTGCTCAAACCGTTGTCAGCGAACAGAAGGTAATCCGCATCTCTCTTTTTTTTTTTTTTTAATTTTATTTTTATTATTTAAATTATATTCAATGAGAACTACTCAAAATAATCGGGAGATTGACACCGGCCGTCGGCAACCGCTGAAACTGACCGGAGAGCACCGATTAATATCGGAACCGACGTGGTCGGCCGGTGAGCCGGACCGCCCAAGCAATGGGTGGCTCGGTAATAGGTAGGGGTATTGGGTTCGTTCTGGAACCGAAACCGATCGAATCCCTCCTTCAGTTATTTAGATCTGGCGAAGATGGCCGCCGTGAAGAAAAAATGAGATAGCTTCTTCTTCTTCTTCTCCTCCTCTCTCTGGTTTTTTTCCCCCTAATAACCCTAGGAATCAAAATAATAAAACACAAAGTGAGCAGCCCCGGCTCCACTTCTTCTCCAGACTCGCCGGTTTGGTGCTCGATTTCCCTCCATGGAAACCGCCATTATCAGTTGGTGAACCGAACCGATGAAAAATGTTGGTTATCGGCCGATGTTCATCCCTTTAAGAATCCGGTTGGGGCTTATTTTGGGTACTGGGTAAGATGGCAGGGTTGAGGATTTTTAAGTCCAAGATTTGAAATCTGAAAGTTTGTTTTTCAAATTATTATTATTAAATAATATTAGTAGTTTTTAAATAGTCTTGATGAAAAATTTTTTTTTTTCCTTCTAAGGGAATGCAAGTCCTGTTGTTTGTGTGAGTGAATATTCTGAACACATGTACGCGCCTATATGGTGTCCGCCCCTGTTTTTTTTTGTGTCTGGACCATGTACATGCTTTTAATTTCCTTGAAGTGGAGGTGTTGGCAGGCTGGCAGCTAGTCTGGCTCTGGATATGGCTGTAGCTTGTAAGACTGTTGGGTTCCTCGTACTGCAAACTCTCGTATATGGTTTGTTTAACTGGGCTGTACAAGACGATGTTTCAAGCTCTTTTGCTTTTGAGGAGGTGGCTTCCTCTTCGGCCACCATAAGACTGCTTTACTTTTGCCTTTTCTTTCCTTTAGTAAAAGCTTTCCCTAAGCGAAAAAGTTGTTAGATAAGTATGTATTTATACTTACATGTGAATATAATAGTGTATATTTCACTACTTTTTCTCTGTTGTACTTTTTGTGGCATCTCAGATCAGCAATAGCTATAGAAGACCATTGAGCATATGGATTTTTTTTTTTTTTTTTTTTCCATGTGTTCTTGTTTTTTGCTTTTGTTTTCTTGTTTGCTTTTGCTCTGAAACTGCGTAATATGTTTAAAACATTTACTTGTATTTGGCAATGGTAAGCCGGCTTTCAGAGCATCCGTACATTGAAGCAGACATATATAACAGTTATTGAAATGTCGAAAATATATATGTATATATTTCTAGAAACATTATATAGGGATTGGGCCTGTGAAAATGTCAAACCTGTTTGGGACATATTTCATTGACAGAGAGTTTAATTTGGACCTGTGCTTGTTTCAAACCTTCCCAAGGCTTGAGCATTTAGAGAGCTGAAGTGGTTTTTTCAACAATTAGGAATTGTGATTTGGTCTCAACTCTGAAGAATGGAGCTTGGTGGCATAAAAAAAATTTCTTCCCCCACTTCCTCGATTAATTGTAGAATTATGAATGTTAGCAAAATGAAAACACTTTTTTTTTTTTTTAAATAATTTCTTTGACAGGTGCCGTGGCTAATGAGGGTAGACTGCATTGCTTTGGGAAATGAAGTGACGAAGCTAAGTGTAGAAAAATCTGCAAGGAGAATGGCCTTGATTCCACAACTGCTAAAATCATGCTGAACGAATCTGGTGGAACAAAATGTTGCTACGTAATCATCCATGAGGAAAATGTACGAGCGTTGTAGATTTGCACTGACACTAGAACAATATTAAATTTGTCGATGGACGTTGGGCCCTTAATTGCTATATTAACTGATACAGTCTATGCTCAGTTTTAGGGATTACTTCAGGCTCTCTATGCTCCGGTGATGTCGGTATCACCAGGCACGTGGACGCCGCCACCTCCAAACTGGGTGAAATTTAATTTTGATGTGTCACTTGGGACTGTAGATTCAGTAGTAGTAGTTGTTGCTGGAGACTCCACTTCTATGCCCGTACTCATCTTCTCCAAGGTGGTTCAAGCTGTGGAACCAGTTATTATGGCTCATGCATTGAAGTGTGCCATTACTCTTGCACTGGACCGTGGTTACCAGCGTGCAATATTTGAAGTTGAGGCTTCTCCATGTGTACATGTGTTCAAGAACATGTGTACACGGTCTGCGCATTTGACTTTGGGGGATTGTGCTAATATGCTGCAGTTGTTCGATTTGTGGGTAGTCTCTTTGATCCGTAAGCAGATTAACTACTTAGCTCATAATGTAGCCGAGTGGTGCCGCAATGCCTCTGTTTTTTGTTTGGTTAACCTAGATGTGATTCCTTCTTCTGTTATCTCTGATGTTTCCCCTTGGCTCCCTTAAATCCTATTCTAACTGTTTGACACAGACTGGTCGGTGTTTTTTTGTTAAATAGATAAAGCAATAAGATGTAAATGTTTGAATGGTCATTATAAAGCTATCCTATGAAATTGTGGAAGATCTAGCAGATATTTGGTAAAAGTGCCCTGGACTCTGATTGGTGGTTTATTTAGTCCACAATTATGTTACTTTAATTAAAATACCTAATATACCCTCACGTTACCACTAGGTAACCGTTGAGATACCGGCTGCCATCCATCGTGATACCAATTATCGCGGTTACTGGCTAATTATTGACTAGTGACAAACGTGATACTGACATGTTATCAAGCAGTAACCACAATTATACAGACAGCTAACTGTCCAAATCTACCATGATAAGATTATCAGCAGTTACCAATGTTAGAATAAAGTACTTGTAAAGTAACCGAGTTTTGACTTTTTTGGCTCAGTAGGAGTAGGAGCACAACTAGTTCCAGCACAAAAATCAGCTCTTCGACCACTTGCTTTCTTCTCCCGGAATGCATAAAGTGTCTGCCGCCAAATGCATATAGTATATGCTGCTAGCTTGACCGCTGCTATGTCATCGATGGCAGTTCAACCGGTGATGTTATTTGGATAAATACTAGAAACAGTATAGTTGTCGGAAAATTCACGGTATTAATTTTTGAGTTCAATAGAAATTAAACCGTAAATTCTCTGTACTTGTGATATAAATTCTTTGTAATTATGTGAATTATTCATCAATGAGATGCCACGGACGATAAATCGTGTTACGCAATATGTTTCTGCACCATTCCATCAATTTTTGCTTTATGCGATATAACCCAAAAAAAAAAAAAAGGATATCTGAAACCTTATCATGTAAATTTGATCATGACTTTTCCCATAGATATGCCAGGTCCACAAGTTAAAGTAAGATTAAAAGTTTGAAAGAGAAATTTTAAGTGTTTCTGAACCGAATTATGGCTGTCAGAATTAAATTCGGAGCCGTAAAAGTAATTCGGAAAAATGTTTCAGCAAATCCATTAGGATTTTAAAACCGAAAATGAATCACTTGCATAAAATAAGTGAAAAGTATTTTACAGAACAAGATTTTATTAGTTTTAAATTTTCAAGTCATTTCAACTTTTCAATCGACTACACCAACTGTGCGAATTTATCTATTAAAAGTTAAAATTACACTGTCATTTTTTTTCATAAAACTTGCGCTGCATTAAAGAAATATTTATCAAAGATAATATCTACAAATGGAAGGCTAAGATTGAGTTGCTTTTAATCCAGGATAAACATAGGAAGATTAAGATAAGCTTTGACAATTCTTGTTCTGATCCCCAAAAAAAAAAAAAAGGGAGGAGGAGGAGGGAGGGATCCGGATGTGAGATTCCCTCCAAGAATTTAACTTCTCAATTTTTTTAATGACTAATTGCTGTTGGGATCTATATGTGCCCTAAGGATAGAAAATCAATATTAGGAATTTCTGTAAATATGACATTTTGATATTAATAAGAGGAAGTTATTCATGTTTAATAAGTTGTGTCCTATTTACTTTCATTTGTTGATTGTATGATTATTTTGAGCAAACATAAAATTCTCTTAGGCTGTTGGTAATATATCAAATTACCATATGTATACGGGGTATGCATAGAAGACGTGGTAATTTGATAACTGTCTAAATAAATAGTCCGCAATCAACGGAATAAGATTTGGGGATCTTATTCATGATAAGATTGTAAAGGTTGTCTACTTTCTTGGAGGGATAGTTTGTCTTGACCATCGGATAGGTTCCGAGTAGAAACTTTAATGTATACCAGTATTGAGGTATGATATTGGAATGGACCTAAAGTGTTAATTGATTCAGTTTAATAATTCCGTTTATAAGAATCAATGATGCTTTGATTATCATCCTGTATTAATCTTAATCCTGACATGATTACTTGAGTTCGTATCCATGACTTATGTACTTTGATGCACTAAAGGTGAGACACTGTTAATTCATGGTCAACATATTTGTGTTTTGGGTGCATGACTTATGGATGGAGAAATCAAGATTCATAGATACGGAATCCATAGCTATCTTAACGATAGTAAATGTTATCTACTTAAATGTATTATTCGGGGATTGAAAGATAGTATAACAAGATTTTGACCATCGGTTTACTTTGTGTTCTCTGGTGGTTTACCAATTGTATGGTTTTACAATTGGTGGTTCTTTCAATGGAGAATAATTGAACTTTAAGTTAAAATGATTGAAAAAGTAAAACGGAAAAAGTCCTTAATTCAATCATGGATAACATATGGGGATTAAGCAAGCGATGAATAAATCATGGAAGAAGCACTACGTGAGAGAGCTTTCGTAATACGGTATGTAAACAGGAGTTCAGCTTCAAACTTTTAGTGGAATAATTTTGAAGTTGATAATTGATGGATAATTAATCTGGGATTAATTTTTCACAATTATAGAAGCCTCTTTACGTATTTCCATTGAGTCCTTCTGTTAACTCATATAGTTCCACGAAGCATCTCGGGATTTGTTCCTAATGAGATCGGTAAATTATAAATGGAATTTAGAAATGTCTATTAAGAGATGGTGCTCTCTAACATGCAATCCGGAAATGATTGGACATGTGAAAAGGAGGAGGGAGGGATCCGGATGTGAGATCCCCTCCAAGAATTTAACTTTTCAATTTTTTTAACCACTAATTGCTTGGTCTACAAAAAGGAAAAGTGGGTGAAAAAAAAAAAAAAAAAAAAAGCGGAAGAATCATCAATATAGCTCTTTCTCCTTCCCTTTTTGCTGCCGAGCTTTCCAAGCCGAAAACAAAGAAAAATTTTATCTTCCTTGACTCCAATATTTCAAAGGACTAAAATGCAAATATTTATGTATATGGGGCAAAAGTGTAAAAAGTAAAAAATAAATTGGAAAACAGATTTTCTGAAAAGTGGACTGCGTAAAACAGGTCCTAAAAATCTAATCTCAGTAGTGGATATAGTTATGGTGCTGAGAAACACTGACTAGGGATGAAATTGTTAAAAATTGTCGAAAAAATGGTCAAAAAATGTAATTTTTAATAAACTGCCGAAAATTTACTTTTCTGTAGGATCGAAATAGTGTTTAAACAGTTTTAAAGACAGGAAAAAATAGTACAAGATTTAATCCTTAGTGGATAAAATCTTTAGAATAAAATTCGTGAACAAAAGTGGTAAAAATTATAATAGTTTTGAGTTAATTTAAAAAAGAAGAAAGAGACTCTGTTTTAACTGTCAGGTGTCATTTGATAGGATATGATACCGACGCCAAGTGCGGAAGAGGTCTTGTCTTAGAAATTTATTGTTGCTGAATTTTTGTAAGTGCAAGTTTCACAACAACATAAATATTGTTGTCATGATTTAATAATATATGTGAAATTGATATGCATATGTGATGATGTTATGAAAGTATTGCCTCCATGTTATGTGAATTTTGTTTCCGTATTTGTGACATGTCATATTTGAATGCTCATTAAGTTAAAACATGAGGCTGATTTAAAGAAGAATTTATTGTGTCGTACCAACCTTGACAAGAGAGGTAAATGTGATGAACGAAAAAGACCTAGAGTGTAGTTGGAAGGTCACTCCCCCAACTCCTCATTAGGTTACGCACACCCGGTACATACACGAGGACCCAAAGAAAATGTAATGATCTTAATTTAACAACTCATAAATGGTCATGCATATTAGTTTTCATGGTGAGATTAAGCTTATACTTATTGAGTAAAAGCTCATTCAAGATTGTTCATGCTGTAGGTAATCCAAGTAAACAACCTAGGCCTTATCTTTGAATGCCGGGTTGGCGGAACAGATGCGAAGGCTATGGAGGTTATGGGTACATGGATACCACGCACATAATTTAAGCAAAACTTTTGATAACTACTTTTGATAACTACTTTTGAAACTAAGCCTCATGTATTATAAGCCTTTAAAAAAATGAAAATAAGTTACATGTCATTTGTATATGTTCAAAGTAAGTAGTGTCGTAAATATGCTAAGTAGTGTTTACTGATCGGTATTTTTATACCACGTTTCCACTAAGATTGTACTTAATTGTCTCAAAAAGTTCTTCGATATCTTTTATAAGTGTGACTCACGAATGATGGAACAAAAAGAAAAAAAAATCTGAAATTTTAGAAACTAAATAAATTTAAAGTCATAAGTTAAGAAAAGTAGTAATATTTTAGACAGTTCGATAAGAGCGGTCTGTCATAAACAGTCATTTTAAAATTAGTATCTTAAAAAAATTAGTAAAATCTTATTATATTTAATGGAGTGTGGATATATACTTGTTCCTCTATTAATTATGAACACATTGAAAAAAAAAAAGAATAGTTTTAATCAGAGATAAAATGAAAAAGTTATGTAATATTAAATCTTCAAGTAGATGAGATAAATTTTTGAATTTGAAAATGTTACCATGCAAAATAAGTTTGAACTAGAAATGAGTGGCCGAATTGATTGTAAAAAAGGAGAATTTTTTTTCCCATCTTCTAAAATGAGATAAGCCTTTATTTATGTTCAAATAAACATCATTTTCATTTGGCATGGGAAAGCACCAAAATAACACAAATTTGAACATCACTTTACCAACATAAAACAAAATTTTATTACTTTACTAATATGACAGGAAATAGCTCTAGTTAAAGGTCAACCTAACATGCTTTATCTAAATTGTCCATATTACTTAGAAATCTACTATAATACCATATATATTGTGTTGGTCTCAAACTCTAGTCGCTGGTGCGGTCGCTAGAATACTTTACTAGAATATTTTAAATTTTCAACATGAATGACCGAATTTTTACAGTTCCAGCCGCTAGTGCCGGTCATCAGAATACTCCAGTAGTGTATAGTTTATATACTAGTAGAGTATAGTGCACACTCTAATAAAATATTTTAAGTATTCAACATGGATGGTTGAATGTCTTCGGCTCCCGTCACCGGCATCAGTTGCCATAATACACTAGTAAAGTATAGTCTGTACTCTAGTATAATATAATGTATACTCTATTAGAATATTTTAATTTTTCAACATGGATAGCCAGATGTCTCTAGTTTAAGCCGTCAGTGCCGATTGTCGAAATATTTTTTTAGAGTATAGTCCATACTCTATACTCTACTAAAATATTTAAGTTTTCAACATGGATGACCAAATATCTCCTGCTTCGTCTGTCGGCGTTAGTCGTCGGTATACATAATATAGTATATACTCTCCTAGAATATTTTAAGTTTTTAACATAGATGGCACTGGTCGCTGGAATACTCTAGTAGTCTATAGTTTGAGCGCTAATAGAGTATAGTCTGTTCTTTAGTAGTGTATAATCTATATGCTAGAATATTTTAAGTTTTCAACATGGATGGCCAGATGTCTCCGGCTCTAGTCGTCGGCATGGGTCACCGGAATACTCTAGTAGAATAGATTCTATACTCTAGTAGACTATAGTGCTATACTCTATATTCCACTAAAATATTTTAAACATTTAACATGGATGGTTGGATGTCAGTGGCTCTGACCACCGGTGTCGCTCGCCGAAATACTCTAATAGAGTGTAGTATATACCTCTACTAGAATCTTTTAAATTTTCAACATAGATGGCCGGGTGTCTCCGGCTTCAGCCACCGATTCCGGTCGTCAAAATACTTAAGTAGAGTATAGTCTTTACTCTAGTAGAGTATAATGCATACTCTACTATAATATTTTAAGTTTTTAACATGGATGATCGAATATCTTCAACTTCGACCGCTAGCGTTGGATGCTGGAATATGCTATTTGAGTATAGTCTATACTCTTATAGAGTATAGTGTCTACTTTAATAAAGTATAATGCATACTTTACTATAATATTTCCACTTAGATTACGCACTGAGCATATTTGGTTTTAGATACCGATGCAAATCATTTGGAATATATATATATATATAAATTTTTCATGATGACTATGATCATCATATTGATAAGAGTATTTTTTATATTCTATCAAAATATATATATTTTTTTCATGAATCCATTGAAATCAAACTGCAGTTATTAACAAGAATACATCAAGATATGAAAAAAATTAACACCATATACCAAATTACAAAGTTATTAATATTCTGTTTTTATTTTTTTGGGCAAAATCTATATTTCTCATATAAAACAACACATACACATAACTTCTTCTTCTGTGCTTGTCTGATTCGGTGTTGTCTTTTCACTTCACTAAGAAAGAGTCTTTATTATCGTATTATGTTGTTAAAAAATCTTTGTATAAATGATTTCCCATTGGCAACTAAAGTGCCTAGCAGAGTACGCATCCTTTTATTTTCTTTTTTTAAAATGATATATTTTATTATTCTTTTAAAACTCTTGTTTTCAGTGGGATCTCTCTTCATTAATGAATTAGAATTGGCTATCAGTGTAACGACCTAACTACGTGGGGCTATTACTGTGCTTACATGCCATGCTTACTTAATTTAAATACTTAAATTACTTAAACATACTCTTGTATTTCGTAAAAATACAGAAATATTGTTTTTTCTTTATTCATTTTAAATTCAAATTTAAAACATATCTTATTCTCATACTTATTTATATGTACTTAATCAAGTACAAAATCATTTTAACACATTTGATAAACCATACTAATTACCGTTGTAATAAACTTTAAATACTATCTCAATAGTAAATATTTTAATTACCAATACCATTATATTATCATATCATAGCATAAACATATTTAACGAAACATGTGGTAGTGTCCAACCCAAATTTCACAGTCTGCAATGCCATTTTTCCACAGTCTTGCATCAAGCTTATTCAATAGGTTGCTTATCTATAGCATAAATATACATTATGAGCTTATACTCAGTAAGTATAACTTTTTATTCCCGCAAAATCATTTAGGTTAAAGAATACATGAATCAATTATGCTCTCTTATGTTAACCTAACAGGAATCAATTATCCTTTCTTGTTTTAACTTAGCTTTAGTCTCCTTACATATCATGAACATGAGTATACATACCATGACGCATAACCATGGATTAAACTCGCCCTTGTGGCCAGTCGTACGATATGAGGCAACTTGCTTGCCTTCATTCTTGAAAACTTGTTCTTGATTTGATCATACTTACAATCTTAAATCTTTATTGTTCTTACTTGAAAACTTGATCTTATTCTTATCATGTGATTTATTATTAGTGAGCATGCTTACATGATGCCACAATAATAAAACATAAATCATGTGCATCACATACATTAATGCATGATGCTTTGTAAAATATGTAAATGCGTAAAAAAAATTTAAATCAATGCATCAGTTTTAGAAAACATGCAAGGCAGTAAAAACATTTTACCCATACTGTAGGCGAAGTTGTACTTACAAATTGTCCTACTCTCTTGCTCTAGGGTTCCAAAAAGGTAAGACAACATGCTATATTCTTATTTTCAAATAGGACGTAAGATAAGAATCGCTCTATCTTACTACAAACTATAAGATACTAGATTGGTATCCAATCTGATTACCATAGATACAAATCCTGACATAATAAATTGTTATCCAATCTGATTACCATCCGTCATAGAATTGTTACTTATATTCATAAGTAACTTCGGTTTAAAATTCCCTCTACCTTATTTACTTGGAAAATATCTTACTTCCATAAATCAAGTATTATCTTGATTTAATACTTGAAATTGTCTTTTTAAAAATTACTTGTCAAATTTCAAATGCATTCAAAACCTCTTCTGAAACTATTTTCATAAAGCCATAGTTCCTTTGTAAAACTGTAAAACCTTGAAAACTGCTTTTAAACTACCTTTTAATTTGCTTGAATGTATCTGTGCAGGAAATTTCATGTACTATGTATAGTTTTGAAAATCTATTTTTATTTATAAATTGGTTTAGAATTTGGAAAAGTTTTCTTCACAAAAGTTGTAGATCTCACCAAAACCTACAACTTTTGTGTTTTCTTGAAGCTTAAATATACCTTTCACTTACTCATTTTTCCCCTTGAAAGTTACTGGTGGTGTATAGTGTCTGGACCGGCCAGTTTTGAAAACTCATTAAAATATAGACTTTTGCCTGTTTTTCAAATATTGTTTATGCTGTCTCCTAGGATTTTTCTGTTTTCTACAACTTTACAGTTATTACTTTTTCCAAATTCGGTCTTAAAGGAGCTCAAAACTGGGTTTTCAGAAAACTGTTTCAATTATTTTTAAAAACCAACGGTTTGTATTTTGTGGATTCTTAGCTTAAAAATCCACACGCACTACCTCAAACGATCAAAGCCGTGAGCCTACGTCAACATGCAGCATGTTGGTTTCATTCTTAAACTTCAACCATTCACTTATCTAATGTTTTTGAAAAACACAATATTGATAACTTACTTGCTTACCAAGTTGTTTTCTTAGGTTAATTTCTTAACCAACATACACATAATATTCACATCATAATCTATAAAATCTCCATACTTAAACATATGAAAGCATAATCACAAACACATGGTAAACACACATAACATGTGAGAGCATAATCACAAACATATGGTGAGCACACATAACATTAACACTCATCCTAGAGTATAAAATCAAACCCATACTTAGAGCTAGCAACCAAGATAATCTAAGCATAGATCTAGCATAAACCAACCATAAAGGACCATCATATAGGAAAATAAAAAGCATGAGCTTATGCTCATACATCCCATAACTTAAAATACATTTAAATCTTATAAACCTAAACTTAACGAAAATCTTAATTAGAGGTTCAACAATAATACCTCTAAAGCTTGGAAAGATTGCTCTAGACTTTCGATGAGAGACATTTTGCTCTACACCCTCCATACCACAACCGGCCATCTTGGCTCTCTTTCTCTCTCTCTCTCTCTCTCTCTCTCTCTTTTTCTAAGGCTAGAGAGAAAAAGTTAAGAAAGAACTAGAAGTTGAAAGACTAACTAAAGAGTGCAAGTCTGTACAACCCATCCCTATTTATAGGTGGAAAGTTCATAATTTTCCACAATTATTTTTTTTCCTTAAATTCTCCTTTAATTGCATATCGGTCCTTAAAAGACAAAATATTTGCCTTCCAAGTCTCTCAAAATGGCTGGCTATGTGGAGCATTTTGGGCTAAAAATCCTTTCATAGTTATCCACTTTTCTGTAATTTCAAAAAATCCCCAAAATTACATAATTATCTATGATGAGGTGTCCTCCAAGTAGGGCCATGTTTGGCATTTCCTCCTAATACGCAGTCTACTTTCTTAATAATCCAGATAGTACCAATTCTATTTTAACTATCAACAATATAATATTGCTAGACTGCAGTCCATAATTTATCTATACTTAACTGGACCGTGTATACGTTTTTCTTAGAACTTGAAACTACTTAGTCCTCCTTACTCCAAATATTATTCATGATTATTCTAGAGTAATCCCAATCTTTATTCTCAATTCTACATCTGTAATGATGGTTGGCCACAGCATAATTTCAATACTGCTTATTGTACGGCAGTACCGTCTTAATTATGCCATAAGTTATCCTGGTCATCCATTAGCTAGAACAATATCATAAATGATGTTTCTGCCTTTATTACCGTTAGGCCTCATCCTTGACTTAATAGATCGTTATTGAGTCTTATAACACGATAAGAACTCGAACATACTCTGATAATTAAATCAAATCATGAGCTTCATATTAACATACATAATGCAGACTTAGATTTCTGTTATTTTTAAGGAAATCGTGAGTCCATAAAAATTTCGGTTGTTACAGTTAGCCAGCCAATTCTAATCCTCCACGTCAGGGGGAATGTATGGTGGATCATGTTCATCACCTTCTGAGAATTGGAGACTCTTAACTTCATTTGCAATTGACAACAACTCCAACGGTTCGCCCTCCTTGTTGGAGGAGTTTAAGGTGATGGTCATAACCTTTGACTTTCATCTAGAACCGTTCCTTTCTGATGCCTTAGACTTTCCTTCGGAACCATTGCTCTCTGAAGAGCAGCGATGATTTTAACTTCACAGGAACTTGAATTCCTTGGTGGAAAGGCCAATTTTGCCGACCTATGATCCTAAGCTTTTAGAAGCACACTAAAACTCAAAAACACTCTCCATACCAAGGGGTTTAGTGACCTATCCATTTTTGATCATCAGGATTAGTGGCACAGGATCGCCTTTAGCCTAGATTCACGCAAAAAGCCTATTACAATGCATGTGATATGCATAACTTTGGAAAAATATAAAACCAATATTCAAAAGACTATGAGCTTCCATCGGCTTCATAACATAATAAAAATGGGTGAGATCCATATCACTGGGATTTTTGATTAAAAAGGTACTCACTCTTTCCATATAAGTGGGAAGGTCTAAACCTAATTCCCGTGTCTTTTGATTGAAAAAGGCTCCTTGTTCCATGTTTGGTTGGTAGTCATTTAACATATCCTTCTAGCTTGATTCCGTTCACTTGTTTAGTCCTTCCAATAGAAGTAAGTCCTTTCCTTCTTTTCTTCTATCAGAATACAATCCGTGTATGTCCTGATTGAGGATATAATAAATAGAATAAGAATCATATAACACAGATGGAAGGGGACCTACCTACTAGTATCTCTAGACTCCACACTCTAGCAATGAGCGTGGTTTGATTCCCAAAAAATCTGCAAATGAATCATACGTGCAATTTGGAAATGGACCACTCTTTAGAATACAATAAACAAGCAACTCTAGAAACAATTTAGTAAAAACCCAACTCTATACACAATTTTAATTTATCAATCAAAATAATATAAATAATCTATTGAATTTTATTAACCCAAAAATCAATTTAAAGAAAAAGCACAAGCATAATATGTACAATATGAACATGTTCAAACCTCAGTCCCAAATGACAGCATCTTCCTCCTCGCAACTGGGTTAGTTGGTGGATCCACTGCCACGATTGTCGGACTGTGTCGCAGTCAAATCGCTGGAGCGGTCTCGTTTGTCTAGGAAACCAACCACCAAATCACGTCCTTCATCGCCGGATCTATGTTCGTGATGATCAGGAATGTTAGAAGGCTACCAGAGTTCACTAGATCTATGCAGCCAGATCCATCTCCACTGGATCTCCCAGAGATCCACAGCCAGATCCACGTTAAAAGTCTAAACTATTCAGCGCCGTCGTCTTTCTCCAAAGCTCATCAAACACGTGAAGAGCTATTAAAAAGCTGATGAAGTAGAGGCTCATATCGAGACCAGATCCACCATTGGTGCCATGATTGAACTCTAGCATGATCTCAACAAACATTGGCCGGATTATTGGAAAATAATTAAATATGTGGGCCTATATATGTAATTAAATATGTATTATAGACTATCTCAAAGTTTAGCCCATTTAAAGTGATCTAACTAAAATTAATTTTTTTGGGCATTGGACATTAAATATGGTATGGGTTTATTATGTGTAGAAACCTAATTTCATATTTCTAATTTTATAATGGGCCAAAATAGAAATATGAAAAGTATAACCATTGTAGTTATATAATACAGTTGTGGTCCCAATTCATATGATACAATTAATTCCTATTTTCTTTGACATCCCATCATCAATAAGAATGTAGAGATTATTCTCTAAAGGAGAATCGTATGGGATTGGAAGATCTATAACCCGTAATCGTCTCCTTCTCATGGATCAAAGTATGCTTCCGCTTCATTCTCTTGATGATTTAACATGGTAGATCTTGGATAAATTAGGTTTTCTTTATTGAAGTTTTCAGTTTCTTTTTCTAACAAGTGGTATCAGAGCCTTTTCTATGTTTAACCATTGAGAATTAAGTTTTCTTTCTAAATTAGGTTGGATTTTGTTGGATTTAAGAACGGTTATGGTTATAGATTCTTTGATTTTGTTCTTCCAAAATTCCAGATTCAATTTTTAGGATTGATTAAATATTTTTTGATTTTGTAGGTTTTATATTTGAGTTTAAAAAAAAAAAATATTCGGTGTTCTTAAAAATATAAGTTTGAATTTAAGTATGGTTAAGTATGAAGTAGCGACCATGTAAGGTGGGTCGCCACAGCTATGGAGATGAACACAAGTTGTCTTCAGAGAAAAACTTTGGTGATCTCTGGAAATGTTAAAAAATGAGGAGCTTGATGAATATGTGGAGTTTTTAACCTAGAAGATAAGTTCATAAGTAGTTTTCTGATGGAGAAAAGGGGAACTGGCAACACTCGTGCTTGAGTTGGAGAGATTGTATTGTGTTGTTTGGATGGTGGTTCTATCATAGTGTATGGGAATGGATTAGATGAGTTAAGTTCATTGCTCTAGAGAAGGGAGAGCTATTTATAGGGGAGCTTAGGAGCCATTTTGGAGGTTGCTTGGGAAAGAGGAACTATGAGCTCTATAGTGCCTCTGACACACTCAATGCTATTTCTAGTATCCAAGTAATGATGGTTGTGTTTTGGGCTTCAAGAAACACAAAAAATGGAAGGTGATGATAACTAGGTGGTCAAAGTTACAGTACTTTTTACAGACCTAGAACAATTACAGCCAGCTTTTCCATCTCTGGAGTGGGTTGCTTGCCAAGGACCGGTCCAGAGCAAGTAGCCAGAGCAAACGTGGTTAAATATCTGGTCTCTGTAGCCAGACTAGGGATTGCTCCGTAGACTAGTCAAAGAATGTCTTGGTCTTTGGAGTGGCTAACTTATCTGTAGGAAGCTTCTAAAACTAGCCTTTTAGGTCTTTTGGGCCATAATAAAGAAGAGATGGGCTTTTTGGGCTTTCACTTACAGTGGATCTATATATATATATATATATACTTTGGTCTACCTAAGGTAAGAAAATGGGTTTTCTAGGTTATTCCTAAATCACCCATTTATCTTGACAAGCCAATTTGGAACCCCCCAAGTGGGATCAAAAAACAACTTTGACAAGGATAAATGGCCTTATTTGATTACTTATGGCCTACAAAACCATGACCTGCGCAAGTTCCCACAAAATGAGCCTACTAGCATCACGAGATACGAGTGTTGGGCTTGGGCCTTAGGAGAAGGCCTTATACAAAAATAGGTATCAACATTAGCCTCGTTGGTTGAACAGGCTATGCAGTGAAGCGTAATAGTCTGGACGACCAATCATCACAATAGATCCTCGCACATGATTCTCTAGAGCTAAATGGGATGTCTTTGTGGCTTGCTCTAGAGACTTATTTGCTTCCATTAAATGGTTTAATGGACATTTAGAGTTTGTAAAAACAATCCTAGTTGATGTAAATTGAGATATGCCTCTACAAACTCAAAATAGTGTCTCTAGAGACTCTCGAGAACGCTCCAGTGACAAACATGAAAGACAATCATAGCCAGAGACTTTGAGGTTCTTCGGAGGTTAGTACAAAAATGGTACCTGGGTGCAATTTGGTGATGGCTCCAGAGACGAAGCCTTAGTGTACACCAAAAAAATCACTCCAGTGATGGTCTGGGCCGTAGAGAGAACACGAAAATGACTAATTAGATAATGAATAAGATATTATGTGAATAGAGATAATAAATCACTTGAAAAAGATAATAAACAAGATAAGAAAAAAAAGGACGGACCTTTTGAGCTTTTTGTTTTAGCTGGAGAACAAATCATGTTTGATAGAGTTTTTAGTCGGGCTTTGAATGGCTTTGTGAAGCCCCAAGTGGCTTTGTAAAGCCCTGAGATACTCTTTGATGATCATGGATTATGGACAGTTTTGGGAATGCCTTTGGTAGATGGTTCTCCAGTGTTGAAGTCTTCGGAGGTGATTTCTTTAGAGCTTATGGCAAGTCTCCAGAGCTGAGGTCTTTGCAGATGATTTCTCTAACATATTGATGAAACCTTACATATCTTGCTTACTGATACCAGGCGAAGCATTCATGTATCTTGCATGAAGTGACTCTGGAGATTAAACAAATATGGGTGTAGGCGAAACAAAACTTCTCTAGAGTAATCTTGTGCAAAACAGTAAGTCATAATAGTGATATTGCATAGATGAAATAAGGTTAGAAGAAAACAAACAATTAGCAAGTGAGTCTCTAGCGTGATAACCTCAAGCTTTTTGTGCCAGAGATGTATAAGACATGGCTAAAATTATATGCACGTTACATTCTAAAGATAAATGAAGGAAGAGCCCGGAGTTATTCTTATTATGGATAAGCATGGTAATATATTAATTTAGGCTCAAACAATGAGATGCTAAATAATAACTCTATAAAATAGAGTTATTTTACCACTTTTGTGCATGTAAATTGGCTATGTTTTCGAGTATTTTAATAAATTTTAGGTTAATTTAGTTTAATTTAGTTTTATTTTGCATAATTTTAATTTAGATTAGTTTATTTTGATTTTGTGTAATTTGATTTAATTTTGATTAACTAGTTTAATATTAACTTCAATTTATTGTTATTAATTTACCCCTCTAAATAATTAATTTGCCCGTTTGTGTATGACAATTAGATGCGAATGGGCAAAATGGGAACTTTGGACTTAAATGGGGCAAAACAATCATCAACTAGCCTAAAAAATGATTAAAAATTTGAATTATATTTGACACCGGCCACAAAGCACCACATGTCTCACTATAACAGTGCTTGAAATCCACCATTCCACTATTGCGCATTCCATCGTGCTCGCATGAGCTCACCTCTTTGCCCAGCAAGAAGCCACCACGTGTTCAATGGGCTCCACACAGCAAATTGTCTTGAGCTACCTTTCAGCTGTAATGAAAAAGAAAAAAATAATAAAAGCAAATTGGGCCCATGCTGAAAAAAAAAAAAAAAAAAAAAAAAAAGGTCTGGAATCGGTCGGGGTGTTCAAACAGGGAGCTGGGTTAGAGGCTGTGGAACAGGGGCCAAAAAACCAAAGAGAGGAAAAGATAAGAAAAATGAGGAAGAAAAAGAAAAGAAAATAGAAAAATAGAAAAAAAAAAAAAAAAAAAAAAAAAAGCCAACAAAAGAGTAGTGAAGGAATTTTAGGTTTAGGTTTTATTTTCAATAATTTTAAGGGAGATGGCCTTTGAAGAGCAGAGGAGGAGATGGGAACTTGGGGAAAACTTGAAGGATTGTGGAAACATTCATGAGGATTTTCCTTCTCACATTCTATTTCTTTTATTTTTATAATTTGATTATTCATGAACCCTTGATTTGCTTAATTTTATTTTTAATTTCATTTATGGTTGTTGTTTAGTTAGTTAGGAAATGGATTTGTGGTTAGGCCAATCATAAAGTGACATAATTGCTAGTGGAATAAGAATATACCTATTAGAATTGTGTAGCCATTGAAGGAAACTTAGAACTTAATGAATTCACATTAATTGGTACTCATAGGAATATGATTTACCATTTTAATGTTGGATATTTCCACTTGACTATTGGGAGGGGCTTGTTGATATTTTAGAGGTATTTTGGCTATCGCTTAACAAGGCAACCAAATTAGGTTAGAATTAGGTGGTTTTGTGGATAGGTAAGATAAGATTGAATCCTTAGAACCTTACCTGTGTCATGTTCATTTCTTTGGTTTTGTTTTGTCAATTTAGTTTATTATAATTATAATTATATTTTTTTAATTGGCCATTCAAATAATTCTCATGGGATCGACAATCTTATTCATCACTCTATTACTTGTATGACTCATACACTTACGAGATTTCACACAACATTAAATGCAGCTAAATTACTTAAATATCAAACAAGTCTCTAAGGCATAGAGAGAGATGAGCAAACAAGTGACAATATAAACTTAGGTGATGGGCCCTCAAATGTAATCAAGATAAGCAGATGTTAGGTAAAACGATTAGACAATAAGCATGAACAATCATTATGAAAGTCTCTAGTGGAATAGCATTGAGCTATGTGCATCGGAGATGAACAAAGCATAAGTGTGATAAGGTTAGGTGATGAGCCCTTTAAGTGTGATCTAGACAAGCAAGTAATAGCTAGTTTATGGATATATCAAGCATACTCAATTATCAAGCAAGTTTCCAGAGGGATAACCCTAAGCTATGTGCTCTGGAGATGCACAAAGCAATAGTATGATAAGGATAGGTGATGACTCAACCAAGTGTAATCAATAAAATAAGACATGAGCTAGGATGTTGAAGAACGGATCATAATCCACTATAAAGCAGGTCTTTGAAGGGACAACCCTAAGCTATTTGCTCTGAAGATAAACAAAGCAATAGTATGATAAGGCTAGAAAGCCAAGACATATAGCATAATCAACAATCAAGTAGGTCTGCGAAGGGACAAGCCTAAGCTGTGTGCCCCGGAGATGCACAAAGTAGTAATATGATACGGCTAGGTGATGAGCCCTTTAAGTGTAATGATGACAATCAAGCAATAGCTAGAGTGTGAAGGCATCAAGTAAGTCTCCAAAGGGACAACCCCGAGTCGTGTGCTCTGGGATGAACGAAGCAGTGGTGTGATGAAATTAGACAATGACTTTAAGTGTAATCAAGACAATTGTAAGTTTATTAAGTAGGGAACAAATTGAGTACCTTCCCTTGCCTTTGCTTGATTGAGCTAATGGGCATTGTTGAGGAGGAGATGTAGCCCTGTTGGTCTCTCACTTGATGGTATAAATAATGCTCTGGAGCTATAGTTTTTGAAGATTGATGAGCATGTTGAGACTCTAGACATGAGGTATGCTTTGTAGAGGTCCTCCAGATAGATGGCTTAAAATTGGATGACATGCAATGTAGATCAAGTATTATAGCTCCAAAGATTAGATTGTGTTGCTCTAGAGATTAGACAATATCGCTCCAGAGGCCAAATGAAGCATCACTGTAAATCAAACAAAATAGCACCGAAGACCATATAAAGTAATAGCATAGACCAGATAAGATAGCTCTGGAGATATAACAATGTTGACCAAATTAGGTAGCTCCAGAGATCAGATAATGTAGCTTGTATGAGGTAGTGATACATATCAGATGAGATAATTCTAGCTAGAGATGTAACGATGTTGACCAGATAAGATAGCTCCGAAGATCACGTGATGAAGTAATGAAGATCGGAGAAGATAACTCTAGAGATAACATGATGAAGTAATGCAAATCGAATATGATAGCTCTGGAGATCACATGATGAAATGCCACATATCAGTTAAAAGAGCTCTAGAGATCACATGATAAAGCGATGTAGATCAGTTAAGATAGCTCTGGAGTCACGTGAGGAAGTGACATATATCATATAGTATGCATCTGGAGATCACACAGTGAATTGATGCAAATCGGATAAGATAACTCCGGAAATCATATGATAAAGTGATGCAGATCATAGAAGATGGCTACAGAGTCCACATGAAGTGATGCAGATCAAACAAGATAGCTCTGGAGATCACAAGATGAAGTGATGCAAATTACAGAAGATGACTCCGGAAGTGATGAATTGATGCAAGTCAGACAAGATACTTTTGGAGATCACACGATGAATTGATGTAGATTGGATAAGATAACTTTAGATATCACATTATAAAGTGATGCAGATCACAGAAGATAACTCTAGAGATTGCATGACAAAGTGATGGAGATTAGATAAGATAACTTTGGAGATCACCTGACAAAGTGGTGTAGATCAAATAAGAGAGCTCCAGAGATTAGATAATGCGTCTCTGGAGATCAAATGATATAGACTAGAGAAGATAACTCCGGAGATTAGATAATGTGACCATGATGTAAAGTGACCACGTATTTAAAGGATGATCTATGTGACCATGGCATAAAGTGACCGCGCATGTAGAGGCAATATAGATAGGTTTTCTATGTGACTGTGGTGCAATGTGACCACACACATAGAGATAATGTAGCTGTGTTGTAAAGTGACCGCATACTTAAAGGATGCTCTATGATGTGATCGGGGCGAGCTCGGGCTCCACAAGCATCAAGGCTTAAGGAATAGAGCGTCACGTGATCGGGGCGAGCTTGAGCACCACACACATTGAACACTTAAACATGAGGTGCCATATGCAATCGAGGTGACTCAGGTGCCACATGCATCGAGGTAGCAAAAAATGGAATGTCACATGATCGGGGCTAGCACGGGCACCACACACATGGAACACTTAGAGATGACGTGCCGTATGCAATTAGGGCAACTTGGGCACCACCCGCATTAGGGTAGCAAAAGTGTCAGGTGATTGGGGCGAGCTCGAGTGCCACACATGTTAGAACACTTATAAATGAGGTGCCATATGCGATAGGGGTGACTCGCTTTACACACATCGGGGCAATTAGAAATGGTATGTCAAGTGATCGAGGTAAGCTCGGGCACCACACACGTGAAACACTTAGCAATAAGGTGCCATATGCAATCGGGGCAACTCAGGCACCACACACATCCAGGCACATAAGGGCTACAAGGCCTCTTAAAATCTTACATCTAGATCATTCAATCAGTCTATGGAGATGAAGCCCCGAGTCAGATATCAACGCCTGAAGGCAAGCCTTATGGAAAGCTTGATGGGTGTTGAAGACGGGAGCTCTCTGGAGTTAGCCTTGAGTGGTGTATATGACAGAGACTATTTGTAGTGTCTTTCCTTCTTTGGTGAATGAAGTGACACGGTTGGTACCTTTGGCAAGGAATAAGACTTTGAAAGTGATGGATAGGGTACATGGCTAAGCTCTGGAGATATGGGGATATACTTTAGAGGTGCAGGTAAGACTCTAGAGATATGAGACTGTACTCTAGAGATGCAGGGTAACGCTCCGAAGACACCATGTTAGCCTTTAGAGGAAATCGATGAAAGAGACTTAAAAAGGCTCTAGAGATGTGAGGAAGTACTCCAAATGTGCAAACAATAGTTTAGAGACTTGCGGCTACACTCTAGAGATACAGGATAAGGCTCTAGAGACATGAGACAATTCCCCAACGAAGTAGAGCGAGGCTTAGGAGATAGAGACAATATTTCAGAGGTATAGGTAAGGCTTTGGAGACACAAGGATATGTACTAGAAGTAATTGCTGAAGTTCATAATAAGGCTTTGAAGATGTGAGAAAATATTTCAGAGGTGTGGGAAAGATTCTGAGATATGAGAAAATATTTCAAGATGTAGGCAACGTGCCGGAGACACAAGGTTAGGCTCTTGAGGTAATTGTTGATGCTACAGTGACTCCGAAGGATAAGGCTCAGAAGATCAATAATACAACTTTGAGAATTGGTACTCTTGAGATAATGGATGAGACTTTGGCAACTCCCAAGGACAAGGCTCTTTGAAGATGGTGAGAATGACTCAAGATGTACTAGATGAGACTTTGTTGACTCCTATGGACAAGGCTCTGGAGAAAAAAATAAGTGTTAAAGGATGGTGTGAAAGACTCTAGATGTAATAGATGAGACTTTAGCGACTCCCAAGAGCAAGACTTGGGGACTTCCATCCATAAAAACATCATCATGGCAAGTTTGGTTGGAGATGAAATTTTTTGAGTCTTTCCAGAGCCTGAGAATGTGAAACATTGGCTCTAGAGGCCGCTATCCCTTCTTCTCTAGAGTAATCAGATTATTATGAATGAGGTTGTTAAGTTAGGAGACAGCTTTCGCAGGTGAAGTCGAACTCCTTTTAAAGTATGACATTTTCTCTGGCTCCTTGATTAGTGTTCATTCTTGTCCCTTTTTTAAATATTTTAAGGGAATTCTTGGACATCTTTGATGGTGGCACTTGTGGTGATTGGTGACAGTCTTGGTGTATACTTCGGTAGTGAATGTGGTGACTTTAGAGAGACTACGTGATCTATGGGTGTCAAAGTGTAGCACCACTTGAGTTATCTTCCATCAATGACTTCGTTCATAACACCTTTAGCGAGGTCTCCAAAGATAATGACAAAGTCTGGCTCTAGAGGCAAATGTGAGACGTTGTAGGCAAATGTAGAGACTCTATATATGAATGCTAAGGCTTTTTGTTGATGAAAGATGTGTCGTTGTCATTGGTGATCTAACACATGATGTGTTAAAGATTTGTATGGCCCTTCTGGTGGCCTTCTTCAAGGATATTGCCTCATAGGAATGACAAGTGTGGCATCTCTGGATAGAAGGACCGTTGACTTCTTCAATTTGTTCCATTAAGACTTTTGAGTCGTCCTGCATTCATTTGGTGACAGCTATGGGCTGGCTGTTCCTTCACAAGCTTTAGAGTTTTCAACTTCGGAGATAGGTTTTCTAGAAAAAGAATCTTTGGAAGAGCAAGAATGTCACCTTATTTCATACATCACAATTTAGAGGTCTTAACTATAGCAAAAGACTCTCAAGAGTGAGAATTTCTAAAGGGAAGCACGAACACTACTTTCTTCCACTTGGTAAAGACCAGAGATTTTGAATCCAAAGACGTGCTCTCTGAAGTGAGAACCTCTGGAGGGAACACGGATGTTGCTTTACTTCACTCCATAGAGTTTGGAGATTTGACTCTAGAAACTGATTTTTTGGAGGGAGAATATATGGAGGGAACATGAACATTGTTTTCATCCTCTCGGCGAGGTCTGAAGATTACGACTTTAGAGAAGGGCTCTCTAGAGCAAGAAATTTCAGAGAGAGCATGAATATTCCTTTCTTCCATTTGGCAAGTCCAAAGATTTTGACTCTAGAAAAGGGCTCTCTAAGTGAGAATCTCTAGAGGGAGCACATACATTGTTTTCTTCCTCTCGGCAGGGTCTGAAGATTTTGACCCTAGAAATGGGGTCTCTAGGGTGAGAATCTCTAGAAGGGCACAAATTTTTTTTTCCCTCCCGGTGGGTTCTAGAAATTTTGACTCCATAGAACGACTATCTAGAATGAAAATCTCCAAAGGGAGCATGGACATATTTTATTCTGGTTGGTAAGGTCTAATGATTTTGACTCCAGAAATGGGCTCTCTAGTGTGAGAATCTTTAGAAGGAGCATAGATATTGTTTTCTTCCTCTCGGCGGGGTTCGAAGATTTCGACTCTAGAGATGAGCTCTCTAGAGTGAGATTCTCCGGAGGGAGCACAAACATTGTTTTTTTTGTTTTTTTTCCTCGGCAAGGTTCAGAAATTTCGACTCTAGAGAATGGCTCTCTAGAGTGAGAATCTCTAGGGGGAGTACGGACATTGCTTTCTTCTGTTTAGCAGGGTTTGGAGATTTTGAATCTAGAGAATGGATCTCTGGAGTGAGAATTTCTGAAGGGAGTACAAGCATTGCTTTATTCTATTCAGCAGTGTCCAGAGATTTCAACTCCAGAGAATGGCTCTTTGGAGTGAGAATCTTTGGAGGGAGCACAAATATTGTTTTCTTCTTCTATTCAGCAGGGCCCAGATATTTCGACTCCAGAGAATGGCTCTCTGGAGTGAGAATCTCCGAAGGAAGCGTGAACATTGTTTTCTTCTTTATTCAGTAGGGTCTAAAGATTTCGATTCCAGAGAATGGCTCTCTAGAGTGAGAATCTTTGGTGGAAGTACAAATATTGCTTTTTTTTTATTCAGCAGGGTTCGGAGATTTCGACTCCAGAGAATGGCTCTCTGGAATGAGAATCTCTAGTGGGAGCACAAACATTGCTTTCTTCCTATGGGCAAAGTTTGGAGATTTTGACTCTAGAGAAGGACTCTCTGGAGTGAGAATCTTAAGAGGGAGCATGGATGTTGCCTTCGATGGTATGTGTACCATGCTCTGTAGTGGATTCTACAATCTCTTGAGAAGTTTTCTACTAAGTAAGTTGAGTTCTCTTGAGCTTAGGTGTTATAGTGATATGGCAGTGTAACTTCCCTAGTGGAGTCGCAATGTTGATGGTGCCTGGTAGATCCGGAGGGTGATATATTATGGGTGTCGATATGGCGATCTTTGGCTAGTTGGTTATAATTTCCGAAAAATTTTAGACTTAACCACCTTAGTTAAAAAGGGATTGAGTCCAAAATTTTCCTCGTAAAATCATGTTTGATGGAAATATGAATTTTGTGATAATAAATCCAAAATTTCATAATTTCAATATTTTATGTCCATATTAGCATACATAGTGTAATTTGGTATTGTAAGTATTCCATCCAATAAAGTTTCAGTCAAGAAATCTTATTTATACGAATAAGCATAAATGTTTTTATATTCATTAAATTGGACACCTAATTTATGGTAATGCTCAATATAGTTTAGAAGTCACACAGTGCAAATTTCCACTGTGTGAGTGTTAAATTAACGTACTGCGTGAAAAAAATATGTTAATTTACACTAATTATAAGCACAGTATAAATAAGCTTAAGAATACAAGTATGGAAACAATCAGAACAACCAAACAGGGATAATCCTTAGCATATGTAGTATAATTCCTAAATCATTAATTTTCATGTAGTACCGAGATAATTAGAGTTTTGATAGAACAAGGCCATGAGATAGTCTTATTCAATAAAAGGAACCTTAAATAAGCATTTTGGGTCGATTACAACCTTTTTCGAGTAAAGTTTCCGTACTGTATGATTTTAATTGACATTGAAATTTTAGGTAGTCAGATATTGAATTATGGCCAATTACGGAATTAAGAGTATTCATGGACTCTACGATACTGCTAGGAAATAAAAATATTAGTTTTTTGAAAATTAAAGCAAAATGAGAAAATTTCCTATACCAAGTAGCACCTTAACTCATGAAACCATTAGATAGTGTCTTATGACATTATTATGACACAAGTACAATAATGGACCATATGGAGCAGTTAGAGTATGAAATATTAGTTGTTTGTGGGCTAGAGCAAAAATGACATTTTACACTATCCAAAAGTACTGCTGAAAATATTTCTAGATAAAGTTTAGACTGAAGAACAAGCATATAGCTGCATTTTCAGTTCATTAACACCATCCAACCCACGGTTTTTAGAAGGCCAACAAAGCCAAGAGACATCCTTCCTTAAATCAAGGAATAGGCGTCAAAATTTTGTGGTAAAAATTTTTAGGTCATGAATAGTTTCCATAATGGAATGTGCATTTAAGGCAATTTTTGCACCACTTCAAGAAGTCACCACCGGATCCCTTAGCTGAAGGAAATCAGCCAATCTCATGCCATTTAAGATGGTATGGAAAAGTAAGTGCAATTAGCCAGATGTCTATATAAGCAAACCAAGCCATTTAATGTTTATTTTACAACCCTTTCTCTCTCTTTTCTCAGCCAAAAGACAGCCCTTCCCTCTCCCTTTCACTCTGAAATTAAGCCTTCAAAGGGTAAGACTCTTGAACCATTCTCCTTAAGTTTCAAGCTATAATTTATGTTTAGAACCGTGTATAGGAATTTGATATTGGGTTATAATAAGTTTTATATTTTTGTTATTTCAGTTTTTATATTGAAGGGCTTTAGATCTAAGGGGTGATTACGTTTAAGATAATATTTGATTATGTTCATGCCTTAGAAACATGTTTGGAGGTGTCTAATCTAAGTAACAACATTTTCAAAAACTGTCCAAATTTTCAATCATGGTTTTATGATCCAACGACCATGTACAATATGTTTTTAGCTTTCACCATCTACTGAAAAGTTTTAGAAGTAGAAGTTAAGAACAATTCTTTCTCAAATAGGCATTCTCAAATTCGGACTTTACAATCACGTTTCAAGCTATTTTCCAAAACTGGACAGAAGCTGGAATAAACCTGCCCAGCCACGGATTTTAGTCCAAATGACGGTTTTAGAGGATGAGTTAGCTTTTTCTGAAAGTTTTAGATATCTTAAAAATACAAAAGTTTCATGCAGATTATTTGTTTCAAAATGTCTCAAGAGTAGTCTTTGAGGACGATTTATAAACTACCGTAAGAAATGAGATCTCCTGATAACAGGATCTCTTACCTATGGGATTTGGCCAAAAAGAGTTTCTTAGAGGCCGAACTAGATTTAAAACAAAACAATAAAGGTGTAGATCTTGATGAGTTCTAAAAGTTTCATGAAGATTGTTTTGCCTAGATATGAGGTTAAGATTGAGTTTCAGACCAATTTTTAAAAGCAGGCAAAACTAGAACAATGTTCCTTGAATAAGGATTTAGCCACGGGTTTTTATACAAACGAACAAGTTGGAGACCAAATTAGCTTTTGGTTCAAACATGAAAATTTATAGCATGATGAGATCTAAACATTTTATGAAAATGACTTTTACTAAAAATGCTTTTAAGTCACTGTTTTATATTGATTTATGAAATGGATTCCAAACCGAAAATAAAATAGTTTTGTCTCAGTTTTTCAAAAGGAAAGTGTAAGATACAAGCCAAACCAAGCTTTGACCAAAGCTAGAAAGTTTAAGATCTATGAATTTCAAATAAGTTTTTATGGAGATGATATTTTCTGAAAATGTCTTAAGTACAGTTTTATGATGATTTATGAATTACTGGAAAACAGGAAAATTTATGATTACAAAATTTTCTAGGCTTTGGTTTTCATAGAAAATAAGCACTTAGATTTTGAATTAGACTTAAGCCAAGCATAAAAGATTTAGATCTCGATGAGACGTACAAGTTTTATGCATGAAGAAGTTTTTAAAAATGACATTACAAGACAGTTTTATATGTGATTTACGGAATAAATTCAAACTAGTGAATTTTCTATAATTCATACTATACAGTTATGAAATTTAAGCAAATGATTATGTTAAATATTTAATTAGTTTTTGGTTAAAACACAAAAATCAAAGATCTTTCTAAAAAAGTATACAATTTGTGAAGAAATATTTTACAGAAAATACAATTAAAAACATGTCAGTTCATGAAGGAATGTAACTGTTACGACAAGCAAGACTATAAACGCAAATATTCATCCTAGTCATCCAAAACGGTGCTCATAAATTGTCTTATTCTTATTATTATTTTTCTGTTTTAACTATTTCTAAAAGTCACTTTATTAAAATTCATTTGCAAGTTCTAGGCACTAATAAATTGAAGTCCAACAACATTTCATGATAACTCCAATTCAAGCCTACAAGGTAGTTTATGTTTGGTTCGTCGATGATGAAATTTTTATGTTAAAATTGATTAACTTTTTAAAAAATTAATTATAAATTTTATTAACTTTTCAGAAAAAGATAAAGATTGGGATGAAAAAATATAGTTTAATTAGAGTTAAACTTAAATATCAAATAAAGAATATATTGGTTTGTAACAAAAGTACGTCCATCAAAGAAGAAGAATTCTTATATACAATTACAATTATCAGATGAAGGGTATTTTAAATAGCAGCAATAATGCTCCTGACATCCTCTTTATTTATAGTTTTCTTCATCCATCTTGTATTACATTTTACAAATTAAATAGGGTGGTTAATTTTAAGATAATAGCATGAGAAATAAGCTTTATGAGTTTTCATCAATTATTTATCACTTTTTTTTTTAATTTAGGATAATACCAATTCAGTTTGCTCCAAAAACGTTTTACAAAAAATATGTATATGGTATTTCCATCATCTCATGTGTTGCAATCCATTAAACGACATATTAACTGAAAAAACATCAAAATTAATTTAAAAAAAAAAAAAAAAGCACCAAACAACATGAATTAAGGAAAAAATACGTATTTGAAATATTTTCAAAATTAATAAAAGACAATAACATAAGAAAACGAAAAAGAAAAAATTGAAAAGGGTTAAAATTAATTCAGTACATGCACTTTTTTTTTTTTTTTTTTTTTGAGAAAAACAGTTTAAGTGGTTGCAACTATTCAATTAAATACTCTATTGTATCATATCATGTATTATTTTTTTAACTTCTCACTGAAAGATGTCTATATAATAAAATGTTTTAATAATTCACAATCTAATAATCTTACGATTGCAGTTGTTCAAGACAACTCTTGAATATTTAAATAACACTAATAATGTACTCGTGTATAGTTCAGTTTTCAATCATTCATAATACTTGTGGAAGAATCATATTTTTGTGTTAGAAATTCTTATGTTTATAAGTAATTAGACTTTTCCATGCAATCACTCTCTCAAATGATAGGTACACATTAAGCTCTCACTCATTATATATATAAATATTTGTTTTTCTCTTTAAGACAAAAATATACTAGCACAAACCTCTTTTTTTGGTATAATTCTCTCGCACACACAGGTACAAAGAAGACCTTAAAACATGTGTTTGTGGAGAATTTGATGAAGAAATTGGTATTTTATTATTAAAAATGTGGTGGTTGTTATTTTGTTCTTTCACGGCGAGATAATGATATGTTTAGAACTGTTATTTTACGGAAAACTCGCTACAAATTATGTTAGTTATTATTATTATTTTTAATGAAGTATCTCCCCTTAATATCATTGCTTTACAAAGATATCCTTATTGTTTTTTTTTTTTTTTTTTGCCAGATTATTAATTTATACAATTAGAAGATACCCTTAGAAAATATTTAATCCATGAAAAATTGTTGAAAAATGTTTTTAATATATTTTTAAAAATTATTATGGAAAGTTGATGTTACTTTTCAAATTTAATCATTGCATCTAAATATTTAAGATACGTTGTCCAATATGTGGATTTCATTATACTATATTGTCATTATTTATTAAATTATCATTATTTTTAACCTTATATGATTTAGAAACAAATATTATCTTACTTTATTGTCAAAACACACATTATCTTAATATAACATAAACGACAATCTCTTTTTTTCCTTCCTTCTTCTTCTTCTTTTTTTTTTTATTTTTTTTATTTTTTATAATTTGATACTATTAGATTAGATACTTTTAAAGAAATCAAAAACTATTTTATAAAAATTACTCCTTTAAACTTTTAGATCTGTACATATTGGATCCGATTAAGGACATTTGAAAATTTTAATCGATCTATATTAATTAAAAATATATATTATCAATTAGTATAACACATATAAAATACGTGCTACAAACTAGTTAAGTTAAAAGAGCAATTATTTAGTACTGATTGTTATTTTTTTTTTATCATATCTCTCTTGTAGGCAACTTTGTAATTTCACATGTAATAAGGATTATGGGTGTCAAGTGTGCCGCAAATATATGCTATATCATAATTTTATGCTTAATACCCTCAATTGATGCATCCAAGGAGTGTTATAAGCATTTTTCCATCAAAAAAATTAATTAAGAAAAAAATATTCATACACTTTTTCAAATTAAAGAGAAAAGAATGTTACAAATTAAATTTTGAAAAACATTTTATAATAAGATCTAAAATTTAAGGGGAAAAAAAAAGTAATTTGCCCTCTTTATAAATGTTATATAATATAGTGATTAATTTAATATTTGAGGAAACCCTACGGTCACTACCAACTATATAAGCATCTCTTTACCCTTTTGTTTTCTTTCGCCGCTTCTCATCTCTGTGTCTCTCTCTCTTTCTGCCATCTTATTCAACCATTAAGGCAGTAACTCTTTTTTTCCAACCCAAAAAAAAAAAAAAAAAAAAAAAGGGCAGTAACTGCACTCATTGTCTTCGAGCACTCAAGAGTCAGAGTCCAGCCATCTCTTAGTCTCTTGCATCGTCTCTCCCTCTCTATTTCGTTCCAGATATTTTCGATTACAGGTTTAACGGGTTAATCTACCAACCCTTTTTTTTTTTTTTTTTTTTTTTTAATATTTTCAATATTACTTGTTGACGATTTAAAAAAAAAAAAAAAAGATCACTCGGTCCCTTCTCTCTCTCTTTTACCGGCAGGTTTTTGAGACAATCGGTGACTGGTGAAGGAGATCATTTTGCTTTTCCGTTAGAAAAGGTTAAAGATTTGAGAGCGTTGATCGTGTAAGGCTTGTTGTCCAGACCCAATCCTAGTGAGCCGAGCCGAGCCGAGCCGAGCCGGCCGAGCTCAATGAGCCGCGAGTTCGTGGGCGTTACGGCCTGTTGCGGCCCAAGAGTTTTCCATGCCGCTCATTGTGGGTCGGCCCAAAATGTAGGCCTAACTGGCCCCGCTTTTACTTCCTTTCTTCACCGGCCCACTGTATATAAATGGCCGCCCCTACGGAGAGAGCGACATGTGTTCAGAGATGGAATACCAGAAAGCTGCTATCGGCATACTCCTCATACTCAGCGTTTTAGCTTCTTCCTCTAATCAGCGAACCGAAGGTAAATCGCCTCTTTTAATTCTTATTTTATATTTGTTATTAGTTATATGCAATGCGATGCAGAATATTTGTTCATTCTCTGGTTGTTAACAATTACGATATTTATGAGATCAACTACATTATTTGTATTTGTATCGATTTGGTTTCGACGCGACACTTGTTTTTTGTGTCTAATCTCTATTCTCTTTGCTGGTGGCCTTCAGTTAGAGTGGGGCCTTAAGCAATGGCCAAGGAGTCGGCTACTGGTTATGGGATTATGTTTTTGAATTGATTTGGAATTGATTTCAAATTGATTCCCTTGATTCTCTCTAATATTTGTGGGATTTATCTTTTCCTATCTGATTTTTGGCCCTCTTTTGAAGTCTTAAAGAACCCGTCTAGGGGATGCTCGACGGGTTGGAAGAGATAGTTGAGGGTCCTTTAAGTTCTCTTTCAAATAAAAAAGAAATAATAAATAATCTTGAAGGAATTGTATTTTTAGCAAAGTAAAATTACTCTCTGTTTGAGGTACATAAGTCTGTTTTCTTTCCCCCTTCTTCTGGAAGTGTGAATATTCTCAATATTTGTACATGCCTATATGGTTTACGCCCCATTTTTTGCGTGTCGGCACCAGATGCTGGTAGCTAGTCTGGCTCTTGATATGGCTGAAGCTTATCCGGGTGACTTGTTCTATTGAGGGTGATTGTAAGACTGTTGTTGAGGCCTTTTCCAATAAGCCTTGCCTGAGGGATTGGTGGGTCTCACCTGCATTCCTTGTGGGTTTTGATAAGTTTTCTTCGATGTCTTTTCTGTTAGTTGCTTCTCGTACTGCAAACTCTCTGTTAAATGGTTTGGATAAGTGGGCTTTACAAGCCAAAGTTCCAGGCTCTTTTGCTTATTCGGAGGTGGCTCCCTCTTTGGCTACCACAAGACACTTTCAGTTTTGCCTTTTCTTTGCTCAAGTATAATTTTACGTAAGCAAACTAATATGTACATATATGTCTATATTTATAGTTACATGTGTATGTAATAGTGTATTTTTCACTTAAAAAACTTTTTTTGCTTACTGTACTTTTCTGGTATCTCATTTCTATAACAGCCATATGCATGTTATTCAACTACTACCTGATATGGTTTGTTTGTTTGTTTGTTTGTTTTTGTTTTGTTTTTTCTGTGCTTTGATTTTTTGGTTTGGTTTTTGCTCTGAAACTGCCTAATATGTTTAAAACATGCACTTGGTATTTCTATTTGGAAATGGTTTGCCTGCTTTCAGAACATACATACATTGAAGCTTACAAATATACCAGTTATTGAAATGTCGAAAAATATTTGTGTATGGTATGGTATGGTATATCTTACTAGAAGCAAGATATAGGGTTTGGGCCTGTGAAAATGTCATATCTGTTTGGGCTACATGTCTTTGACTGAGAGTTTAGTCTAGGCCTGGGCTTAGTTTCAAACCTTCCCGAGGCTTGAGCATTTTGGGAGCTGAAGCGGTTTTATAAGCAACTAGGGAATTGTGATTTGATCTCAGATCCAAGGAATGGAACTTGGGGGCATAAAAAACTCTCATCTGCCACTTCCTCGATAGATTGTAGGAGTATGAATATTAGCAAAATGAAAATACTTAATATGTTTTCGTTGACAGGTGCTGAAGCCATGCGTTGCTTTGGGAATTGTGGTGACATGATTAAGTGTAGGAAGATCTGCAAGCAGAATGGCTTTTATTCCGCAACTGCTAAAATTATGCGGATTGCCTCCGGTGGATCAAAATGTTGCTGCGTCATCCTTGCTGAGGAAAATGTTCGAGCATTTTAGATTTGTGCTACAAATTACAATAGAACAGTAATAAATTTGTAGATGGATATTGTGCCCTTAAGTGCTTTGTTGATGGATATTGTCTTAAACTGACTTATAGACTGGTTGGTGGTTGTTAGTTTACCAATTCTCTAAAAGTTTAAATTATTAGGAGGTAGGTCAACAATAATTTTATATTTCAATACTCCCCCTCACGTACAGGCCAGATAATGGGTAAACGTGCGGACATATATTAATTTAAAAGTCTAACACAAATTATAAGAATCTCGAAACATATTAAAGGTCTAACACAATGATTATAAATGGGTTGAATAGTGTAATTGCGTAGGTCGAATTCAAGATCTTCCACTCTGATACCATGTTAAAACCTAAAGATAAGATACTTGTTGGATGCAATTGGGTATTTACAGTCAAGTACAAAGCGGATGGTTATAGAGTGCTACAAAGCAAGATTAGTTGCAAAGGGATACACACAAACATACGGAATTGACTACCAGGAAACCTACGCATCTGTTGCAAAAATGAACACTAATTGAGTGCTTCTATCGTTAGTGGCAAGTTTAGATCGGCCTCTCCAGCAATTAGCTGTGACGAATGCGTTTCTGAATGTGGATCTTAAAGAAGAAGGGTACATGGATTAATCGTCAGGATTTACTCATGGAAGTAAGGAAGACATGGTGTGCAAGTTAAGAAAATCATTATATGGCCTAAAGCAATCGCCAAGGGTTTGGTTTGTCAGGTGTGCAAGAGCACATAGACAACAAGACTATGTACAGGCCCACTCAGATTATACGTTGTTCTAGAGACATAGGAACGGAAAAATCACCATTCTTATTGTTTATGTGGATGACATAATCTTACAGGTGATGACAAAGAAGAGATGGAGAGAATAAAACGGAAGCTTCCCTCGAAATTTGAAATGAAGGACTTGGGGAATTTAAGATACTTCCTCAGAATGAAGGTGGCGAGAAACAAGATGGTTATTTTAGTCACTCAATGCAAGAACGTGATTGATCTTCTTAAGGAAACAAGAATGTTGGGTTGCAAGTTAGTTGACACTCCAATGGATCCTAACGTGAAATTGAAACTGAAAACAAATAGCAATCCAGTTGATAAAGGAAGGAATCAACATTTGGCAGGAAAGTTGATTTATCTTTCCCACACAAGGCCGAATATAGCCTATTATGTAAGTTGTGTCAGCCAATTCATGCACTCACCATCGGACATTGAAGCAGTTTAACGGATCTTGAAGTACTTAAAAGACACACCAGGAAAGGGGCTGTCTTTCAAGAAAAGTGAGGCAAGAGGGGTTGAAATGTTTACAGATGTGGATTGGGCAGGTTCTATAAGTGATAGAAGATCTACATTCAGCTATTGTTCATTCGCGTGGGGTAACTTAGTGACGTGGAGAAGCAAAAAGCAGGCAGTGGTGGCAAGAAGTAGTGCCGAGGCTGAACTGAGGTCAGTAGCTCACGAAATTTGTGAGGCTCTTCGGTTGAAAATGTTGTTAGAAGAATTGAAGATGATAGTTGCAACACCTTTGAAGATCTTTTGCGACAACAAGGCAGCAAGCAATATATCTCACAATCTGCTACATCACGATCGGACAAAACACGTGGAAGTGGATAGACATTTATCAAGGAGAAGATAAAAGAAGGCATCATTTGCATGGTGTATGTGCCAACTTCTGAACAAACAGCAGACATACGAACAAAGGGACTCTTTAGACCAATGTTTTGAAAAAATGGTAGACAAGCTGGAAATGCACAACCTGTATAGTTTAGCTTGAGGGGGAGCGTTGACGAGTTTGTTTTACTTAGTCCTAAGTTTTAGGAAGTAAACCTGAGTCAGGTGGTAGTTCTATTTTCTAGGGGCTTGTAACTTAGGCATATTACGTTTCCTTCTTCCTCCTTTTTTTTTTTTTTTTCCTCTCTTTGTAAAGTATAAATATGTAAGTCTATTATGTACACAATTAATTGGGCAATAATAATTTACAGCAGTGCTTCTCGACTCCTTTTCATTAGCTTTTGGTGGTTGGTTGTTAAAACGAAAAAACAATGTAACGGTTTGAATTAAATCTCAGTAAAG
The DNA here is from genome assembly GCA_025413485.1 of Ficus microcarpa. Taxonomy (NCBI): domain Eukaryota; kingdom Viridiplantae; phylum Streptophyta; class Magnoliopsida; order Rosales; family Moraceae; genus Ficus; species Ficus microcarpa. The sequence goes on from CM046387.1 coordinate 2,914,172, forward strand.
CTAAGGAAATTGTGGAAGATCGGGCATATATCCTTTAAATATGTATTTTCATCTTGAACAACACGAAAATATCCTATGACATGTTGGACTTGTCGTTGGTGACCTTCTCTATTGATGGCTACCATGATAATATTATCGGTGATTACCAATATTAGAATAAAGTGCGTGTAACCTAACCATAATTTGATTTCTGAAATAATGCTTGGATAAATACCAGACACAGTCATTCGAATTTTTTTTTTTTTTGGTTTACAAATCTAGTAAAATCTTATCATATTTTTATAGGGTATAGATATATATTTGTTCCTCTATTAATTTTGAACACGTTAAAAATAAGTTTCATTTTAATCGGATGTGAAATGAAAAAGTAATGAAATTTTAAAACTTAAAAATAGATGAGAGAAATTTTTGAATTTGTAAATATTACTGTGCAAAATAAGTTTGAAATGGAAATTTGAAATGGAAATAAGTTGAAGAGTTAATTTTAAAAAAGGAGAATTTTTTTTTTTTTCAATCTCATTTCTAAAATGAGATATGCCTTTAGATATGAAAAAAAATAACATTTTCATTTTATTTCTAAAATGAGATGGCCGAACACAGGAAACAAACCCTTATTTTCATATATTTTACTAGGTTACGATACAATATGATCTATTGCTTTTACAAAATATTTTTGGAGCGAATATCAATTTTGAAACTGAGGAATAAATGATCTTCGAGACCCCCTCTGAAGACTTCATAGTGTTTAGGACTGCTTATAACTTAAGAAAGAAATCCTTTACAATAATGGAGCTTATGAAAGAGTTAGATGAATTCAAAGCTATGACCAAAACTCCCAACAATTCTGGTGAGGCAAATGTGGCTAAAGAAAGTCCTACTGCTAAGTCTAACAAGAAGAAGAAGAACAAGAAATCGGCCAAGATATCTTCTATTCCTCCTAAGCCAAAGGAGAACAAGAAAAAAGGGAAACAGAAAGTAGCAAAGAATGAATGCTGCTTTTGTGGCAAGGCTGGAAACTTCAAGAGGGATTACCGGGAATACCCATCCAAGAAGGGTAGAGGTAATAGTCATCTTTACTTCATTGAGGCATACTTAGTTGATGATTGTAAGGAATTATGGGTTGTGGATTCTGGAGCCACGAATCATAATTGTGTTTCTTTGCATGGGTTCAAGAAAATAAGGAATCTCAGTGATAGACACTTTACCTTGAGGACAGGTATGGGGCAACTTAATGATAGCTCAATTTACTCAAAACGAGCAAGGAATTCGAAAAACAATGATACATAACTTAGGCATTTGTGATTGGGTATTATTAGGCAAGGAATGAAACAAAAGTTAGTAAAGGACGAGCCTCTCATGGATTTGAAAGTTGATCCATCACCTACCTACGAATCCTGACTGGAAGACAAAATGATCAAGATGCCCTTCTAAGGCAAAGGAGATTGCACCACAAAAGTCTCAGAATCAGTGCATAGTGATGTTTGTGGTCTGGTGAACATCCATGCACGTGAAAAGTATGAGTATTATGTCACCTTTATAGATGACTACTCAAATTATGGATATTTTTACCTAATGAACCGTAATAGTGAAACTTTAAAAGTTCAAATATCGAGTGGAGGTTGAGAGCAATTAGGTAAACCTATCAAGACAGATCGTGGTAGAGAGTACCTCTCTTATGAATTTATTGGACATCTCAATGAAAATGTTATTGCATTTGGTTTGACTGCACCAAGAACTCCACCACACAATGTTGTAGTGGAAAGAAGAGACACGACGTTGTTGGTCGTGGTAATATCTATGATGAGTTACAACATTGCCAATTAACTTTTGGGACATGCTCTTTAAACGGCTGCCAAACTTATAAACTTGACTAATGCGGTTCTGAACACCACTTATGAGTCATGCACGAGATGCAAGCCCAAATTGAATTATTTGTGAATTTGGGGTGTCTGACACACATTTTTAACAAGAAATCGAACAAATTGGAGTCTCGTTGGTATCCAAAGGGGACAATGGGGATATAGACAGAGAAAATTTCAATTTTTGTGTAACTGAGGAATTCTCAACAAAAATAAGAGCTTTCAAGATTGAGAACAGAGAGATAGAACAGAAAATGAGTGTTGCTTCGTGATCGAAGATCGCGATGCTTGGAAGACTCTGATCGCACCCATCCAAGCTCCAAATCTCAGATCTAATCGTGACTGGCTCTGTTTGGTCCAAATGTCCAAAATCGAAGGATTTCTTCTTCATTGGAGGTCAGTCTAATTATTTTTGATTTATTTCGTTTTTTGTTGCAAAGATTTGGGCTCTATTTGGTCCATGAGATAAAACAAAAGGAAAAAAAAAAAAAAAAAAGATCAGACACACCAGATTTGGTTGATGCTTTTTTTTTTTTTTTTGCCTTTATTTTAAAAAAAAAAAAAGTTTTGCTTATTGGATTTGGTGGATTTTGAACTTTGTTTTTATTTTTGTGTTTGGATTGTTCATTGTTTCCATACTTATGGTTTGTGAATTCTGAGTTTTTATGATTTTTATTGATTTTTTTTTTTTAAATTGTTTCAACGATAAAATATGGTGTTTTTAATATTTCGGTGATAAAACCTAAAAAATCTAACAGAATCGAAAGTTTTCGACCGGTAACCAATTGGTTATTAATTGGAAACCGGTTACCTGCCGGTGACATTGGTTACTGGTTGGTAACGAATTGGTTACCAATTAGTAACCAACTAGTCACTTCGTTACCCACCGGCGATGTTAGTTACTGATCGGTAACCAACTGGTTACCGATTAGTAACCAACTAGTTACTCGTTGATGACGGCGGTTACCATCAAAAACTCGTTGGTGGTCGGTAATCATGTGGCAACCAACTGATAACCCATATATCTATATCATGGATACCAATAAATAATTATAATTGATATTTTAAAATAAATAGATAAATAAATATTGATGATGTCATGTTATAATATTTCTTGCAAGAGTTTTTTCCTGTGTGGCAAAACTCAATCAAATGCATGATTTTGTGGCATTTTTCTAAACTACCCATATCTAAGTCTCACTATAAGTATAAATTCTTAGTCTCATGATAAGTATAATTGAGCCAACCCAACCATAGGTACGCAACTTTGAGCATTTACTAGTGTGCCATAACAGATTCAACTCCTATATCTCCTTATTCATGTCCCCTTTTGTCATTTTAATAATATCATGACATATTAATTTAAAATGTATATTTAATAACAATATAACATCACATTACTAAAAATATCATATAGTTGCCTACATGTAATAATATTATTAGAGAGACAACAATGAGACATAAATAAGGGACAGAGACGATAACCACTATAAATTCTTTTTAAAAAAGGCAAAAAAATTAAAAAAAATTTCACAATAACTTGGATGGGAGCTTTTGATAAATGCCACAAAATCATGGCTTGAATTGATTTTTGCCACAAAAGAAAAAAAACCTTTTGTAAAAAATATCATAGATGACATCATAAATACTTATTTATCTATTTATCTTAAAATACTTATTAATTGGTATCCATGTTATAACCGCAAAGTTACCAATTGGTAGTCAGTTAGTTACCAACTGGTTACCAACCAGTAACCAATTACTGGTAGCCAAGTTGTCAAATTTCAAAAAACCAACAACCACAGAATCATACAATTGGAACCATATATGAGATAATAACAGAGAAAAACAATTAAAAAAAAAAAATAGATAGTCAAAAACGGCGGATTAAATTGGAATGGATCTCCCCCTCCATGCAATCCAGAGCAGAGATTTGATGTCCGACACCGGAGGAAGATCATTCAAAGGAGGTCGTAGTGGATCTCCTCTCCACAGCCGTGACGAGAGAACTTGATCGGAGGAGATTTGGATCTCCTCGTTCGCGGTCACCGAATATCCATCAGAGCTTTGAAGGCCGATGAAAGCGGAGGTGCGAAGTTGGCTTGGAAACAAGCGTAAGAGAAACTCCGGCAGTCGGATCTCCTACACGAGGACTCAATTGGAGATATGCGGTAACGAGGCATCCTCATCGAAGCTCGTGGCGGTGTGATGGCGGATTAGCAGATCAGAGTGACGGCAGAGAGGAGATAGAAAGGGAAGGGAAGAGAGAGAGGAAAGGGGTGGTTTGTCACGATAAAAGGGGAGAGAGAGAGAAAGAGAGAGGGGGAGTGGGGGGAGAGAAAAATTATTGCGTGAAAGGGTTGAGAGAAAGAGGGGGTATAGAGAGAAAGAGAGAGGGGGAATGAGAATGTGAGAAAAAAAGAAATTTTTTAAAATAGTGTTTTATTAATTTTTTGAAACTAAATAGTTTTTAATTAATTATTACATCGTCCAATTGACATTTTTTGTAAAATTTTTTAAGCCATGGCAAAAATCAATCCACCAATTTTTTTATTTTTTTATTATTTTTTTTGCAGACCACCTAATTATCCGAACTTTGAAACACAGGGAAAACACAATCCATGATGAACCCTACAAAGGCTAAATACATGGCTCGAATGGTAAGAATCCTCTAAATCAAACTACTCCGTCCAAATGCTATCAAAGTGTGCATAAATATTTCAAATTTAGTAACTTTAAAATCATGATTTCTAACACATATCACAGTAAAAAACCCCTGCAAAAGGTTGAATAGTTTGGCAAAATAATTTCATGTTATCAAAACAACAAAAACAGAAGCAAGAGTGAAATTCAAGACTCACGTCAAGATTTCTTTAACAGAAGCTAAGGAACTTACAAGAACTGTAAACTGTACATGATTTTCAAACATTAGGACCAAAAACCACCCTTTCAAATTTTCTAAAAAAATTCATAAATTTAGCAAAACCGAGGGGAAAAGCCATTTCTCAAGTCTCTGATCCTTATTTTCCCAAATAAAGTCCAAAAATTGCAGAAAATCCTCAAATCCCAACACAAACTACAAAATAGAGCTAAAAACTCTGACACAAATTTGAAGCAATTAGCAATTTACAAAAATCCTCTCAGATGAAGGTAACACCAGTTTAGCATAACAAGATATAATTTCTTCATGGGAAACCAAAATCGCAAGAGAGAAATCAAGGAATTAAACTCGAATCACAAATCCAAAGGAAACGCCACGATTTTGGTTTTGGAAAATATCATACCTTACTTGCTTTGATTTGATTTTCAACAAAAAATTGAGTTCCTCTTCAATTTCTCTCATACTAAGTTGGATTAGTCCTTCTAGGTTGAAACTCCATACTATAAAGCTTTGCGGAGACAAATTTATCTTACCGGTGGCCTGCTTGAATGATAAAGGAAGAGAGAGAAAAAGAAGAAAACAAACAAATAAATGCAATGTCTTCATCTTTAAAGTTGAAAAGGACATATAAAGGCAAATGGTGGGGTCTTGTACAATTGAAATTAGTGGGCTGCTTTATTCACCACCCAAAACACGGGGTAGGGGGACCGGTGGCCTGCTTTAATGATGCAGAAAAATAAAAGAATAATGAAAGAAGAAGAAAGGAAGAGAGAGAAAAAAAGAAGAAAACAACCAAACAAATGCAATGTCTTTATCTTTAAAGTTTAAAAGGATATATAAAGTCAAATGGTGGGGTCTTGTACAATTGAAGATAGTGGGCCGCTCATTCACCAACCAAAACTCAGGGAACATTTTGTAAAAATTTTCCAAAAGTTGGACAAAACTGAAATTTACAAAAATTGTGTGGTAGAATTAAAAAAAATTTTCATACGTGAAAATATAATTATTAGGATCAAAATATAATTTGGCAACTAATTAAACCTCATTTTAAACTTGTTGATCCCTATTGATTGCACTAATTTTTCTGAGTGTTACAACTCCCCCTTCCTAAAAGATCCTTGAAATTAGAATCTAACCTCCTATTTGACTCGCATACTCATTTTTAAAATGAAAAATTTTCCTGTTTAAAATAAGAAAATCATTTTATTTTGAGAATAAAATGACATTGGGATGTGTAAAAAAAGTTTCTTTCTTAAAAAGAAAAAGAGTCTAAAATTCGTTTGAAAAGTTAAAATGAGAAAAGTGATACTGAGAATAGTACATTGGAAGAAAATTTTAAAAAGATTTCAAAAAGATTTCAAAAATGTACTGTATAAAATATGTTTGAGAATAAGATGTCCACCTTTTTTCCAAAATGGGAAAAATGATAGAAAAATTGATAAAAACACTCTTTTAATTTGTTATTCTTTCACCAATTTTGGAAATGGACATACAAAACAAATAGGGATTAAGCTTAGAGCATCTCCAATGCAATGCTAAATTAATATGTCAATAGTAAATTATGGCATTTGGATTGAAAAAAAAAAAAAAAAGCTCTTCAATGGAATGCTATCTTTCATGACAAATTTACCATATGCTAAACTTTATAGTAAATTTGCCACAAGATATAGTAAATTTCATTTTTGATTCTTATTGATTGTTGTCTCATATAATTATTACAACATTTTTGTTTTCATTTATTTAAATAATAAAAGTTTACTTTTACACCTTTCAAATCACAATAATACTATTTAGATGGTAATAATAGAAGAAGAGAGGTCTCTCCCATCTGGTGAGAGTTTCGGTCTCTCCTTTCCGGTGAGAGTTGTGGGGGTGAATGATGGAGGAGATGTTAGGGCGCATGGGTTCTTTCTCAATCACAGAAGAGGAAGCGACGGTGATCGGGATCCCTGACGAGGTAGTGGAGAAGGGTCGACGAGAGGCGAGATTCGGATTGTTAGGGAAGATTTTGTCGTCCAAACCTTTCAATAAAGGCGCTGTTATATCGACCATGACAAAGCTATGGGCTGTTGATGGAGATCTGAATGCCCAGGTAATCGACCATGACACTTTTCTCTTTTCTTTTGAGAAAGAACATGAGAGGGCTAGAGTGGTAGCAATGGAACCATGGTCTTTCAACAAATCACTGTTAGTGTTAAAGGTTGTTAATGGCGACGATGTTTTACGGTGGGATAATTGGAGTCTCACTTGTTTTTGGATTAGAATATATAATCTCCCATATGATGGGATGATTAGAGAAATCGGGGAGAAGATAGGCAATGGGATAGGGAGATTTATTGACGTTGTTACGGATAGGAATGGCCGATGCTTCGGGTTGTATATGCGCTTGAGAGTGCAAATCGATGTATCGAAGCCGCTTCGGCGGGGTGCAACGGTGCAGCTTGGAAGTAGAGGAGTTAGGGTATGGACGGACTTTAAATACGAGCGAGTGCCGGATTTCTGTTTTGGGTGTGGACGTATTGGTCATGGAAGAGTGGAGTGTGTGGACAAAAATATCAGGAGTTTGACATCCTCGGAGCGGCTGTCCTACACCTCGGAGTTAAGAGCGGATACCCGTATGTTCGGGACGGAGAAGGCGAATGGAGGTAGAGGTGATAGTGGAGGGAGATATTGGTCGGATGGCCCACGCCGTCCCGTATCGGAGAGGACCAGTGACGGACGGAGGGGTGGGAGCAGTGGTTGGAAAGAACGGTCGCCGGAGACACGGGTTCCAGTAACGGCCTCTTCGGACTGACAGTTTCGAAATGGGCTCTCCAAACCGACGACTGAATCCCAGGGTCTGTTATCTCCGCAAAGTTCGGCCTCTAGGGGGATGGAGTTGACTCCCAATGAGAGACGTGAGCTGGCGGCGGTGGCTTCGGAGGAGATTGAATGTAATCCCGAGATTGTGGGGAAGCCTGGGGAGGGCATGGCTGACGTGTCAATTCACCCAAAGGTAGGCTTGCATGGCACTATTCACGTAGGAGACAGTGTTAAAGGCATGGGCAGTAATTCGGCTGGAGGACTTCGGCAAGGTAGCTTCGGTTGTCGGAGTGCAGGTCCGGCGGAGATGCAGGAACCAACGCCGACTTCTTTGGAACGTCAGACATATAGTCAACCTTCCAATGCAGAAGTTAATGGTACGGCTCCATCATTTTCGCAGGAACCGTTTCCTAAGGGCGCAGAGACGTTGAAGACCCCCATTGAAGGGCGTGATTCGGGGGTGGCTGTTATGGAACATTCCGTTTGCATGGAGTCAATGAGTACGCAGCGAAAATCGGGGGAGGAGATCGCGATGACTGTGGGCTCCGAGATTTTGGCGTCTGTAGTAGCTTCGGTGGCTGAAGGGTGCGTGGCCAGTCACGTGGGGGTTAAAACGAAGTTAAATGAAACGGTGCGCTTAGGGGCTGAACAAACGACGATGGACCAGAGTGCGAGTGTCGTTCCGCTCGGTTTGGAGTCGTATCCGAAGATGGGCAGTTTGCATGCCATGGTTCACGATGGGAACCCACATGCAGAAGGAGGCGAGCTCTCGGCTGGAGATGGAAGGGCGATCAAAAGAAGTGGTGCGAAATGGAAGAAAGCGGCTCGGCTTCGAGGAGCAAGTGGCGAGGGATGCTCTTTATCTCTGAAGTCGAAAAATATTAAGAGGAAAACACCCATGGAGGATACGGCTGGTGACTCGAAGAAGCCACGGAGAGTCGATGGTGTCTTTTTGAACAATACGGAGTTGGCGGAGGCTGTGGAACAGCCCCGCCAAAGTCAATGAGCATCCTTTGTTGGAACGTTCGGGGATTGGGGAACCCCCGAGCGTTCAAAAGGCTTCGGAAACTCATCCGAAGCACTTCCCCGGGCTTGGTGTTCCTTTCAGAGACTAGGTTGTTTGGGCAGAGAGCAACCAATCTAAGGAGGAGATTAGGCTTCGATGGGATGTTACATGTTGACAGTGAAGGTTGGAGTGGCGGTCTAGCGCTGCTTTGGAGAAATACTTGGCAAGTTCGGTTCCGAAGCTCATCGCGTTCTCAAATTGACGTGGATGTAACTTCGGACCTTGGAGAGCGGTGGCAGTTTACTGGTTTTTATGGGCCGCCGAAGAAAAAAGCTCGTCGTCATGCTTGGGAATTGTTGAAGCATTTGCGTACGAATCCGGAGGTGCCGTGGATCTGTGGTGGTGATTTCAACGAGATTCTAAGTCCGTCGGAAGCTGCGGGTGGGGGTGAGCGATCTCTTTCGGAGATGCTGAATTTTAGGGAGGCGTTGGATTGGTGTGACTTGACAGATATAGGTTTTGTTGGACCAAAACTTACATGGGACAATCGAAGAAGCGGTGACGACAATATCCAGGTTCGCCTTGATCGTTTTGTTGCAAACTCAAGCTGGCAACTCAAATTCCGAAGAGCTAGAGTGGTTGTGCTGGATTTCTGGGGTTCCGACCATAGGGCTATTTTACTTCAACCAGTCCCGGGCAGGAAGAAGAATAATAATAGAGCGAGATCGAGTGGGTTCCGGTTTGAACCTTTATGGGCAAAACATGAAGAATGTCCCCGGATCGTGGAGGATGCTTGGAGGATTTCTCAGTTTGATGGTTCGCCTAGCCGACTTGTCTCCGGATTGAGCTCGTGTGCTATTTCGCTTAGGAGATGGGGATCAACGACATTTGGTAATATCCCCAAAAGAGTGGCTCGTATTCAGCAATCTGTGGAGGCACTTCACAAGGGACCCCGTGATGGTGAATCTTTGGCTAGGATCCGAGAGGCAGAAAAGGAGTTTGATAGGGTTCTGGGATGGGAAGAAGAATATTGGCGACAGAGATCGAGAGCAGAGTGGCTTCAGAATGGGGACAGAAATACCAAATACTTTCACTCCAAAGCCTCCGCGAGGAGGAAAAAGAGTGAGATTGTTGGATTGGAAGATAGGGACGGCCAATGGAGGGAAAATGATGAGGAGATTAAGGATGTGGTGTGCAGTTACTTTTCGGAGATTTTTTCATCATCGAATCCCCAAACCTCGGAGGTTGAGGTGGTACTTAATTGCATTGATGGGAAGGTCGATCCGACGATGAGAGACTTCCTCCTCTCACCTTACTCAATGGAAGATATTAGGCGAGCGGTTTTCAGTTTAGGGCCGACTAAAGCTCCGGGCCCTGATGGGTTCCATGCCATTTTCTTCCAGAAAAATTGGCCAGTTCTGGGAGCAGAGATTTCGCGTGTTTGTATTGGGATCCTCGAAGGGAAGTACTCAATTCGACCTTTTAATAGAACCAATGTTGCTCTCATTCCCAAGGTAGCGGCCCCTAGGAAGATGGTCGAGTTTCGCCCCATTAGCCTCTGTAACGTAATTTATAAGGTTGTTGCAAAAGCTCTGGCTTTCCGTTTGAAGTCTATTTTACCATCTCTTATTTCGGCTAACCAAAGTGCTTTTGTTCCCGGACGATTAATTACTGATAATGTTATAGTAGCATTTGAGCTAATGCACTCTCTTAGCAAAAAGGGAACGGGTAGGAAGGGCTGGATGGCTTTGAAGTTGGATATGAGTAAGGCTTATGATCGTATCGAGTGGCCCTTTCTGTTTGGGGTAATGCGGAAGATGGGTTTCCCAGAAGCATGGATTAGAGTAATCACGGATTGCGTCACTACTTCTACTCTCTCCTTTTTAGTCAATGGGGTCCCTTGTGGTCAGCTAGAACCTTCACGTGGTCTGAGACAGGGGTGTCCACTTTCCCCCTATCTCTTCCTATTATGTGCTGAAGGTCTATCGGGGCTCCTGTCGACCGCTGAGAGGGAGTCATCTATCTCCGGGTTCTCTTGTTCGCGGAATGGTCCGAAAATTAGCCATCTCTTTTTCGCAGATGACAGCCTCCTGTTCTGTCGTGCCTCTCTTGTTGAGTGTTTGCAAGTTAAAGGGATATTGGAAGTTTATGAAAAGGCATCAGGGCAATCCATTAATATGCAAAAATCGGCCATTACCTTTAGTAAGAATGTTCGGGCTGAGTTGCGCACTTCTATCCTAGGTTTGCTAGGGTTGGGGCAAACACAGTCTCATGATAAATATTTGGGTCTTCCTACGCTGGTTGGTAGGGGAAGAAGAGAAGCGTTTAGAAGAATTAAGGAGAAAGTGTGGAGCAAGATGCAGTTGTGGCGTGGGAAGTTTTTTTCGATGGGGGGTCGGGAGCTCCTTATTAAATCGGTTGCGCAGTCGGTCCCAACTTACACCATGAGTGTCTTTCGTCTTCCGATAGCTCTGTGTGATGATCTTCAAGCCATGATGGCTAGGTTTTGGTGGGGCAGTGAACCTGGGGTGAGGAAACTTCACTGGTGGCGATGGGAGAAATTATGTTGGAGGAAGGAGGAAGGTGGGTTAGGGTTTCGGAATGTATCCGCATTTAATCAAGCACTGGTTGCAAAGCAGTCGTGGAGAATTCTACAGAACCCAGAGTCGTTGGTTGCTCGGGTTTTAAAGGATAAGTACTTTAGAGGAATTAATTTTCTTGAGGCTAAACCAAGATGTGGGGCTTCATACCTCTGGAGAAGCATTTTATGGGGGCGAAATGCAATCACACTTGGGCTTCGACGACGTATCGGTGATGGAACTTCTACACGGGTTTTAGTGATCCATGGCTACCTAGACCTTCATCCTTTCGGGTAGTTACCAAGATGCCAGAAGGGGGCGAATCCTTGAAGGTTGCGGACTTGATGTTGGATGGTAATCGGGCGTGGGACAAGGGTAAGATTGCAAATACCCTTTGGCCGATCGACCAAGATCTGATTTTGGGTATTCCCCTAGGAAGTAGTGGAGGAAGTGACAAATGGGCTTGGCATTTTGATCCTAAGGGATTTTATAAGGTTCGGTCGGGGTACAGAGCAATAATGGAGTCTAGGAAAAACGAATCTTCTTCCTCGGGGAGTTCGGATATTACTTGGTGGCGGATGTTGTGGAGCCTACCAATTCCTCCCAAAGTCCGGTTGTTTGTATGGCGCGCTTTCCATGAGATTCTTCCGACGATGGTGTCCTTGAGGCAGAGAGGGATTGACTGTGATACTGCTTGTCCTAGATGTAAGGATGCTACGGAATCCTTATTCCACGCAATTTTTGAGTGCCCGATTTCGCAAGCGACGTGGAAGATTTCCCGGGTTCGGAGGGTGATTGAAAAGAGAAGGGCCATCCCTTTTGCTGACTTCTTAAGAATTGTGCAGTCCGAGGTCACTGTTGAGGAGTTTGCCTTTATATGCTGGTTAGCCTGGAAGCTCTGGTGTGAGAGAAATAAGGTTGCTCATGGGGGAGATGTTGGAGACCCGCAAGCAATTTTAGATTTGAGTATTGCCAGTTATGGCGAATGGCAGGCTCTGAACAGTGTACCAGTTCAACCACAAGCGGTAGGAGCAGCTGTGTGGCGGCCACCTAAACCGGGTAATCTCAAGCTTAATGTTGATGCTTCGGTTCTACAGGGCTCAGCCTATATTGGTATAGGAGCTGCTATCCGTGATACTGAGGGGTCTATCCTAGGAGCAGTGGCAAAGCCCATAGAGGGCTCTTTCTCTCCTTTTGTTGCTGAGTGTATAGCACTTCGGGAAGGACTGAGGCTTGCTAAGGAAATAGAGTGTTTTAACCTTGAGGTTGAAACTGATGCTATTAATGTCGTCTCAGCTGTGGAGGATGATCGGGAGCTGTCCATGGAGGGTCCGATTTTGGAGGATGTCAAACGTTTGTGTGCCCAAGTGCGCAGTACAGGTATTCAACATATAAGCCGGAGTGCTAATCAGGTTGCTCATTTGTTAGCAAGATTTGGTTTTAACTCGAATTGTTCCAATGTATGGATTAGAGAGACTCCCGCTGTAGTCTCCAATGTTGTTTCTATTGAAGCTATTGCTTAATAATATGAGTTTTATTCAAAAAAAATCACAATAATACTGACATAAGTAGAAATAGCATAATATATTGGAGTATAAAATAAGATAATGTTTTTTTCATACTATTATGTAGATAATGTTTTTTTTTTCATACTATTATGTAATAAATATAGTATTAACATAGACAAATGTAAGGGAGTTGGTCTTATATACTAAACAAGCACGGGCAACTCGTTTTCACTACCTTTCTTTTTTCTTTTTTCCTTTACTTTTTCATTACGTTTTCTTTGTTATCATAGTGCTGGAAGTTGGAACAACTCTTTCACTAATGAGATTTTGTAATACCATAATTTCTAAACCATCTGGAACTTTAAAAAAATGCCCCAAAATTGGATTGATTTTTACCACATGGGAAAAGAAAAAAAAAACTCTTGCACAAAATGTCATGTCAAATCATGTCTCAAATTAGTTTTTGCCACCCAAAAAAAAAAAAAAAAAAAAAAAAAAAAAAAAAAAAACTCTTGCAAAAAATACCATGCTTACAAAATGCAGTATGCTAAAGGAGTTAGCTTGCCTATGACCTTTTGTGCATGTCAAATCATGTCTCAAATTAGTTTTTGCCACCAAAAATAAATAAATAAATAAAAAAGGACTCTTGCAAAAAATACCATGCTTACAAAATGCAGTATGCTAAAGGAGTTAGCTTGCCTAGGACCATTGGTGAAAGACTTACTGCCTTTGGTAGTGATGCAATCTCAAATGCTCAGCATTATAGAAGTGTAGTAGGAGCATTACAATATGTTACAATACCGAGACCAGAGATTTTCTTTAGTGTAAGTAAAGCGTGCCAATTTAGGCAAAACCCACTTGAAGCTCATTGGAAAGCTGTCGAGAGGATTCTCAGATATTTAGTTGGAATGCTTAGCTATGGGATTCACCAGGGGAGGAGTAATGAGCTGAACATTGTGGGGTGTTGTGATGCTAATTGGGCCTCAGACTCTGATGAAAGGAGGTAAACTTCAGGGTATTGTGTGTATTTGGGCTCAAACTTGGTTTCTTGGCATTCAAAGAAACAACATACCATTTCCAGATTATCTATCGAAGCTGAGTATAGGAGTTTAGCTCACTTGGTTTTAGAAATTAGTTGGATACAGTCACTACTGACAGAACTTATGGTATCAAGTTCAAAGATTCCTATATTCTGGTGTGATAATCTCAGTACCATCCAAATTGCTGCAAACCCAATGCTTCATCATGACAGAACGAAGCACATTGAGATTGACTTGTATTCTGTGAGGGAAAAGGTGCCACAGAAGAAGATTATAGTGCGTCATGTTCCATCAGTGGATAAAGTTGCCGATGTGTTTACTAAGGCTTTCTCGAGTTCAAAGTTTACAGAGATGAGAACCAAACTTAGAGTTGAAGATCTATCCACTCTGAGTTTAAGTGGAGCTGTTAAGGAATAGAGTTGTAACGATTGTGTTTAATTAGTGTCTGATTGTATGTGATTAGAGTTAGCTCATAGTGTACAAGTGTTACTTGTAGATAGGTTGAGTTAGTTATTCTTGTTATGAAAACCGTTAACTTTCTCAAACAAGAACAGTACTAGGAAACATCAGTGATGTTTAACATTACTCACTAATAGAGGGTGAGTCACACAATATGGGACCCACCAGTATGACCTACTTCTCTATTAGTATAATGTTGAACATCACTGATGTTCTAAAGCATTTCTCCTCAAACAATCTTTGTAATTAATTAAATTCCTAATATTGAATTTAATTAATTGATTTTACTCAAAAAATCTATTAAATTTTTCCTATATCAAATTAAATTAATTAATTAATTTGTATTTGGGGCCATTTGTGTCTTATATATTTTGTTTCTTGTGAAATGAAATATATATTTTCAAAAAATAAAATAAAATAAGACAAATTAATTAAAAAAAAAATTTTTTCTACAATTGAATTAATTAGTTTTCATGATAATTTACTTTTCACTATTTTCTAATATAAATAAATAAATTATTTTTTAATTAATATTTATTGATATTTTTCCGGTATAATCTTATTATCAGACTTTGGTGGTTCATGTGGGTTCTTATACAGCAAGAACCCGTGTCTTGACTCTATATATATTGGGCTGTTTCTTTGGTTTGGGACTGAAACAGGACTTCTCGGTCGTTTTTATTATGTGGTTGATACTGCAGTGTAACACTCTCGTTTCCTGTGATATGGATTGGGGTTTCGGTCTATGGCATACTGTCTATGGTTACTTGAGAATCATTTATTCATGAGCTAATGCACCTTTTCGTGATTTTTTTAAAAACCGGCAGTTTGTATTTTGTTGGTTTTCGTTTAAAAATTCATACACCCTATCTCAAACGGTCGAAACTGTGAGCCTACATCAACATGTAGCGCATCGGATTCGTTCTTAAAATTCAATCATTCACTTGTCTATTTACTTGAAAACACAATATTGATAACTTACTTGTTTACCAACTTGTGTCTTTAAGTTAATTTCTTAACCAACATACCCATAATATTCACATCATCATCATCATCATTCATAAAATCTCTATACTTAAACATGTGAGAGCATAATCACAAACACATGGTGAGCACACATAAGCTTAACACTTATCTTAGAGCATAAAATCAAACCCATACTTAGAGCTAGCAACCAAGAAAACCTAAGCATAGATCTAGCATAAACCAACCATAAAGGACCATCATATAGGAAAATAAGAAACATAAGCTTATGCTCTTACATCCCATAAGTTGAAATACATTTAAATCTCATAAACTAAAACTTAATGAAAATCTTAGTTAGAGGTTTAAGAATAATACCTCTAAAGCTTAGAAAGATTGCTCTAGACCTTGGGATGAGAGAAATTTTGCTCTACACCCTCCATACCACAACTGGCCATCTTGGCTCTCTCTCTCTCTCTCTCTCTTTTCTTTTTTTTTTTGCTAGAGAGGAATAGTTGAGAAAGAACTAGAAATTTGAGAAGTCAACTAAAGAGTGTAAGTTTCTACTGCACACCCCTATTTATAGGTGGAAAATTCATAATTTTCCATAATTGTTTTTCTTTAAATTCTTCTTGAATTGCATATTGGTAATTAAAAGACAAAATATTTGCCTTCCAAGTCCCTCAAAATAGCCGGCCCATGTGGAGTGTTGAAGCCAAAATATCATTTTATACTTATCTACAATTACTTGGCCCCAAGTAGGGCCATGTTTGGCATTCCTCCTAATACACAATCCATTTTCTTAATAATCTAGATAATATCAATACTGTTTTAACTATTAATAGTATAGTATTGTTAAACTGTAGTCCAGAATTTATCTGCACTTAACCGGACAGCGTATAGGTTTTTCTTAGGACTTAAAACTACTTAGTCCTCCTTACTCCAAATATTATTCTTGATTATTCTAGAGTAATCACAGTCCTTATTCTCAATTCTATATCCATAATTGTTGGAAAAAATCAGATCCGGTATCAGAGTTACGGCTAGCAGAAGTTTTAAAATTTTTAGGCTGACTCGAAAAAGAAGCTCATCATGCATATAACAATAAATTAAATTCATGATCAAGCGTACCTTATCTCTTGGATTCCGGAATTACTAGAGCGTTTGACTAACGTGCCTTCTCTACTATTCTCGAGGTTCACGTCTCAGAATGTGTGTGGGCACACGTTCTATGAATCCAAGCGACCGGTTATGCTTTTCGAAGTCTAGATCCCTCTTTCTCAATTCTGATGATCCTCATTGAGAATATGATCCAACTTCTTTCTTGAAAACTACAAAACAGGAACCGGTTAACCTTTTATAAAAATTATCATTCGGTTTAACCTTCCTCACAGTTTTGATTCAATGGAATTTTCTCTTTTTTTCTCTCTCACGAGATTGCTGAATTTTTGATGTGTAAGAAACCCAATTGTTTTTCCTCTCACTCCCAAAAAAATGTTTTCTCTTTTGAAAAAATACAAAAGTTAGTTTTTCAAGAATCCTAGCCTTTATATAGAAATCCAATCCTTTTCAAAATTTATCTCCTTCTTGAAAAAAAATTAATAATTATTTTTCCGGATAAATTTTGAACCAAAAGATCATACAACTTTAGGGTTAAATTCATTGAACCTAAAAACAATTTTCTAAGGGAAGTTTATCCTCACAAAATTCGGCCACAAGGAGAAAAAAAGAGGTTGATTGGTGATTCAAATTTTAAATCAAGAATCTAGACTAGTTAAAAGATCCTAGTCCTATCTAGATTCAAATTTCTTTTAAACCTTTCGAATTTAAATAAAATTCACTTATTTGAATAAATATTTTCCACAAATATTATCCATATTAATTAATTTAAATCAATGGAATATTTCAAATTTTCTTTCCTCACAAAAACCGTGCACCTCTTTTAATTAGAAAAGAAAAATCCATAAAATAATCTCCATTATTTAAATCAATTAATAATTTAATGTTAGGAATATATTTGAATAATTTTGAAACAAAATTTTCTTCCCTCTACACAATTAAAAACCGTGCACCTCTTTTAATTAGGAGAGAAAAATTTTATTTTTCAAAATTAAATAATTCAAACACAATCTTATTTCCAAAATTCAAATTAACCAATCACATGTTGACAAATCATTTGTCTACAAATTTCATATGCCAATCCTTTCTAGATTGCATGTAAGAGAGTACCATGTCTTAATAGACATTACTAAATTTCATTTAAATTTACCGATTTTAATAGGAACAAATCCCGAAACGCTATACGGAACTATATGAGCTAATAGAGGAACCCGATGGAAATATGTAAAGAGGCTTCTATAATTGTAAAAAATTAATCCCAGATTAATTATTCATCAATTATCAACTTCAAAACTATTCCGCTAAAAGTTTAAAGCTGAACTCTTGTTTACATGCCATATTACGAAAGCTCTCTCATGTAGTGCTTCTTTCATGATTTATTCATCGCTTACTTAATCCCCATATGTTATCCATGATTGTATTAAGGACTTTTTCTGTTTTATCTTTTTAATCATTTTAACTTAAAATTCTATTATTCTCTATTGAAATAACCATCAATTGTAAAACCATACAATTGGTAAACCATCAGAGAATACAAAGTAAACCGATGGCTAAAATCTTGTTATACTATCTTTCAATCCCCGAATAATGCCTTTAAGTATATAACATTTACTATCGTTAAGATAGTTATGGATTCCGTATCCATGAATCTTGATTTCTCCATCCACAAGTCATGTACCCAAAACACAAGTATATTGACCATGAATTAACAGTGTCTCACCTGTAGTGCATTAAAGTACATAAGTCATAGATACGAACTCAAGTAATCATTTCGGGATTAAGATTAATGCAAGATGATAATCAAAGCGTCATTGATTCTTATAAACGGAATTATTAAACCGAATTAATTAACACTTTAGGTCTAGTCCAATGTCATACCTCAATACTGGTATACCTTAAAGTTTTTACTTGAAACCAATCCGATGATCAAGACAAACCATCCCTCCAAGGAAGTAGACAACCTTTACAATCTTATCATGAATAAGATCCCCAAATCTTATTCCATCGATTACGGACTATTTAATTAGACTGTTATCAAATTACCACGTCTTCTATGTATACCCCGTATACATATGGCAATTCGATATATTACCAACAGCCTAGGAGTATTTTATATTTGTTCAAAATAAACGTACAATCAACAAATGAAAGTAAATTGGACACAACTTATTAAACACGAATAACTTCCTCTTATTAATATCAAAAATGTCATATTTATAGAAAATTCAAAATATTGATTTTCTATCCTTAGGGCACATATAGATCCCAACAATAATGACGGTCGGCTGCAGTGTAATTTCAATATTGCTTATTATACGATAGTACCGTTAGACTTGGGCCGCCCGGCCCGAGCCCGACGGGCCATTCCAAAACTTCGGGCCGGGCCGGCCGGCCCGAAGTTTTGGAATATAGGCCCGTACCGGCCCGTGGGCTTATAGTGGGCCGGGAGCGGGCCGGGCCAGGATCGGACCGGGCCTGTATCTTTTTTTTTTTAATTTTTATTTAATTTTATTTTTTATTTATAATTTTTGAATAAATTTGTATATTTTTTAGGAGATTTCAGATTCAAATCTTATGTCAATTCAGGAGAGTTGTCTATACTTGTGTAGAATCACGAAAATGGAAAATAACGGAACTATCATCACATTCTTTATTTAGGAGGGTAAAAAAAAAAATAATAATAAAAAAAGCAATAAGCATCACAAAGCTATGTCATTCGGCCGACAAGAAGCAACCGTTTGCATCATCTAACTAATAGGAAGCTAGAAGTTTCCTTGACGGAGCTATTATATGACCAACTAGGTAACTATTGAGTCACGTGGTCTAATATTTGATCAAGACCTTATAATTTTGTTTGCTGTTATCTAGTTAGTTGTGTGGTCCTAGTTCTTAGGAATTTATTTGAGTTTGTTACAGTAAGCGGAAGAAACATGTCTAGTTATTAGGAATAAGCTTTAGCATGTTTATAAGTGTGTTGCTATTTTCTTGTTTGTTCCCGTTGGCGTACAGCCTATTTGAAGGCCTTTGTTCATTGAAATAAACACACAACTTCCTGAGCATATTTACCTCTCTATTGCTTTGCTCTCTGGTTTTATATATATATATATATATATAAATAAGCGGGCCGGGCCGGCCTATCGGGCTTAAATTTTCGGGCCGGGCCGGCCCGTCCCGTCGGGCCTAGAGGGAGAGCCCGGCCCGGCCTTTACTATAGGGCCGGGCTTTTACCGGGCCCATAAAATTCGGGCCGGGCCGGGTCGGGCCACCGACCGTGCCAAAATTACGGGCCGCGGGCTGGCCCGTTTGGCCCAGCCCAAATTTCCACCTCTAAGTACCGTCTTAATTATGTCGTAAATTATCCTGGTTATTCATCGGCCAGGACAAAACCATAAATTATGGTTCTGCCTTTTTCATCATACGGTCTTATCCTTGACTTAATAAACTATCATTGAGTCTCATAATACTTATAAAAATTCAAACATACTTTGATAATCAAATCAGATCATGAGCTTCATATTGATATATATAGTATAGACTTAGATTTCTTTATATTTAAGGAAATCACAAGTCCGTCAAAAGTTGGGTTGTTAAGTTTACTCATAAGGAATTCTAAAAGTAGGAAATTAATTCCCTGAAAAAGGGAATTAAATTACATGGAATTAAATTTTAGAATTAGATCAAAATGTCTACTAATCTATTAAGGAATCTATTTACTTGAGGAATTAAATTCGCATTATCCTGTTTACTCTCTAAAAAACTAAAAGGAATTGGTAATATATATAATTACTATTTACAAAATTATCCTTACACGAAAAAAATAATTAAATAAGAATAAGGGTATATTTGGTATAGAGTTAGTTACTTCTTATTTTTTAGAGGAAGTAATTTAATTTCGTAGGTAGTAGTTGGGAGACTAGTTCTCCCTTATCAAGAAAATTAATTCTTTACTTTTAGATGGGGCGCCCGAATACAAAAGTAAACACTGTAATTTAAAATCAGGAATTTAATTCTTTTTTTTCCAAATTAGATTCTTCATTAGTAAACATGCCCTTAGTTCAAATTGTAATTAGCTTATTCAATTGAAATTTATGAATTGCTCAAGAGTAAAGAAAGAAATTGGACAACTAAAGATAGAATAGTCAAAGCTTCTTAACTCACAAAAAGCATGGAATGAAAATTACATAGCAAGACACAAGAAAATGTATTAAACTAAGAACATTTATTGGCTGAAATGCAAATTATATGGCAAAAGTCACAACATTCTGTGCATCCACAGCATGCATCTTATTGAGCAAAAAGAACCAGATACAAAGAACATGCGATTCCCTGCAAATTACGCTGCCGACAATAATGCAAGAAATCTGTTTTAGCCTCTTCTCACACCGTTTCTAATTTTGATTAGAAACCAATTTGGCGTCATGTTATATCCAAGGATCACGCCTAATACTGCACCGCATCCATAACCGACCACTACTTCTTTCCAACCAAAACCAAACCATGATTTTGGAGATTTGAGGTCATAATAAGTAGAAGTTGGAATCCCCAAACTTTCACACTTCTTTGATAACTGAAAGCCACACAGTCCTGGGTTTCCCTCAAAAGAAGAACTTGAAAATGTTCCCATTTGTCCTCCTTCCGGAATTGGGCCCGTAAGATGGTTTTCGGACAGATTTAAATACGCAAGAAATGTAAGCCTTGTCATTTGCTGCGGTATTCTGCCTGAGAAATTGTTGTTAGAAAGATCCAAGGACTCGAGCTCAGTGAGATTTCCAAAGGTTGAAGGAATATGGCCTGTGAAACTGTTTGTGGACAAGTTCAGCACAATTAACACTCGAAGATTTTCTAGAGTGTTCGGAAGACCTCCATGGAATCTGTTGTTGGAGAAATCAATGGATGTGAAGATAGTTAAAATCTTCTCAAACTTCATCATGAAACCCTTATTCGTCACAGTCAGTGAATCATGATAATATCCAGACTTGTGTTGCATGTATAGCGGTGACTTCTTTGACTCCGTTGCTTCAATCATGGAAGTCCAATTCTGGAAGTATTCTGATGGCAGGGTTCCACTGAAATTATTGAAGGAGAGATCAATGACCCGAAGCTTGACAAAACCCAAGTACTTCTGAGCATCCCATATCGGGCCATAGAATTTATTAGATCTAAGCACCAGAACTTTCAACTCTTCCAAATTCGCCAACATAAAAGGAAACGTATCCCTGATCTTGTTATATCCAAGATTTAAAACTTCCAGTTTTTTACAAGTAACTAGAGATCTCGGAACCCTTCCATGGAATCTGTTGTGGCTCAAGTCTAATGAGGTTAAAGAGCATCCATCTCTGAAGATCTCCGCCGGTAACTTTCCTCGAAGATTGTTGTGTTGCAAATTCAGTACTTGGAGAGAACTACTGAAGTTAAGCAAGCAAAATGGGATTGTGTTGGAGAAATGGTTTTTGGACAGATCAAGGACTTCAAGTTCACTTGACTTACAAATGGATGGATGAATTCTTCCAGTAAAGTTATTTTCGGAGATGAACAAGAACTTTATGGAAAATGATGGGACAAAAAGTGAACCTTGAAATCTGTTAGACTCTAGGTTTAGGTATATCAGTGCTTTCCATGGAAGAACTAGAGTAGATTGTTCCCAACCCCTAATAAAGTTGTGAGAAAGGTTTAATAGAGATAATGTATCTATTCCAACTCTAGAAAACCATTTGGGTAGTTGACCATTGATTTTGTTGCTGGAAAGATCTAATTGCTCTATTTCTTGTTGTTCCTTCAAAAATTCTGGAAATTCAACTATATTGCAATATGAAATATATACGAGATGTAATTTTTGGGGATGAGTTCTTGCCTTTATTACAGATAGAGGATTAAATGAAAGATCAAGGTACCACAGCTCAGTGAGGTTGTCCAACTCTGCTACACCACCAAAATTATTGGAGTGGAGATTAAGAACTTTCAGGCCTTCGAACTTGGAAATTGACTCTGGAATTTGCCCACTTAAATAGTTTCCACTCATGGACAAGACGGATAACCGGGATGAAGAGATATTGTGGATATCAAATGAACCTGTAAACTGATTGTTGTCCACCCATAGCCCCCGCAAAGAAGGTATCACAGGCAATGATGAAGGAATGATTCCATCAATCCTGTTATCCGATAGATCCAAAATTGTCATCTGTTTGAGTTGTCCAAGTGAGGACGGAATTCCACCGCTAAAATTATTGTATGAAAGATCCAATTCATTGAGCTGTGTGAGGTTCCCAAGCGAGGAAGGAATTTCACCGCTAAAATGGTTATTGGAAAACTCAAGAACACGTAGCCTTGCAAGGTTCCCAAGTGTATATGGAAATTGACCTGTGAAATTGTTGAAGGACAGGTCGAGATGTGTGAGTCGGGAAAGGTTCCCAAAGGAAGACGGAACTTTCCCTGCAAAGGAACAAATACCAAGACTCAAAACGGTCAAGCTAGACACAAGTTTACCAATGGAATCTGGCAGAGAACCAGTGAGTTTTCCATTGAAGGAAATGTCAATTACTTGTATCTTAGGCAACAGGAAGAGGATCTTTGGAAATCTCCCTTGCAAACTGCAATCACTGAGTGAGAGAGATGCCAATGAAGTTAAATTTGCAAGAGACTCAAGCCTTGATGACGAGAGGTCCACCGTGTCCAGGTGAAGTTCTCTCAAATTTGTCAAGTTTTGGACAACTTTTTCCAAGTCGTTTATCATAAGAGAGCCAATATTCTCTTGGTTTTGATCAGAAAGATCAAGTGAAACCAATTTGGACAACAACGAGAATTCAAGTGGAATATTACCCGAAAACCTGGAGTAAGAGAGGTTGAGATGAGTTAACCTTGAAAGCTGGCCAAACTTCGAGGGAATCAAGCACAAGGAGAAGTTGTTGGAAGCCAAATTGAGCCGCTGAAGATGAAGCAAGCTGAAAAGACTGCTGTTAGAGCGTAGAGGCCCCTCAAGCCAGCTGTTGCTGAGTTCTAGCCAGACCACGTGACCAGTTCCCATGTCGCACGTGACACCATCCCAATCACAGCAATCATGACCAGCTTTCCAAGTCTCCGTTTTTGGATACGAGGCATTGTCATCACCATCAACAGAAAAACTAGGAGAACTTTTGAGTGTAAACTCTTTCTTTAGTTTCAACAGAATGGACATTTGATCAGGCAGGCATTGAAATGCATGAGCAGTAGAGATGTTGAGGGTATGGGACAAAAAAAAGAAACAAGACATGAAGTAAAACATTAGGTGGACATTCTGTTCACTCAACTTCCTCATGATTGTATCAAACGTAAGAGTATCTAGAGAAAGGGTCTAAGAGAACAGGTTTCCGTGAATGGCTAGCCATAGGCTTCGTGAATATATACACAAATTATGGCGGACTCATAACGTTTAACATTTTTATTGGCTGTTTGCAAATCTAAGTCTAGCTGCATTCCAAAGATATAAAGGGTGATGGACCAAAAATTTCTTTTTTATTGATGACCATATATATTCATCTTCATTAAAAAAATAAAGTAATTGAACCAATTGGCGCTTTCCTTTGACTAAGCATGCGTTTGGTGCTAAGGTTTGGATTGTAGAATATGGATTTGAATTTAATTTTTTGTTTAGTGAAGTGTTTGAATTGCTGAAGTTAACAAGTATAAAAACTTAAAATGTACTTAGAAAATAAATATCAATATAGAGCTTATTTCGTTCATCTCGAAATTCTATGCAAATTTTTTTTAATTATTTCATTTGGACTTGTATATACAAAATCGTGGACTTCTAAAGTTTGAGTTAGAAAACTGTAAATAGTGAAATTGAGAGAAAAAGATAAATTAAATTGTAATTTTAGGATTCAAACCTTAGCACCGAACAGGGCTAAGAAAGTAGTCTCCACGCATATTCATAAGATTGCACATGGCTTCCGTTGTCTTTAGGGCCACCAGCTAATGAAAATAGTTTCTGAAAAGTGAAAATTTTGCTACAAAGAAGCAGATAGCTTCGGTAAACATAAGATACAAAAAGTAAAGGAAGATTAGGCTTTCTTCCTTAATTAATAACCAAAAACTGTTTAAGAATTTACTCGAAACTACAATGAAAGCAGTTGTCTTTTAAAAAACATCCAGCAGAAAGAAAGCTTATCTATTGTTAGTACGATAATAATGACGATGTTATAATAAGCTTTAGTACAATATTTAGTAATGTTGAAGTAAGTGGGTGGTGAAAACTAATTGGGTGCCAAGAAAACGGAACAGAAAATAGAAAAAAATATGAGAAAATAGAAAAAATATGAGAATTTGAGGCGTAAGAAATTACTTTTCTTGAGATTTTATTTACCCCTATTACGAAGTTTGCTAATAGATTTTTGGGGCAAAATTACCTCCAAGATACATCGAGCTTTCAAATTAAATAACTAGCAATCTTATTGAATTTCATGACAAATTAAAATATGATATCATTCTAGAGTCTTATTTATAGTCAAAATCATGCCTGTACATAAAAAGGTACTGTTACAACATATAGCCTTTGGTTAAAAAGTGTCTTTTCATTGAAAAAATAAAACTCTTATAGCAGACATATCTTTGTCAACAGATATAACCCTTCGACAACAATCATTTAAATATGAAAAAAAAAATTCAAGTAAATTAAAAAGAGAGAGAGAGAGAGCTCCCTAACTCCTTAAAACAATGCATACTTCCGCCATAAAAGTGCCCATACATGTGCATGTGCGGTGCTGGTAGTGGCATAGATTCAGTTACGCACAAGTGATACTTCATATGACTTATTTCTATTAAAACTATTTTTCTTAACGTGGAACTTTTTGGCTTTTCAACTTCCAAGAAATATATTGCAATCTCTCTAATAGGGGTACACAAAAATAACCACATAAATGGCCCACACCACAGTACAGTTTGAATCCGCCATAATAAGCAGATAGTTGCAGTTTGACAGATCAAACTGCGATTTGAAACCGCCCCGCCTGCTTAATATTATTAATTGTTATTTTATTATTGTGATGAATTTTGGAGTTTATTTTTGAATGTGTGCATGTAATAGACACTAAAACTTATTAGCTAGTTTAACATCAATTTATTTAGTAACTATTTTTGTTTGCGTTGTTGAACTATTATTAACACGTTACTATTTCATCCCGTTTTCTTTCTTTCTTTTCTTTTTCTTTTTTTTTTTTTTCCAAAAGAAGAGTTGGTTTATTATCTTGAATAAATTAGTCTAGTTTATCTTTTATTAGTTGATTATTTTTTTGGATCCATTATTTAATCATTCATGGGCGATTGGCAATAATTTCATCAACTGCTCTTTATTTTTTTAGCATTCTTGATACAACTCATTAAGTATTAGTCTATGGAAAAAAAAAAAAAAAGGCTTCTAAATTCAATTGTTGGTGGAATTCAAAGTCTGCTGTCGACTATTAAGAATTCGATCGTGGTTTAGTTAGGCAGAAAACAGACCATAATTAAAGATTTGTTTTTACGTCCAAAGTCCGGTAGAAAATATATTAATTTTTACGAGACAATACAGTATTTTACCAAAAATGAGACAATATGATATATTATGAGGATAATTTGACAAATAATAACCACGTTCAACTACTTTTGCTTCAATTTTATATCATATTTAGTGTACCCACCATCGTATAGGAAGGAATATTGTTGGATGAAGATTCTTCAATATGTCATAATCCTTGTATCCCTATCACACATAACAACAAGCTTTCTTCTACTTGAGTTCAAGTTTTTCGACAAACTTGAGAATTTTCTAAACGCTGGTGCACGTTATTGATAATAAAGGACAAATTTTGAATAGGATGTCGACTCACGAGAATTGCGTTTAATTTAAGTTAATCATTGAAATGGTTAAACTCTGGAAATTATTTGAATGACCAATTAAAAAGAAAGACGAAATAGTGATTAAAATGAGAGTAAACAACACACAAACAAGATTCTAGGGACCCAATTTCACCTAACCAATCCACTAAGCTATCATTTTTCTCCTTAATCTATCATCCCTTTTTCTTTCTTTCTTTCTTTCTTTTTTTTTTTTTTTTTTAATTTCCAAAATAGAGTTGGTTAATTATCTTGAATAAATTAGTCTAGTTTATCTTTTATTATTCTGTTTATGGATCCATTATTTAATCATTCATGGGCGATTGGCAATAATTTCATCACCTGCTTTTTTTTTATGACATTCATGATACGACTCATTAAGTCTTAGTCTATGGAAAAAAATGGCTTCTAAATTCAATTGTTGGTGGAATTCTAAGTCTGCTGTCGACTATTACGAATTCAATCGTGGTTTAGTTAGGCAGAAAATAGACTATAAATTGCATATTTGCTTTTACGTCCAAAGTCCGGTAGAAAGGTAATAAGAAAGTATGGTAGAACAAAAAATTAGAAGGAATACAAAATGCCATTCAAGTCTGCACGCGACTGGCCTCTTTTTAAGATGAGGATGAAAGAACTTAGTTGGTCCACATATTAATATTTCCCTTCTTTTAAAATTTCAAAAAAAAAAAAAAAAAGGAGTAATATTCCCGTTTACTACTAATAAAGTTAAAATTGAAAATATATTAATTTTTACGAGACAATATAGTATTTTACCGAAAATGAGACAATATGATATATTATGCGGATAATTTGATGAATAATAACCACGTTCAACTACTTTTGCTTCAATTTTATATCATGTTTAGTGTATTCACCATCGTATAGGGAGGAATATTTTTCGATGAAGATTCTTCAACATGTCATAATCTTTGTATCCCTGTCGAACGTAACAACAACCTTTCTTCTACTTGAGTTCAAGTAGTTCAACAAACTTGTGAATTTTCTAAACGCTGGTGAACGTTATTGCTAATAAAGGACAAAGTTTGAATAGGATGTTGTCTCATGAGAACTGTGTTTAATTTAAGTTAATTATTGAAATGGTTAACTCTGGAAAATATTTGAATGACCAATTAAAAAGAAAGACGAAATAGTAATTAAAATGAGAGTAAACTGGACACAAACAAGATTCTAGGGACCCAATTTCACCTAACCAATCCTCTATCATTTTTCTCCTTAATCTATCATCCCTTTATCTTTCTTTCTTTCTTTCTTTTTTTATTTTTTTTATTTCCAAAATAGAGTTGGTTTATTATCTTGAATAAATTATTCTAGTTTATTTTTAATTAGTTGATTGTGTTTATGGATCCGTTATTTAATCATTCATGGGCGAGTGGCAATAATTTCATCAACCGCTCTTTTTTTGACATTCATGATACGACTCATTAAGTCTTAGTCGACGGAAAAAAATGGCTTCTAAATTTAATTGTTAGTGGAATTCTAAGTCTTCAGTCAAATATTAAGAATTAGATTGTGGTTTAGTTAGGCAGAAAATAGACCATAAATTAAAGATTTGATTTTACGTCCAAAGTCCGGTAGAAAGGTAATAAGAAAGTATGGTAGAACAAAAAATTAGAAGGAATATAAAATGCCATTCAAGTCTGAACGCGACTGATCTTTTTTCAAGATGAGGATGAAAGGTTGGTCCACATATTAATATTCCCCTTCTTTTAAAATTCCAAAAAAAAAAAATAGTAATATTCTCGTTTATTTCTAATAAAGTTAAAGTAGAAAATATATTAATTTTTACGAGACAATATAGTATTTTCCCGAAAATGAGACAATATGATATAGTATGAGGATAATTTAACGAACAATAACCACATTCAACTACTTTTGCTTCAATTTTATATCATAATTTGTGTATCCACCATCGTATAGGAAGGAGTATTGTTCGACCAAGATCCTTAAATATGTCATAATCCTTGTATCCCTATCACACGTAACAACAAGCTTTCTTCTACTTAAGTTCAATTTGTTCAACAAACTTGTGAATTTTCTAAACGCAGGTGCACATTATTGCTAATAAATAACAAAGTTTAAATAGGATGT
The DNA here is from genome assembly GCA_025413485.1 of Ficus microcarpa. Classification (NCBI taxonomy): domain Eukaryota; kingdom Viridiplantae; phylum Streptophyta; class Magnoliopsida; order Rosales; family Moraceae; genus Ficus; species Ficus microcarpa. The sequence continues at coordinate 2,942,343 of CM046387.1, forward strand.
TGACTCACGAGAATTGCGTTTAATTTATATTAATTATTGAAATGGTTAACTTTGGAAAATATTTGAATGACTGATTAAAAAAAAAAGACAAAATGCTTATTAAAATGAGAGTAAACAAGACGCAAACAAGATTCTAGGGATCCAATTTCACCAAACCAATCCACTAAGATATCATTTTTCTCCTTAATCTAGTTGCCTAGTCAAGTGATAATTAGAATTTCTCTAATCTATTTACAAGTCTAATAAGTGAGCTTTTACTCACTTATTTAATGTTCGGAAATTGAATAATTTGCAAAATCTTCGAGTTTTTAGGTTGGTTTAATGTGTTTGTGAGTGTTTCAAATAAATAACGAAAAATTGGATCACTTGGAAGAAAAGGAGATGAAAAAAATTAAGTTTTTAGCCTGCAGCAGAGGCGCGGGCGCGCACCCACGTGCCCACTCGACCAAGTCAGAAGGGGGCACGTGCCCCGCCAGCGTGCTCCGGACACTACAACGAGTGCCCGTGCGCGCTAGGTGTGCCCCTTGAATTCCAAGCTCACGGTCGAGTGCTCTCAAGCATGCTCTCGTGCGCTAGGCACGCCCGCCCTTCTCTAGACCTAAAGCCCCCACGAACTCGAAAGAGGAGCTGTGTGCGAAAAAGGAGTTTTTTCGAGACCCAAAAACCTCAGACGAAAAAAGAAAGAAAACTTCTAGGTTTTGAGGGCCTTGTTTGGAGAGTCAAGGAGATTGAAGACTTGGGAGCTTGTCTTCAAATAGTTATTTTTCTTTCTACTCTTTTCTCTCTTTGTAGCTCTTGAACTTGCATATACTCTTTGATTTCATGTTTGAATATGGGTTTGACGTTTGTTTTAAAT
>CM046387.1:2943298-2961340 GCA_025413485.1 Ficus microcarpa
ATCAAAATTAGAAACGGTGTGAGAAGAGGCTAAAACAGATCTTCTTGCATTATTGTCGGCAGCGTAATTTGCAGGGAATCGTATGTTCTTTGTATCTGGTTCTTTTTGCTCAATAAGATGCATGTTGTGGATGTACAGAATGTTGTGACTTTTGCCATATAATTTGCATTTCAGCCAATAAATGTTCTTAGTTTAATAGATTTTCTTGTGTCTTGCTATGTAATTTTCATTTCATGTTTTTTGTGAGTTAAGAAGCTTTGACTATTCTATCTTTAGTTGTTCAATTTCTTTCTTCACTCTGGAGCAATTCATAAATTTCAATTGAATAAGCTAATTACAATTTGAACTAAGGGCTTGTTTACAAATAAGTAATCCAATTTGAAAAAAAAAAAAAAAAAATTAAATTTCTGATATTAAATTACTTTTACTTTTGTATTCGGGTATCCCACCTAAAAATAAGGAATTAATTTCCTTATAAGAGAAAACTTGTCTCCCACCTACTATCTACGAAATAAAATTCATTCCTCTAAAAATAGGAAGTAACTAACTTTATACCGAATATAACCTTATTCTTTTTTAATTATTTTTTTTTCATTTAAGGATAATTTTGTAACTAGTAATTATATTGCCAATCCTTTTAATTTTTTAGAAAGCAAACAACATAATGTGAATTTCATTTCCCAAATAAATAGATTCCTTTATAGATTAGTAAACATTTTGATCTAATTCTAAAAGTTAATTCCTTGTAATTTAATTTCTTTTTTCCTGGAATTAATTTCCTATTTTTTGAATTTCTTGTAAACGTGCCCTAAGAAATAAAAGCCTTAATATAGAGACGTAAAATTTACATGAGGTAAAAGTTAAACCAAGTACTTGGATTATAACACAGAACAACGATCAAAATATTCACTACTAAAGAAAATATGATTCTTGTGTATGAAAGTTTTCGTGGCTAAAAGTCAAAATTCGTTTGGAATGAAAAATTTTGCGTGAAAAATTCATCAGGAAAAAATCGTAGCTCAAATGACAAAAATGGCATGTGGTTGGAAAAAGTTTCTGGCCTAACAACTTTATATCTCATTGACGAACTTTTCATAATACGTCTAATAGTGGAAATAAGAATCAATAGATATACCAAGATATTGTGATTAGGTTGGTACCCCTTTTACACCCTCATTATCTATCCATTCCACATGATTTTAATAATAAAAGAGACTACAATAAAGTTTGTTCGAGCAAACAAAACCAATCCATAAATTTAATGTATGGAAAAATTTTGGCAAAGTAAAGTCATAACCTGACTCAATCTAAAGTATGAAGCCCTATGAAAAAAATAAAATGGATACGATAGAGCTCGAATTGGGCCTCTGTCCGAAAGTTATGGATCTCGTCAAGATCTAAAAAGTTTCTTGTTGACCACTTTTTCAACAAACGACACTAATGTACAATTTTGTGCAATTTAAAAATTAGACTATGAATGGTGAAAATTTCTTTAAAATACACTATTCACGGCTAGGTTTTGAAAAACGAGTATTTTAAAGGGCGAATTAGTTTTCCGCTAAAATACAAAAGTTATAGGACTCATCGAGAACTACGACTTTCATGAAGAAATGTTTTTGAGAAGATGCCTCTAAAACAAAAAGAGTTATGACATTTTTCAAAATGATCAAAATGCCCTCCGTAAGGGCTTGGAAAATTTTACACTAAGACACGTACAATTAGGACACAACAAACAGAAAAAGTTTTCATTTAAAAATTTTTACAAGATCCTTTCCAAAAAAAAAAAAAAAAAAAAGGTTTTACAAGATAAGTCTTGTTTTCAAGTTAAAATGTTCATCACGAAAATTTTATTGGAAGGCCAAAACGGTGAATTTCCCCCAATCCATATTACAGAAACGAGGGTGTTACACTGCGGTATCAACCACATAATAAAAAGGACCGAGAGGAGAGGTCCCATTTCAGTCCCGAACCAAAGAAACAGCCAGATATGTATATAGTCAAGACATCGAGCCACATAGACAACCAAAGTCCGATACAGTCAGAATAAGTTTATACCGGAAAAATATCAATAAATATTACTTAAATAGTAATTTATTTATTTATATAAGAAAATAATGAAGAGAAAAGTATCATGAAAACTAATTAATTCAATTGTAGAAAAAAATTAATTAATTATTTTTTTTTTTAAGAGAGATTTCATTTCACAAAAAACAAAATACATAAGACACAAATTGTCCCAAATACAAAGGAATTAATTAATTTAATTTGATAGAGGAAAGCTTTAATGGATTTTTAAGTAAAATTAATTAATTAAATTCAATATTAGGAATTTAATTAATTACAAAGATTGTTTGAAGAAAAAAGCTTTAGAATATTAGTAATATTCAACATCACACTAATAGAGAAGTAGGTCTCACTGGTGGGCCCCATATTGTGGGACTCACCCTGTATAAGTGAGTGATGTTAAACATCACTGATGTTTGCTAGTATTGTTCTTGTTTGAGAATGTTAACAGTTTCTATAACAAGAACAACTGACTCAACCTATCTACAAGTAACACGTGTACACTTTGAGCCAACTCTAATCTTTACAGACACTAAACACAATCATTACAATTCTATTCCTCAACAACCCCCCTCAAACTTAGAGTGGATAGATCTTCAACTCTAAGTTTGGTTCTCATCTCAATGTGCTTCGTTCTAGCATGATGAAGCATTGGGTTTGCAGTAATTTGGACGGTACTAAGATTATCACACCAGACTATAGGAGTCTTTGAATTTGATACCAAAAGTTCTGTTTGTAGTGACTGTATCCAACTAATTTCTGTAACCAAGTGAGCCAAACTCCTATACTCAGCTTCAGTAGATAATCTGGAAATGGTATTTTGTTTCTTTGAATGCCAAGAAACCAAGTTTGAGCCCAAATCCACACAATGCCCTGAAGTTGACCTCCTTTCATCAGGGTTTGAGGCCCAATCAACATCGCAACTGTACATGCTGAGAATCTAAGGTCAAATTTCTAACAAAGTTAGTGAAAGAGGATGAAACAAACTGTCAATTGGGCCCTTGGAAATCGTAGATGAAACTCATAAAACATAATAATGTCGAAATAAACGAATAAGAAAACTGAACAGAGAATCAACAACATAAAGGTTTACAAATGTTTGCCAAATCGGTGCTACGTCCTTTATGAGTGTGGTTTCTTCACTGAATATGAACGTTTTTGAATATGAACGTTTTTGAATACAAGGAGTTACAACTTTCTGGATAAATTTTGGCAGCGTAAGGATACTGTGATAATAAGACAAGGAACCGTCCCCTGTCTGAAAGGGGTCTTCCTCTATTTATACAGAAGGAGTAGTGGGTCTGGACCCGTAATTCCAGGTAAACAGTTTTCATCAAATGTCAGACACATGTCACAATATGGACTTAGCGGTTATTGAAAGTGTGACGTCATTGTCAATCATGGATTCATCAGTTATCATGAAGGATCTGACCTGTCATTGTCGAATGTGAGCTTGAAGGTTATGGGGAGTATCCCTGTAATTTTTATTAAGCTTGAACGACAAACGATTGATGGAAGATAAGGCTTAAATCTTGCCAAAGCACCGTTTGTGGCTTACGTTCGATGTTCGTCCGATCATATTTAAACTGATTGATCCGATGTTCGAATGCGAACGATCATAGTTTAAGATGGAACGAACTAAGATTGTAAATTCGGTCCGGCCCAATTAAACGAACGATCGTTGTTCACGATTGAACGAAGTAATTCCATCAGTTAGGTCCGGCCCAAATATTGCATATTGGACTCGGGAGTCCGTTGTTCATTTGAGAACCAGTCAAAGGCTAACGATGTAATGGGGAGATGAAGTCTAACCTTAACAGATAGTCCCCCACTCTATCGAGCGATGGATCCTCGATAGAGTGTTTGATTAATGATGAAGCTGTAACGTCAATCTTTGATAATTCAGATTACTGAAATTTGATAAGACTGACATTACTTACTGAAATCTCGAGCCCAGTAAAGGGAATCATGTATAATACACATGGCCTGCATTGAATGGATATCTCGAAATGACGGCTTCCCAGTATTGAATGGATATTTCAAAACGATAGCTTCCCTTTTTTGAAATTCGAACTGTTGTGACGTTATATCTGAGAGGGAATGTGAAAGTTTCGAGTTTCACGCCATCTGATTAGGAACCATCCAAAAATCAGAACCATTTGATATATTGTGAAGCTATATAATGCTTCGCATTCTCATTTCTGTGCCTATTTCTTGCATTTGGAGCTTTCAAAAACATTCAGAACCCGAGAGTTTCACGAGACCTTCGAATCCTCAGGCAAGATTTCTCTTCTTCTTCTTCTCCATTTTAAGTAATTTTAGTTTAGTAAAGTGATTTTTGTTTTGTTTTCGAAACTCTTTGGTTAAGTTTCTGTATTTCATTTGAGTGAGTGAACCGATTTAGGGGAACTTGGTGAGTTTCTTCTGGGTTTTTCTTTGAATCCGGTTGATTATTCTTCGTGGTTCTTCGGTATCTTCAAAGGGTTTCGATAAAAGTAGGTTTGTAGATCCAAAATCTTTCCATCGTTCGTTCAAAATTTAGTTTAAGAACCAATGGATAAGGAGAAGCAAGTCATCGAGGATGTTAACGTAGAATGGACGAGCACTGATTCTAGTGACAGCAGTTCAGATGATGAGGAATTGATATCGACCATTCATTGTTCGAGGTTCGAACATGAATTTTCTCGGGGTCGAAGAGGCGCTGAGTCAAGTACTGAAGGATATGAGAGAAATCGACCAGCAACTACATCAGAAACTGGAGTTTTATCGATTCTCCAATCGCTCGACTAACGAAGCCTCCTCGTTGTTTGAGTGTTGAATCTTTCCTTCGAACATCAAACCCTCATTCCATGTTGACAAAGGAAGATTTATCGGATATCAGGGGCCGATATGGATTTCCAAACGAAGTTGTTTGCCCTTACCAAACGAGTGAGCAGACACCGTATCAGAAGGGTGGATCTGCATGTATACTATCTATTTTGAGTGCGGACTTCAGCTTCCTCTTCCTCCTCTTTAATCCGGTGCATGCACCATTATCAACTGGCGATTCCTCAGCTGATGCCAAATGGCATGCGAGTTTTCTTAGGATTAATCGTATTAGCAGACAAAGCGGGTGTCGAGCTCTCAGTAGACGATATTCTCGCCATCTATTATCCACAAGAAAACTCTAAGGATCACGGTCGATACTCGATGTATCCTAGAAGGAAGAAGCAGGTTATTGGCGAAATGAAGAATGCTGATAGATATTGGCAAGACCATTACTTTTTCATGCATGTAAATGAAAAGTCAATTGGTGAACTAGCCAATGCCTTTTACCCTCTATGGCGAATTCTTCGTAAGTATCGAACGAAGAGTTTCGAGGATTGAAGCGAATGAATAATTTTTAATATGCTGATCATTTTCTATTTTATGTTGCAGGCAAAGAGTCGAAGAAGCCACCTCCAAAGGCACTCTTGTTTGAAGAAAAGCTCGAGTGTCTGTTTGCTTTGCCGAACTGAGAGTGGGAAGAGATAAACGTTCCAGCCAGATTCAAAGCGTCGAGCCTTTGGAAGAACTTCGTCGTCATCCCAACAGGTTGTGACGCCCCGACCTACGTAGGGTCGTCACCTCCCTTACTTAACTATACATTACTTGAAATTTTGAGAATAAATTTTTTTTTTCAACATACATATATATGAATAGTTTAGCCCATAGCAAACTTGTCATACTTACATACTGAAATAAAAAGATTAATCAAAGTCTTCAACACGCCATATATACTATATAACATAATTTGTTTTTGTGGTATATACATATATACATAAACCCATTAACTCAAAAGAGATTGCGGAAAATATGCGTAGTGGTATCCCACACCGCCCTTCATCCGCCGCATCGTCCACATATAGCCCATCAATTAAACTGCAGGCTTCTTACCTACAGTATGAAATATATCTGATGAGCTTCCGCCAGTAAGCACAAACATAATCTCACAAAAACATTGTTAACATCATGTAATTCATGCATGAACCATTTAGGCTTATTTATGAATGTTTTATGATCAATTATCATCTTGGACTTATTATCTTGTTTTAATATGTGGGCCCCTTGTGTACGTACCAGATGCGCGCTCTCTAGATAAAGTTAGGGTTTGCAAGGTCCCTAACAGTTCTGGGAATCATTAAACTTTAACTTGAATAATCCTCCAACTGATGGGAGGTTGGCAGACACCTTACTTGTGTGTTCTTACCATGTGATTTAACATTAGTGATCATACCTCATGATGTTACTATATCATATCTTAACTTAACATTTCATCATATCATGACATTCTTTAAAACATGGCATGGCATTCTTAAAAACATAGCATTCTTTGAATCATGGCATTTTCATAACCATGGCATATTTGTAAGCATGGCATCTTTGTAAATATGGTATTTTTGAAAACATGGCATACTTGAAAATATGACATTTTTGTAACATGGCATATTTGTAAATATGGCATCTTTGAAAACATGGCATTTTTATAAACAGGGCATATTTGTAAATATGGTATTTTTTGAAAACATGTCATTTTTGTAAATATAGCATATTTGTAAATATGTCATTTTTGAAAACATGTGTTCTTGAAAACATGACGTTCTTGAAAACATGGCATGGCCTTCGTAAAACATGGCATCCTTAAAACATGGCATTCTTAAAGCATGACATTCTTAGAACATGACATTCCCACTTATGGCATTCTTTAACATAGCATTCATAACATAGCTTTCTTAAAGCATGACATACTCAACACAACAAAGCATACATGTCATAACATACTTGAAAATAGGTTACTATTTTCATACTGCAGGTGAGGTTTGTACTTACCTCGTGTGCTAAATCCTGAGCGTTGCTAATTCACGTCAGGCTGTAACAGCAGGTTATTTCCTACTATTTAAAAGAGCATAGGATAAGAATCCTATAAAAATGTTGGTGACTTAGCCAACATACATATATAACCTTAGTTATATGTCCCCCCTAACATATACATGATTACTTATTAGGTTACATAAGGCAACCTTGGTTACTAAGCCCACATGCATACCATTAGGGTTAGGCTACCTTCCTAACCATGGGCTTATATCTTAACATTCTTAATCCATTATCACTCTTGATATCCTATAGGGTTATCTGTGGTAACCCTCGAGGTGGTCAACCCTGGTCAACCAAAGTCAACATTTTATTTGGTCAACTTAGTCAACAAAAGTCAACCCCCTTATGGGTCAAACTTAGTCAACAAAAGTCAACCCTTTATAACTCGGGTCCTACTTCCGATTACCATCCGAGATCGTCTTGTTTACTAAACTTAGGTTTAAAATCCATTTTTCATTTTTTTTGAAAACTTTGGTGAATTTGAGTTTAAAATCCTTTACTTTAACTGATAAAATTTGTGGATCTTAAAACGAGGTTTTATAAAATCATTTAGTATTGAAAACTGCAATTGGAACAGTTTTCACAGTCAAAACATTGGCTTTTTGAAAAATTACAGTTTTCTGCATTGTTTTTTAGAAAATCCTTGCAGGAATTTTCCTGTTCTGCACAGTCCTTAGAAATCAGTGTCAGTTTAAAAATCCAGTTGGAATTTGAAAAAGTTATCTTCACGAAAGTTTTAGCTTACAAAAAATCATACAACTTTTGCGTTTTACCAAAAATCTATTTCGGAATTTAACACGTTCATATTGCCGTTTGAACGCACCTGGCCATGCATAAATCTTATGCACGGTCAGGCTCGGGTTTTAGTAAAAACGAAGGCTGTTGGAGCCCTATTTTGAAAAACTGTCCATGGTGTCCCCTAGGAAAAACTTTTATGAACAACTTTTATGTTTTACGTTTTTCCCAATTCGGCCTCTAAAGGCCTCAAAATCAACTTTCCAGAAAATGGCCAGTGTCCACCCGAACCTGGCAGTTTCCATTCTTAAATTTGTTTTACGTCCTATTACGCGCAATCTAACTCAACCGAACACGCGGGAGCCTAAACAGCAAGCATGCAGCGTTTTCTAACGTCCCACCTTCTCATCATACAGCCCATTTGCACCCATGCAAACCATTACCAAGCATACACCCTTAGGGTTTGCATGGTTCTATTTCTAATCAACCAATCCATTCACTCCAATTTTACTCTAGCAACCTAACATACCATTTTGAATCATGCTTGAACATTCTTGGGGAACATACAACATATCAAACACCTAGCATGCAATTCTAAAAATCAATCAAAGATCATAAGCAAACCACCCTTAGATCTAATCAAGCACACACCTAAACCAACCTAGGCAATGAAATAAATTTGAGCTTATGCTCTTACACTTTTCAACTTGAAATACAAATAAATTTCAAATTGAAAGCTTAATTGAAAAGGTTAGGGTTTATGGGATAGTTACCTTGATTAACCCTAGGAGTGGGTTAGGGTTTAGGGTCCGAAAAATTCTCCCTCCCTAAGTCACCTTCCAACCGGTTCTTACCCCTCCAAATGGGCACCAAAATTTTTCTGGCCACTTGCTCGGTTCAACCAAGTCCGGCCACACCTCCTCTTCTCTTTTCCCTTCACTTTTTCCTTTCCTTTCCTTCTCTCCCACAACCGGCCACTTGGCCAAAAATAGGTTTCAAATTTTTTTTCAACTTTTTCTTGGCTCTTGATGAAAACCGAACACCCCTTAATGCTCCCTCTTGGTTTTCCAAATTTTTTTTCTTTCTTTGGCTCACTTGCTTGGGTTCGGATTTTTAGAGAGGAAAAATGGCAAGAGTTTGGCTGATTTTCTGATTTTTCCAGCCAAAAACCGACCCCCCTCAAGGCCTATTTATAGTGGTGGAAAAACTTTCTAAAAATTGCTAAAAAGTCCCTCAAAATCACAATTTTGCACTTTAACCTCCTTAGGTGGCATGTTGGCCGGCCATCCCTTGCTCTCCAAGGCTAAGCTTACATCACCATGATGACATCATCATCATCTTGCTTACATCACCTATTTTCCAAAAATTACATTTTAGCCCCTAAGGACAAAATCTTTACATTTTCACGCCCTAGGTGGCCGGCCACCTCACCCACTTTCTAGAGAATTCCATAATTCTTTCCATGCTAATTTAATCATTTATGATATCATAAATTCATGAGGAGGTGATGTCATCATCTTAAGGCCTCGTTTGGCTATTTCCTTAATACGCAGTCCACTTTTATGCTATACAGATATTTTTAATACTGTTATCCACTAATAACAGTATTTAATAATGTACTACAGTTCAAAATTTATATGTGTAAAAATGGACAGTATAAAATTTTTCCTATTTTTCAAATCCTTTTTGCCCTTTATTTCTAACTTAGTGTGCTTGATTTTTCTATGGTGGTTTTGAATCTTAATCTTGCTATCTTGTTTATAATGACGGTTTTTCGCAGTATATTTTTCATACTGCTTAGCACATAACTGTACCATCATACCTTTGACCTCTATGGTCAACCTTTGACTTTTTAGTCAATTTTGACTTTTTCCGGTCAAACTTTGACCAACATAAAATCATGAATTTTTGTAAGCCTTTTTCCATAAAAAGCTTCATGCATGGCTAAACAATTACTTATTGAGTCTCATAGCTAATTTAATGAGAACTCAAATATTTACTGATAAAATTATGAATTTCACATTGATATTCATAATTTTCATGAAACATTTCATAAACACATAATATGGACTTTAATTCCTCATGTATAAGGAAATCATGAGTCCATAGAAAAATTGGGTCTTACACAGGTATAGTAAAACGGGTTTCTTTTTGGGTTGACTGGCCGTTCGTGATCAGATGAGTGTTAAAGAGACTCTTCGGCACTTCACTGTTCATCGAACCGCTAACTGACAAAGAGACTTTGATCGCAGAGTTGGCTTTAGACATGATAGATGTCGATTTTCCCAATCCTAAAGACCTTCTCGCGAAGAAAAGGCACAGAAAGAAGCTGCGAAGGTAGCAACATCTGCGGCAGCGGCTTTTGTTGAGAAGAGCAACGAGCCTGCGCCACTACCAGTGCTCGAATCATCTCTGAGCCTCCAGCTAAACCTGTCCCTTTGCTTGCCAAGAAGAGAAAGGCAGTTGACAAGGTTAAAAGGAAAGTTCCTGCAAAGAAGAGCAAAAAGTCGAAGGTTGCAACTACGGACACAGATGGTGAGCCCGGAACTTCCAATCAGGACAAAAAGCTGTTTGAGCTCCAACTGTCGCAGAATGTCTCTTCTTCAGGATAGGCAAACGAGCGTCGGGCTCATGCGTCATCTACTGACAGAAGCTGACGCGTACATTCTGAACGAAGGCCGGGTACATAACCATCTAGATGATCTATTGTGGGATAGTTTAAAGGTATGCATTCTTGATTCGTAAATTTGAAACTTATCATCAATTTCTTCTCTAAACGATTGTCTGATCCAATTATTTTGTTACAGAGCAATATTCAAGCCATGGGTCTTTTTTATCGAACAACAGACATAGTTGTCGAGCAAAAGGCTGAAATTAAGAAGCTTGAAGATAAGATCAAAGAGCTCAAGGAGAAGGACAGGCTGCGTGGGGAGAAGTTGCTGGACATCAAACAAAAGTTCGGAGCTATTAAGATGAGCGCTGATGAACTCATAACAAGCTTGATAAGTCCATGCAGACTTTAAAGGAAGGGGCGGACATGATGAAAGTCATGGTTGAGAGATTTGATGAGGTTCAAGTCAAAAACAAATCTCTTGAAGCTGATATCTCTGCGCTGACCGCAAAAATTGTCGGTGCGTACAAAAGAGCAACTCTCAAGCTCGATATGATCTCCTTAAGGAATATAAACAAGGACTCCTTGTCGAGGCAGAAGTCGATGATGAAATCGAGCTTTATGAGGAATCTATTGAGGAAGCCAGAGCTTCATCGTCCATCCCTGTCCCAACATCGAATCAGCCGGGACCTTCGAATGTCGAGCCCCATGTCCAAGCCAATCTTAATAAAGACCGAGAGAAGATAGAATAGATATTTTTTGTTATTTTATTATTAACCTTGTACTTGTTTGGACATCAATGATGATTTTTCAATTAATATAAGACTTTGAATTTTTCTCCATATCTCTCTTTTCTTATATATAATGGTGTTGTGTGATGTTGAACGCTGAATGATGATTCGAACGTTGAATTTTTAAATAAAACAACCGTGAGTCGAGTAGTTCGTAAAGACGAACATTGAATCTTCCAATATTTGCCCAAGAAGTTAGATTGAGACAAAGAAATGTAAAGTGTTTAACCATAACTAAACTTGGGAAAATTTTCAGCGAATGTGAAGAGCATACGTTGTATGTTTGAAGATACGTTTTCAATTAGAAAAAGTAAGTAGCTGCACTCATTCAAATGTGATGAGCTGGCTACGTACCCAATACTTAGGGATCAAGCCATTCGTAGTTCGATCAAACAAATGATGTCTTTATGTTTTTATGACTAAACTTGTACGAACGCATGCGAGCTGCCTACGTACCCAATGTTTAGGGATCAAGTCAAACATAATTCAGGCAAGAGAAGTAGTGTCGAATTATTTTAGACTCAGACCTATAGGTTCGAATGCAAATCGAACGTTCACTGTAATGAATCTGGCCTTTACAAACAAAGCTAAACAAATAAAAGAAGTCTCAAAAAGTGACAAAAATTACAAGTAATATTTGCGAAGATGGTTTGAGTTCCAGCTACGAAGAACTTCTATCCCATCGATCGTCTCAAGCCGATAAACGCCAGGACGGATGACCTTCAAAATCTTGTAAGGACCTTTCCAGTTTACTGCAACTTTCCAGCATTTGATTTGGCAGTGTTCTGAAACACTTTGCAGAGTACGAGATCTCCTTCGCTGAAAGTTCGAGAATGAACTTTAGAGTTGTAATACTTAGCAACAAATTGCTTGTAGTTCGCTATGTGTACCAGGGCTCGATCCCGCTTTTCGTCAAGTACATCCAAACTGTCATGGAGCAGCTCTTGGTTCTGATCCTCGTTTTTGAAGGATAGTTGTCGCTGAATTGTAGGAATGCCAATTTCAGCGGGAATCACAACTTCTGCAAAAAGGTGTTTCGCCGTTCGATCTTCGAGAGATTGTTCTATATGCCCACAGAACGCCATGGAGTTCATCAGCCCATTGTCCCTTTTGGGCTTCGAGTTTCTTCTTCAAATTCTAGACAATTGTCTTGTTAGTTGCTTCAGCCTATCCATTTCCTTGGGGATACCTCGGGATGGAGAAGCTAAGCTCGATCTTCCAGCCTTAATAGAATTTTCTGAAGTTGCCCGAAATGAATTGGGATCCATTATCAGTGACGATCTCTTAGGGTATGCCAAACCTGCAAATGATATTCTTCCAGATGAAGCCCTCGACGTCCGAATCCTTAATGTCAGCATACGCTTCTGCTTCGACCCATTTCATGAAGTAATCAGTGAGCACAAGAAGGTACTTTCATTGACCAGTCGCCTTTGGTAATGGCCCAACTATGTCCATTGAATACTTCATGAAGGGGTAAGGGGATCCAATGCTTGATAGTCGCTTTACTGGCTAATGGAATACTGGAGAGTGTCTTTGGCATTTATTACATCGCTTAACAACGTCTTCACTGTCTTGAAGCATAGTAGGCCAGTAATAACCCTGTCGTTTAGCCTTATTGCATAGAGATCTTCCTCCAGAATGATTTTCACATTCGCCTTCATGAATTTCCTTCAAAACGTATGTGGCTTCCTTCTCATCCAGGCAACGAACGTAAGGACCATTAAACGAACGATGAAACAGAACGTCATTTATCAGTGTAAATCTTGCTGACTTCGTTCTGATCTTTCGAGCGTCCTGTTTATCTTCGGGCAACAATCCGTCCTTCAAGTAGGCTACGATCGGCGTCCTCCAATCTTCTACAGCTTCTTCTGCAACATTAACAGCCTCGACCTCGATGTTCGGTCTTTCAATAAAGCCGATAGGAATACTTTGTCGTATGTTCGGTTCAGATGTTGAACCAAACGTAGCCAAAGCATCTGCTTATGTGTTCAAGTCCCTTGAGATATGTTGAATTGTATGCTCTAGGAAATTCTTTAACAGTGATTGAACAACGCGAAGATAGGCCTCCATTCTAGCATCCTTCGCAGTATATTCTCCAAGCACTTACTTCACAACGAGCTGCGAGTCGCTATGAATTTTCAAACATCGAGCCCCTAGCGTTTTAGCCAACCTTAAACCCGTAATCAAGGCTTCGTATTCAGCTTCGTTGTTGGAGGCATTAAATCCTAGGCAGAATGCTTGTTCTATAATCTCTCCATCGGGTGGCTTACAGTGTACTCCTATGCCAGAGCTTTGATGTTGCATGCTCCATCAACCATAAGTACCCACCAATCTTCTGGTTTAATGCTTGTTTTTGGAGGATCTGGAGTCAACTCAGCTACAAAATCAGCAAGTACCTGAGACTTCAAGCTGGTTTAGACCCTATATTCGATGTCAAACTCGCTCAATTCGACTGCCCACTTAGTCAAGCGTCCAGACACATTTGGACTATGAAGAATGGCTCGAATGGGTAGGTCGTCATTACAACAATTGAATGAGACTGGAAGTATGGCCTCAGTTTTCGAGCAGCCCTGACAAGAGCAAGGGCCAACTTTTCAATCACTGGGTATCTGGTTTCTGCATCAAGTAGGGACTTACTGACATAATAAATTTGCTGTTCGCCGTTCGCATCGCGTACAAGAACGGTACTGACTGTGTCTTCTGTTACTGCCAAGTACAAAAACAAACTCTCGCCAGTCAGAGGTTTGGCTAGAATCAGAGGGGTTGACAAATATCTTTTGAGCTCGTCAAACGCTTGCATACATTGCTCGTTCCACTCAAACTTCTTATTCCTTTTAAGTAGTCTGAAGAAGGGCTGGCATTTGTCGATTGAACGGGAAATAAACCTGTTTAATGAAGCGATCCGGCCAGTTAGCTTCTAGATATCTCACTTGTTTCTTGGAGATGGCGTGTTCATGATCGCTCTGATATGGTCCGGATTGACTTCGATACCTCGCTGCATGACGATGTAACCCAAGAACTTCCCAGACGAAATGCCAAAAGAACACTTGAATGGATTTAGGCGCATGTTGTGCCGCCGCAGTACCAAAAAGCATTCAGATAGATGCCCAATATGATCTTCAGACTTCAATGACTTGGCCAGCATATCATAAATGTAGACCTCCATCGTTCTGCCAAGTTGATCTGCGAACATTGCATTTACAAGCCTTTGATACGTTGCTCCAGCATTCTTCGACGCAAACAACATCACTTTATAGCAATAGATCCCCCTCTCTGTAATGAACGCTGTCTTCTCTTGATTGTCTCGGTGCATAAGAATCTGATTGTATCCTGAAAATGCATCCATGAACGAGAGTAACTCATGGCCTTCAGTCGCATCAACTAATCGATCAATATGTGGCACGGAAAACTGTCTTTTGGGCAAGCTTTGTTCAAATCAATAAAGTCGATGCAAACCCTCTATTTTCATTCTTCTTTTTTACGATGACAACGTTCGCGAGCCAATCTAGGTACTGTACCTCTTTTATGAATCCAGCTTTGATCAGTTTTCTTACTTCGTCGTTGATTATACAATTCTGTTCGATGCCTAGTTTTCGCCTCTTCTGCTTCACTGGCTTATGGTTAGGATTGACATATAGCCGATGTGTCGTTACTTCAGGGTCAATACCAAGCATGTCGTAATGTGACCAGCAAAACAATCTTGGTTGTCTCAAAGAAAACTTGTAAGCTAACCATGAATAGTATCATCGAGTCATGAGCCAATATTAACAAATCGATCTAGCTTCGCTAATCTATCTGGATTTCATCAAGCTGCTTGACGTCCGGACTTGAATGATCGCTCAATTCTGCTTTCATCTCTAGTTGCTATAAGCGGTCGTTTTTCTTCATCTTCATAGAATGAAGGTAACAAGTTCTAGCAACTTCTTGGTTTCCTTTAATCTCTTTGATCCCCCTCTTCGTAGGAAACCCGATTCTCTGATGATATGTCGACGGCACTGCCTTCATTGTGTGAATCCACGGCCTACCAAGAATGATGTGTGAATCCAAGGGCAGTCTAAAACTAAAAAGCTGGTTAATTTGTTCTCTTCTGCTGCAAAACCAGAAAGCTTAATTTTTCCAACAGCAGTGGTCGATTCTTCGTTAAAACTTGTTAAAACCGTCATTGAACTTTCGATGTCCGACTCAGATAATCCATTTCCCTCAATGTTGAAAGGAAAAGAACGTTTGTGGAGCTCCCATTGTCGACGAGAATTCGACCTACTTCACAGTTTGAAACATTTAGAGTAAGAACCAACGCATCATCATGAGGTCGGTTGAGGCTGGTTGCCTCGCTACTGTGGAATGATATCGAATGCTCAATGGGATCGTCGGGAAGAATTGTTGCAATCGGCTGTATGGCCTTTCTCCTATGAGACTTGATTGTTGTTACAGTCTCTCCACTGTAAATGGAACCCCCACAAATGACACCAATCATCTTTCAAATAGGCAGTGGTGAAGGTGAATCTTCAATCCGCTGAACTATCTTTCGCTATTTGGACCCGCTGCCAAGTCCATACATCTCCCTTCCTTTCTCTGTGAGGAACTCTCGAATGTGACCTTTCTTCAACAACTCGCTACTTCTGCTTTCAAAGCCCGACAATCAATGTTATAATGACCATGATCTTTGTGGAACTCGCAATACTTCGTGGTATCTCTGCCGGGTTCTCTGGCAGCTTCTTAGGCCAAGTGACGAAGTCTTGGCGCTTAAGATGCACGATGAGCTCTGATGGGCTGATGCCGGGTGCGTATTTTGGTGGTGAAAATGGATGCTTGTGATCGCGCCTTGTTGGTCGCACCTTCGATGCTCCGTTCGTCTTGCTGATCGCGGACGCTCACGTCTAAGCACGTTCTATCGCTCGCCTCGAACCTTAGCCACTTCTTCCCTCATTCGATCTAGGTCATGTTCAACACATTCGTTTTCCTCTTCAAGCTCAATGAATCCCTTCACTCGATGCAGAGCATCCTGAATTGTAGGTGGATATCTGGCGCAGATTTTGTTCTTGAACAAGGACTTGTGTCTCAGGCCTTTCTTCAGTGCTTCTCTGGCTGTTCCATCATCCAATCTGGAAATCTCTGAAGTTGCTTTGCTGAAGCGCTTGATGTAAGCGCAGAGTGATTTGTGCGGACCTTGGACCACGCCCCAGAGATCCTTTGTTGTTTTTGCTGACTAGATGTGGACAAAATAGTTCCTCATGAGTTCGAGCGAAAGTTCATCGAATGAGTTGATAGATTCGGGGGAAAGATTACAAAACCATCTCAAAGCGGCTCCCTTCAGGCTTTGTGCAAAAAGTTTACACATCATTTCGTTGAGCATGGCTGTTGGGATGTTTGTGGATTGTATGATGTGTGTGTATTGTAACAGATGATCATGGGGGTCTGACATTCCGTCGAATCTTGGGAAAGAGATGCTGCGAAACTTTCGCGTGATTGTGTTCGTAATCTGCTTTCTCAGGGGCGTTTCTTAGACCCCACGAGCGAGATCATCGAACCCTGGCATCGACGTATTAACGCGATGAATTTGCAAAGAGAAGCGCTGCTCCGTTTGTGCTTCTAACGTCCTTATCTCCTTGGACATTATGCTCCTCACCATTTCCTCAACGTTCGTTGTCCCTTGCTGAACGGGATCTTCTAGTGGAGGTGGTACATCGGGCGTCGAACGCCGGGTTAAGTTTGTGTTTCGTCTGGAATAGAGCCATGTTCGGCTGCTGTTGTTGGTACTGGTGTTGTTGTTGGTACTGTTGCTGGTACTTATGATGCTGTTATTGCTGATACTGGTGCTGTTGCTGTGCTCGCCTTTCATTCCCCATTGGCATGTTTCCTGGCATCGATAAGTGTTGCATTGGAGCCACGGGCTGTAAGCAATGTTTCTTACCCCTTGAGGATAGTAAGGCGTACCTTGCTGCCAGCCCCAGTGCTCGCCCCTGTTGAGTAACCACCATATGGGTTGTAATAGTATGAATACACGGCTTGGGTGTTAACTGCCATCAACTGGTTCTTCAGAACTTGATTTTCTGTGCTGATGCTTTCCATTTGACTCTGTTGAAAGTTGTATTTTTGTGAAAGCTCTTCCACCAACCGCGTTAGGTTGGTAATCTGAGTATTCTCTACCAGCATTAAGGCTTCCAGTTGGTCAATAGGGCTATCCTGCAAACGTCTTTCTTGTTGTTCACGTTCATCCGCCATTAATGTCTTATGAATCTCCGATGTTAGATGGCCAAGGGCCTCACAGTGGATGCCAAACTTTAGATGCTGGGAATCTACGATCAAATTTCTAACAGAAATTAATGAAAGAGGATGAAACAAACTGTCAATTGGGCCCTTGGAAATCATAAATGAAACTCATAAAACATAATAATGTCGAAATAACGAATAAGAAAAATAAACAGAGAATCAACAACACAAAGGTTTAGAAAGGTTCACCAAATCGGTGCTACGTCCTCTGTGAGTGGGGTTTATTCACTGAATATAAAGGTTTTTGAATACAAGGCGTTTCAACTTTCTGGATAAATTTTGGCAGCATAAGGATACTGTGATAATAAGACAAGGAACCGTCCCCTGTCTGAAGGGGGTCTTCCTATTTATAGAGAAAGAGTAATAAGTCTGGACCCGTAATTCCAGGTGAACGGTTTTCATCAAATGTCAAACACGTGTCACAATATGGACTTAGCGGTTATTGAAAGTGTGACGTCATTGTCAATCATGGATTCATCAATTATTATGAAGGATCTGACGTGTCATTGTCGATTATGAGCTTGACAGTTATGGAGCGTATCCCTTGTAATTTTTGTTAAGCTTGAGCGACGAATGACGGATGGAAGATCAGGCTTAAATCTTGCCAAAGCACCATTCGTGGCTTACGTTCTATAATACCCCGAATTTTTATGACTCATGATTTCATTTGAAATAAGA